>JAVJIF010004208.1:0-312494 GCA_038442645.1 Agave tequilana
AAATCGGATATTACATGATCAAATTTCAAATACCATTGGCATGATGTTTGCTTTAAACCATAAATGGATTTCTTTAATCTGCAAACCAGATGTTATAACCTTTAACTTCAAAACTATCCGGTTGCACCATATAATTTTTTCTCAATGTCACCATTAAGAGATGTTGTCTTAACATCCATTTGGTGTAACTCCAGGTCAAAGTGAGCCACCAGTGCCATGATAATTTTAAAAGATCCTTCATGAAAATTAGGAAGAAAGTCTTCTTATAGTCAATGCCCTCTCTTTGAGTGAGTCCCTTTGCGACAAGACGTACCTTATACCTTTCGACATTGCCTTTCGAATCTCGCTTGGTTTTGAACACCCTTTACAACCAATTAGTTTTTTCTTTAGGAAACTCTACTAAATCCCAATAAACATTGTCCTTCATGAATTTAACTTATCTTTCATAACATTTGACCACTTATGGAGTGAATGTTGAGTTTGGCCTCATTCAAGGATGTGGGGTCATTCTCTAACCTTATATTAAACTCATGCTCTTGAAGATAAACTATATAGTCATTTGTAATGACTGATCTCTTCTCTCTAGTTGATCTTCTAGGCACTTGTGGTTGAGAATTTTCAGGTTCTACCTCATCAGCATGATCTACTTCAGGATGAACTATACGTACCTTGTAAGAATGCAACTGTATTTTCATCTCGAAGTGGAGCAACTACTTTATCATTTGAAATAATTGTCATGGGTTATAACAATATGTTCTTTCTTAAATATGAAATTTCTTATAGTTGACTCCCACTGTCTGAATATTCTCAAAAAATTTAGTAATCCGTCTTATGTTCTTAGTGGAGGGACAATAAAATGTAAAGCCTTTATACCCTCTCAGAATACCCTACGAATAAACAGCTAACTATCATTTTTCAACTTCTTCTCATATGGTATATATGACCGAGCTTCCGCTGGATAATCCCAAATATGTAGATGCCTAATACTGAGAGATTTCCCAGTCCATAACTCATATAGGATTTTAGTTACTATTTTTTTTGTACTCTATTAAAGAGGTGACAACCGTCTTTAAGACTTCTACTCCATCATGACTTTTATAGAGTATTATGAGCTATCATACTCCTAATCATGTCCTTTAATGTGCGATTTCATCTCTCAGCAACACAATTTGACGAGGTGTCCTTGGTATGGTGTACTAAGCGACAATGCTACACTCTTTCAGAAATTGACAAATGATTCTAGACATCTACCTAATCCATCATATCTGTCGTAGTACTCACCACAATGATCAGATCTAACGGTTTTAAAGCCTTCTATTTAGTTGATTTTCAACTTCAGCTTTATAGATTTTAAACATGTCCAGTGATTGGGATTTCTCATGGAACAAGTGTAGGTACCTATAACGAGAGTAATTGTCTGTTAAAGTGATGAAATATTCATGACCATTCCACAAGCTGTAGGGAAAGGACCACCAATGTCTTTATACACCAAATCTAAGACATCTTGAACTCTATTTAGTACCAAACTTCCTAATATTTCTTTAATTAATGTTCGATTAGTGCCTAGACTAATCACATATAGAGATTCAGTATATAAAGTATGAAATTTCAATTTATATAGCCATCAATAAGAATTCTAATACCAACAACTTTAGATTTAAAAAGTAGACTAAGCATTTCATTATCAAGAGTGACAGTAAAACTAGATCTGTCTAACAAATGAAATAGAAATATGATTCCGCCTAAAAGGACGGTACATATAAAGTCTCATCCAAATATAAAATAAAAAATTAGAATCTAATTTAAGCCCAAAACACCAATAGCTTTAATTGTAACTTTATTTCCATCACCCATGTATACGTATCGCTCAGCTGGTCTGGGCCTCATTTGGGTTTAGAAGTTCCGCATTGAATCACTTATGTGAATTATCTATCCACCATTTATAAAGTGACACTAAAGCTAAATTAATTTCAAAACAAACATAAATATGAGATATACCCGCTAAATATCCATATCTGAAACTTTATGCAGTCCTACTTGAGGTGACTTACTTTCTTGCAGAAGAAGCATGCAATAACCTTAGGCTACTTTTCCTACACTTTTGCCACTTAGGAACAGCTATTTTAGTGGTGTTTATGTTCCTCCCTTTAGTTTCATTTTTCCTTTTTATATTAAAAGTTTATCTGGATGCTAAGTGAGCACTTTCAGTCTTTTCTTATTTCAATCTCTTTTCTTTCCGGACGCAGTGACTAATGAGCTCAGTGAGACTCTACCTTCCCTTTGAGTATTGTAAATAATCTTGAAAAGGGTTATACTTTATAAGAAAAAAGATTAGAATGAAGTGCACTAAAATCTCTTCAGTGAGTTTTAATTTTAGTGCCTTTAGTTTAGAAAGAAGATTAGACATTCCCATAATGTACTCCCTTATGTTTTCTTTGCCGTTGTAGCGCATATTTATCAGCTTGCTAAGATGCGTGCTGGCCTCAAGTTTATACGATTTAATAAACCTGTCGGCTACTGCAGCTGAAAAAACTCTTAGCTCTGACTTTATCAGGTATAAAACCCCTAATAGTTATAGGAATAGTGTGCTTTATGATCATTAGACATATCCTGTAAGACCTCTCTCACTTATCATAATTGGCATTTTCTTTAACTGAACTTTTTTTAGTGATAGTAGGGGTCCATCAGTCCTTAACGTGTAGTTTAGGTCCATGAATCCAAGAACGATTTTTTACGTGGTCTTACCACTTCTTAAAGTTTGTACCATTCAATTTAGATTACATAAGTATACAATTTCTCATCAATTTAACATAAACATTGCACTTAACAAAACTCTACTGTAATAGCTATAAAAAATAAATTTCAGAAAATACAACCAGTTTAACCGATAGAGATGCCAGCCAAACTTTCAGAACAAGCTTTGTCTCTATATGCCAACATTGTACTAGACCAATATTATACCCTAAAGTCTCGTCCTATGTAAGAGAACAATCTTCCTTTGGGCCGACTGTCACTTTATAGGATTGGTCCCAAATTTAAGTAATTTATATTGGCCATATCATATATGTAATGACCCGGCCATAATGACAACCTTTCTTTGGGCTGATTGCCACACGCATGGGCCACACAAATCTACGCAACTGGATTCTTGTTCCGCCATCGGATTAATTGATAAGGGTAATGCAATATGGGCTTATAGTGTGATGACCTTTCTTTGGGCTGATTACCACATACCAAGGTTCTCCCACTTGCATTACCCACATCAAGTATCCGAAGCCGTACATAATTCGGCCAAACAACAGTCTTCCTTTAGGTCGGCTATTGTCCGCATGAACTATATACGTAATTAAATAAGCTCTTTTATAAATTCTTTAAGTTGAGCATGTATATATTTTTATCTGCGTGTTATCAACTATAGTAAATATCAATATTCATCATGCTAGACAATATATGCAATATAATATTGATGATAAAGCGGAAGCATATAAGGATACACATTCCATGATAAACAAATACTTCAATACCTTCTTTATATCAACTAACTATTATTTTGTCATGTATAGTTCCTGTAATACTGTAGTGCTCGTCAAGAGCTTCGAAACGGCTATTTACATGCCCAAAATCGAGGTCAGAGGAGCCCGTAATGGCTAATTAAAATTTCTATTGACAAAACGGGTCTGCAGTGCTTATCGAGTCTGAATCAGATGCGACCGCAATGTTTAAGTTATTGATTTCCTTCTTATTGGGCCGGGTTTAAAGAACTGGATATAACCCAATAAATTTAATGTGAGATTAATTGTATTAAGTTTCCTTATTTTATTAGAATTATATCCCAAAATTTTCCTAATAGACTAGAATTCTATCTCAACCTTAAAACTCAAAATAATCTCAACAATTTAAATTTAAAATTGATATGAGATTAATTAGGAGTAGTTTCCTTATTAGATTAAAATTATGTCTCTAAATTTCTATTCGTAACTAATCTCATAATCCCCTTAATTAAGAAACCCAAAATCAAATAAACTTTTTTTAATAATTCCCGTTGCCTACATACATGCGTCTGCATGCATGCAGGCCATGTGATACTTTTTTTTTTGGTTATCTCACCATGGGTCGCCTACATGCCCACGCATGTAGGCGGGCCCAGATTCATGCAGACGCCTGCATGCATGCAGGCGCCTGCTATATTGGTTTTTTTTAATTTCTTTTTTAACAAAAATATAATTAAAAATAATAACACACAGAAAAAATTTTGAAAATAAATATACATATTATCATCTTCAATTTAATTCAATTAATTGAGACATAAAAATAATCTTTATTGAATTAAACAAAGAGATACATAATTTTCATATATCGAGATCAAAAGGTTTTTACTTTATATCTCGATGATCCGATAAAGAGGAGGCTCTGATACCAATTGTTAGATCTAATTTGATTCCATACAAGATCTACACATATACTGTGAGCCTCTTTATCATGATCAAAGAGAATGAGGGCTTTAGGCATACCTAATTCCATCACGAAAGAGATGTTAAAGGTTGCACGATCTCGAAGATGCCGGAGTTGAGAAGAGGATTCTTCTCTTCAGCCATCAATTTCTCTTCTTTATCCTTAGAAGAGATAAGAGGACTCCAAGAGAGAGATGGTCATTGTTAGTGGAGAGGGAACCCTACCCATGATATAATCAAGGAACCCTAGTTTAACTCATCATAAATCTTGAACCTTGATTTATAACACGAGTTCCACACATGTAGATGAGTCTCACATTTTAATTTAAATATACCCAGGCTAAGTGTAATTGAAAACGTGTCTAGACCCAAACCATTTAGGGTTGATCAATTTTATATTGGGTCAAACAACATAGGTTAAGTGGGCAGGTGCAAATATCCAATTGACTTGATTAGGCCCAAAATAAATTAGACTTTAAAAAAATAATAAGTCTAACTGTAGTGTGTTAGGATTTTGTCTTGTTTTCAAAAGTAGATGATGGTCTAAGAAGATCCAATCTGATTGAAGAAGACGATAACTTGAAGTAGAAGAAGCAAATCAAAGGGGAGCAGATTAGTCAACTATATAGTCGACTAATGCTCAGACTAATCGACTATACAGTCAGATATAGGGAATAGAGTATTATACATGAGTCGACTTATAGGTTTTATAAGTCGACTAGTGAAAAGATTAGTTAACTAGTCTGCATGATAAGTAGACTATACATGTCGTTTCTGAAACGTAAGCAGTTTCCTTTTCAAGCGCGTGCAAGTTTCTTTTTCTGATAGAGTTCAAATATGATTCAGATTCAGATTCTATTCTATGAAGACTTGTTTTTAAAGTTTAAGGGTCTAGAATTCTTCTAAATCAAGGAGATCAACTCCTCATAGGATTGATCAAGATTCTTCAAGTATCCGACGGCCAAGATCATCTCATAGTCTAATAGAAGTTGTACTGTAAAATCTATAAATAAAGATTGTAAAGATCAGAGAAAACCAAGAAAGAGACGAACAAGGATAAGGTGCATAGAGAGAATGTATACTCTTATAATCTAGCTCTAAATTCAAGGGGAAGGGGAATTCTCATGTGGGTCAAGAGGAAAGTTAGATCTTTTTGTATCAAGTTTATTAATAAAACTCTTTCAAGTTTTATTCTCGTTTTGTTCCTTTTCTTTTTCTTTTTTTTTCCCTTCTTGCTTTCTTATTGTTTTGTTGAGAGCATCTCGGTGGAGCTCCAACCGAGCTTCAATTTTGGATGCAAATTGGATGCATCCTCCTATTTGCTGCATATTTGGAGGCTTTGGAGGGGCCTCCATTTTATTATTCATCACTTTTTTCCCTATTTTACCCTTTCAACCACAAATAACTTTTTATTTATTCCACTTATATCATTTTCAATTGATATACTAGTTAATTAAATCAATATAAATTTAAATCCACTTATTAATTTTTAATGAAAACTATAGCATTGAAAAAGTCTCGTCAATACCTTCAAACTGAGACTAATATTGAATAATATTAGTTGAAATATAAAATTGCAAGTCATCAAGTAAAAAAAGTCTAATTTAATTATTTTATATAATATATTATTCAATTAATTTTATAATTTTTTAAAAACAAGTAAAAAAATGTAAAAAAAAGAATAATTGAAATGGAGCCCTAAAAATGGAGGGGTGTGGTTGGACTTCTACCCCTCCATTAGAATATTCTATGGAATATTCTCCAAAGGTGGCTGCAAAATGCAGCCACCCATTGGAGATGCTCTGCAAGTGGGAATCTACTGTTGTCATCTTCTTTCCTCTTTCCTTTTTTTTTTTTTTGAGCTATATTTGCTTTGTTTCATAGATTATTTCTAAACCTTTAACCGCTAGCCTACAATTTTCCTTATCAAGAATTCCGCTACTGTTTCACTTTATTCATAATTGACCTTTTGAACTCATATTATGATTTATCTTTCTTTTTTTTTTCCTTGATGAGTCTGAAATTTATTATGTGAGGTTTAGGGCATAATCAAAGATGCATTAATTACATCATGCAGACTGAGAGTGAATCTCAAACCTATTCTCTGCACGCCCTTAATTATCCTAAGACCATGTTTGTTTGCATGATTTTGAGCGGGAAAGTGGGTTTGATGCGGGCTCCACTGTCAGAAATTCAAAATGGTGTTTGGTTGTAAAAATCCCCTGTTGAAAAATAATGACGTGACCCTTGGCAATTTTAAGCCGTCCGGTCCAAGTTTTGCACGCTGGCAGGTTTCCGCTCATTTGAGCGGGAAAAGGTTGGACTTCTCAGATAAGCGAGACCCATCAAAAAATTTTCTCGGAGAAAACTGTTCTCGTGGTCCGGACTGCAGAAATCTCCGTCTTTTTTTCTCCCCGCACACAGGCGATTCTGCATGGAAAAAAGAAGTCCAAAAACAAGCCAAAATTGCCGGCCGCCAGCGTGGCTCATCTGAAATGATATCCAATGTATCGACGTAGCGTACAGAAAGTCCATCTATGAACGAACCCCGTATCACACGGCATCTCGGTTCGGCCACCGAGGTCCCATTCATAAAATTCTACCGTCCATGTAATTTTTTCTCATTTCTCGACGGTGAAAAGTTGCCACAACTTTGTTGGAGATCTAGACTCCGCTAAAGCAAAACCAAAATAGGCGTAGAGAAAGGTTCTCTCTGGATCACATGTAGAAATAAGCTCAAGAGGCATGTTAATTAACTCTTACTAAAATATTTAAACTTAACAAGAGTTAGCAACTAATCATGATTTGCTAATTAACTACTTGTTACTATTTCTCAAAATCACCTAAATCAAACTAGCGAAGTCTGTACTCTTTTTTTACAGTTCCGTCAAAATCTTTAAAAAATATTTTCTTCCTTACTCTGTAATCTTTATTCTAAATTCTATCTCTATTATTAATTTTATATAGGGTTAATTGATAATCTTCCTATACTATGAACACTAGAGCAAATATGTCCCCTCAACTCTTTTATTAGCAGATAGACCCTTGTTGTCATTTTTTTAAATTCAAATTAGATTAATTCCATATGAAATGAGGGAAGCAATTAATATAAACTTACTAAAGAATAGTTAGGGAATTTAAAAAAAAAAAAAGAAATTAACCCAATTTGAATTAAAAAATATAAAAGAATTGAGAAAGTATGTCTGCATATCTGCATCAGTGTTTATAGTACAAAAAGTGTATCATCAATTAATTAACTCTTTTACCTATTTTCAAATACCCAATCAAAAACATAATTCATTTGTAGTTATCATTCTCTCGCACTCTCCATTCGTCTCTAATGTACAACAGGCTCTCAATGATGAAGTCAGTCTTTTATAAATACAAATGAAAACAAGTAAATATAACTTAAGAATTTGATTTATAAAACCCACCTCCATTGTAAATTATAGAACTAGTATATATCATGAAGTCTTGAGTTAAAGTTGAATCAGAAAGCTTGAGCCAAAACGCAGCCATGTAACACTATTTTGAGTTAATGTTCTGCAACTAGATCAATCTCTGCAAGCAAAGTAGGTAAACATCTGTTGCTGTCTAGCTTGAGAAAACTTCGTGTAGCCATGCATGGCTAGCTAATTTTAACACGCAAACGACCGAATCAAATTTACCAAAGTCAACCTAGCAACAACAGTCAAAATCAAACTCTCCATCTCTTTGAAACAGTCTTCCAGTCCCCACACCATATATAAACATCACCATGCCTCCAACCTCCTCCTCACAATCTCAAACACAACAATATCATCAACAAAAATGTCTTCTCCCTTCCTCCTCCTCACACTACTGCTAACCTCCTCCCTCGCCACCTCCCTTGCCGGCGAAATCGCCGTCTACTGGGGCCAGAACGTCAATGAGGGCACCCTCGCATCCGCCTGCTCCACCGCAACTACGCCTTCGTCATCCTCTCCTTCCTCACCACCTTCGGCAACAACCAACCCCGGTTCTCAACCTCGCCGGCCACTGCGAACCCTCCGCCGGCACCTGCACCTCCCTCTCCACCGACATCAACTCCTGCCAGTCCCAGAACGTCAAGGTCCTCCTCTCCCTAGGCGGCGCCTCCGGCAGCTACTCCCTCTCCTCCACCGCAGATGCCCAGTCCGTCGCAGACTACCTCTGGAACAACTATCTCGGCGGAACCGGGACCTCCAGGCCCCTCGGCGACGCCGTGCTGGACGGCATAGACTTCGATATTGAACAAGGCAGCGCAGACCACTATGACGAGTTGGCACAGTTCTTGTCGCAGTACAGCAGTCAAGGGCCAAAAAGGTGTACCTGAGTGCGGCGCCGCAGTGCCCGTACCCGGACTCGCACCTGTCGACGGCGCTGGGGACGGGGCTGTTCGACTATGTGTGGGTGCAGTTCTACAACAACCCCAGTGCCAGTACTCATCAGGGAGCGTGGAGAACTTGAGCAGCGCATGGAGCCAGTGGACGACTAGCGTGACAGCCGGGGCGTTCTTCTTGGGGCTGCCGGCGTCGCAGGACGCGGCCGGGAGCGGGTACGTGGCGCCCGACGTGCTCAAGTCGCAGGTGCTGCCGGTGGCGCAGGGATCGAGCAAGTACGGCGGGGTGATGCTGTGGAATAGGTATTATGATGGGATCAATGGATATAGTGATGCTATAAAAGGGAGTGTTTGAAAATTTTAATTAAAAGTATAATGAGTGTTTAGAGAGTGGTTTAAGTAAATAATGCCTGCATGAGATTATTAGATGTGTTGGTGGTCTCAGAAGCCAGGCAAATTCCATTCACACACTGCAACTGTTTCGATCAGATTTCATGAATTTAGTAATAAATGGATAAAGACTTGACTTGTCTCCTCAATTATCAGAATGGGGCGAAGCGAGTTTTCTCTTATGATTCCTTCACAAATTTTGTCTGTCTTCATTTTGTGAGAGAGAGAGAGAGGGGTGAGAGAGGGCAGCGCCTTCGCCACCTTCGTCATCGCCATCACTCCTCATTCACAATAGCAGACCTTCTATCTCCTCTCCCGCTCCTCCTCCTTATTCTTCCTCCTCCTCTTTCAGTAAAGCCAATCAAATAAAGTTGATCAGACCCCCACCCTCTCTCTGCTCCCTAACCTTCAAATTCCTCCCCCTCTTCCTCTCTCGCCGAAGCACCCTCTCTCTTCCCCCCTCTCCCCTCCCTCCAGATTCATCATCTTCTTCTTCTCTCGCTGCTGTCGGTCTGACAGGATTATATTAGTATTAGAATTATAACGTATGCTGAGCCGTTGGATGTCACACTACTTCGCGATGGTAACAGGCTGGGCTGCACATCAAAATTTGAATTCTGGCTCGTCTCTGCCTCCATTTCCCCCTACATCCATCGCCCACGAATGCATAAGCAAAAGGAAAAAAAAGAAAAAAAAGAATATAAAGCCAGCAAAACCCTCAGATTTCCTGTCGCTAGGGACCCAGACGCTCGAGGATGTTTCCTAGGAGTGCGGTTATTTAAACCCAATGAAGTGATAAGTAGACCCATTAGTTAATAAACGCAGTAAATTAGTAAATAGACCCCTCCAAATTACTTAAATATCCTTATATTTTATACACCCAAATTAATTGTAAAAACACAGTTACACCCCAATTTTAATTTAATCCCCTCCTCTCTCTTTTCCCTCATCTCAAACACAATTCCTCCCTCCCCTCTCCCCCTCCCCTCCCCCTCCCCTCACTCTCTCTCCCGTCGATCTCCTGCCTCTTGCAAAACCCAGCTCTAATTTTGTGACTGTTTAACTCAAAGGTGTTGTGAAACATCCACACTCGATTTAAATTTGTATGTAAGTAGTCATATGTGCATAGAATATTAGCTCCTTTGTACATATAAAGGCCAAGAGTTTACAGCAACTCTATAGATGCAAGGCTTATAATCTAGTTGATAATTAACTAGGAAGGCTAAGAAGCTCCAATATAATAGGAATGACTAATTATCTTTGGTTTCAATCCTTGATTGCATGAAGAAAACACAATATAACCTTAAATATCACCACATAATATATTCCTTCTAATTTGCGGTGGCCTATTTTAGGAATGTAATAATTGACTACTAGATAAAATTATATGGAATTAATTTGAATTATTAATCCTTCCGCTAATTTTTTTTTTTTTTACTGAAACAGAGAACTAGAATGATTTCAGATAATTTTTTTTTGCGGATCATTAGTTTTGCAGAAAGAACTGGGAGACGTCAAGCTATTATAGCGGGAACAATTGCCACTTGTATATCTCTGTCTCAAGTCAATACTGAAGCATGTGAGTGTTTCTGCATTGTTGGCATAATTCATAATAAGGAGGTATTATCCTTCCCTTTTATATTACTTAAAACAACATTTGAATTCTGTCTGGGAATTACATTATGAGTTGGCTGCTTGGCTAGCATAATATTAATAATTTTAAAAAAAAATCCAATTTATATTTTTCAGTTGCAAAGGAGTCTAAGAAAGGATTTCAAGTTGTTTTAGACAAGAAGGATGGATATTCGTTCTCCACTTGTTTGGTTGGCAGGCATGTGTTGCTAATATGCCTTTTTGCTTCATTTACTGACCAAGATGGTTGATTTTTTTTAAGGGATGAGTCTAAATTTTTAGAGTTTTATGGGTTAAGTAATAGAGAGAGCTTTGAGGTTGAAGAAGAATTAAGATTATAAGAGTTGGATGTACTTACTAATTACATGGGTGTACTTACTAATTGTTATGATAAAGTTGTAATATTTGAAAAGTTAATTCTATATTTTAGACTTTTCATTGAGAGTGAAACTGTCCAAAAAATCTTAACTTATTTTTTGATGTTACTTATCACTTCTATCGTTTAAATAACCGCACTCGTTTCTCACGTTTGTACAAGTTCTATTTGTTTGCAATTTTGCCCCCCTCTTCTTTTTTTGGAACTTCAACTTCTAATAATATACTGTGTGTTTGTGTGCTTGCCAATCGCAAACCAGTTGTTTGACGAAAAGCCCGATTCATTCAACTTCCACGAGCAGTGGTACGCCTGAGGAAATTTCCAAATCTAAACCTTGAGAAGTTAAGAATATGTTACATTCCATACTAATTCTCTATAATTTCTGCGTACTCGCACCACTGTGACCCTATTTGATGCCGGTTTTTTGAAAATAAATAGAAGGTACAATTTCTTCTTGCATATAATTTAAATCAGCACCACTATCAACTAGTGTTGTGATATCAGAAATAATTGTTTCTTTGGCTATTAACAAAGTAATGGTTATAAACGATTTTTTAGAAGTAACTGTTGGGAAGAGAGAATATTGCTAAGAAAGTTGACATGAATCGTCGAGGGGTCGTCGAGTGATCGCCGAAGAAGTCGATGACGAAGACGAAGGGAAACAACAGCAGAAAACAAGCCAACAGCAGCAGGTGCAGGTTGGCCGATCGACCGGCCCGGTCAACCGCCCGTAGTATCAGAAGCTCGGTCGACCGGCCCGGTCGACCGAGGTGCACAACGTGCACAAGTTGGAGCTCGGTCGACCGCCCGGTCGACCGACTGAAGTGACCCAACTCTCTGTCGGGCACCCGGTCGACCGCCCGGTCGACCGACAGTCGGGTGCGGGCTGCGAGTGCAGATTTGGAAATCAGTTTGTATTTAAGGGGTTGGCTATTTTCTAGGGTTTGTATCTTGTAGAAGATCCTTAAGAAGGAAAAGGCTGGAGCTCTCTTACATTCAAAAAGGCTGCTAGCAATTGTAATCTTCTTCCAAAGCAATTAAATCTCTCTCTGATTGCCCCGAGAACGTAGGCGTTGAGGCCGAACCTCGTTAGATTGTTTTGTTTGCGTGTGCTTTCTTCTGGAGATTGTTTTTGTGCTGTTTGAGGGATTGTTCTTCGTGCGTGGGAGATTCAGGGAGGGATCCTCTATCGGGTTGTTGTTGCTGTCGGGGCGCGCAACAAGTGGTATCAGAGCTTCCAGTTTGACTTGGGATTTCTGAAGATTCGGAGGGCTCGAGATCTGATTCGGTGGAGATCGTGTGTTGATCTCAGATCAGAGGTATTGGTGTTCGAGGAGATCGTGTGTCGATCTCAGAAGGACGCAAGGAGGGCTCGTGGAATCTGTGGTGGAGTAGATCCAGAGTGAAACTCGATCTAGGGTTTCAAGGGAAAAGGTAAAAATCCAATTTTTTATCTGAGTATAGATCTATTTCTAGTTGATTGTTCTTCCGCATAGATAGAGGATCAAGAAATCTCAATGGCAGAAGTAACTGCTTCGGTTAAGACAATGAATTCTCACCCGAGGATTGAAGTTATCAAGTTCAATAGTACAAATAACTTCGGGACGTGGAGATGTGAGGTTATGGATGCGCTGAATGCATCAAACCTCGAGAACACTCTCCTATTAGAGAAGAAGAAGGGCACGACCACTAATGAAGAGTGGGCAAAGATGAACAGGTTGGCGTGTGGGTTGATACGTTCATGTTTGTCGCAAGACATAAAATACCTTACGCAACATGAGACGTCGGCGAAGAAACTGTGGGAAACCCTTGCGAAGAAATACCTGACTAAGAGTGTTGAGTCCAAGTTGCAGCTTAAGAGTAAGCTGTACAGTTTTCAGATGAAGAAGGGGAGCACAGTGAATGAGCACATCAACCGATACACGAAGCTTCTTACAGACTTGGTAAACGTGGATGTCACGATAGAAGAGGAAGATAAGGCGATCATCTCTCTGAACTCACTCCCGACAGAGGAGTATGAGACATTCACTCTGACCTTGGATTACGATGAGGTGTCATCTGCACTGTCAAGTTATGAGACGAGGAAGAAGGAGAGACATCCTTCTAAGTCAAGCTTATCGGCGGAGGCACTGGAAGTAAGAGGCAGAAGTTCATCGAGGAAGGGCAAAGAGGTTAGAGAAAGATCAAAATCCAGGCCGGGTTTCAGAAATCTGAAGAGGAATCAGTGTGCCTTATGCAAGGAATTAGGACACTGGAAAGTAGAATGCCCGAAGGCCAAAGGTAAGAAGCTGGAGTCAAAGACCGAGGCGAATCTCGCACAGGCGGATGGATCGGATGATGACTCATCACTGTTCTCTCTCTCGGTTACTACCCCTACTGTTTATAACTCAAATAGTGCTGAGTGGATCTTGGATAGCGGAGCCACCTATCATGTGTGCCCGAACAGGCCTGGTTTTCTAGCTTTGAGAAGCTGGATGGATGTTACATAGTCATGGGGGATGACCATCCGTGTATTATAGAAGGGATGGGTACAGTTCGCATCAAGATGGATGATGGGATAGTTCAAGAGTTGAAGGAGGTGAGGTATGTACCTCAGCTCAAAAGAAATCTTATCTCAGTTGGCACTTTGGAAGCATCGGGCATGGTGATATCTGTTCGAGATGGTGATCTCAGGATGATCAGAGGCTCTATGGTGGTGATGAAGGGCATCCGCCGAGAAAATCTCTACTACTTGAAGGGTAGTACAATTACATATCAGGTGGAGACTTCGAGTTCCTCAGATAAAGGTAGCCCGGAGGTCTGGCAGGGAAAGGTCGGACAGGAAGAAGAAAAATCTTTGCGAGCTCCTGCAAAGATGGAATTACTGGAAGGTGCTGCTACCTGCGAGTTGGAAGGTGACACAGCGTTCTGGACAAGAAGAAGGTGAGATTCAGCACCAATACTCACCGCAATGAAGGTCTTCTTGATTGTGTTCACATGAACATATGGGGACCTGCTAAGACGGCATCGCTTGGAGGTCACAGGTACTTTGTCTCTTTTGTTGATGGTTCATCTAGGCAGGTTTGGGTATATCCAATGAGACAAAGGGGAGAAGCCCTAGATGTGTTGGTGAAGTGGAGAGGCAGATAGGTAGGAAGATAAAGGAGCTTCGATTGGTAATGTTGGAAAGGACATGTACCAGTTCCTACGATTTGGCTAGAACACAGGAATTGCTACTCACTTCATAATAGGTAAGATGAGTTGGCTAAAGATATAGTCCATTCCTTGCTGGGGGAGGTTCGGCAGTTGTTGTCTAATGCAGGATTAGACAGGTCGTTTTGGGCTGAGGCGACTGAGTATACTAGCCATCTCAGGAATAGATCGACTGCGATAGGAGGTAAAGCTTCATTGGACGTTTGGTCTGGGGAAGCTGCTCAAGATCATTGTTTGCTGCGGGAGTTTGGAAGTCCGGCCTACTTCAGTGCCAAAAATGGCAAGGTGAATCCGCAAGCAAAGAGGTTTGTCTATTTGGGCGTCAAAGAAACAGCTACAGGTTGTGGGACCCCAAAGACAAGAAGATCGTGATGAGCAGGCATGTCACTTTTGGAGAGACTTTAGTGTTAAAGTCCACCGTCTCTCAGCAGGTGGAGAGGACGGAGACCAAGGGAGGATCGCAGCGGGTAGAGGTTGATGCTACTCCATCATCTCCAGTTGGTTCGGCATTAGAGGAGACTTCACCGGATGTGACACGGGTAGAGATCATGATACAAAGGTTGATGCTGAACAGGTTGAAGACATTGTTGAGGATGTCGAGTTGTTTGCAGCTATTGGAACCAAGGTGAAATCACGCTTATGGGGAAGGAACCATGAATCTCAAGCTTGTAATCACGGCAAGCTGAAGATGAAGGCCGTTGTCCTCCATGATGGTCGGGAAGAGGTTCATATGACTCAGTCAGACAGGTTCGCTGCTGCAGAAACAGGTACCATTGTTTGAGCTTGATGAAGCTCATCTAATGAACTACGGTTGGCTTGATCCTTTTGGGCAAAGATACGTAGGCAGCCGTAAAGGCGCAGCCATTTGGTGATGCAACTCTTATGAAGCTAGTTGGGTTCTCAAGAAGTTGTTTGGATCTTCACGTAGAGGTGAAGAGTTGTGGCTGTTGGAACTTCACATGGAGGTGGAGAGGCTTCACGTAGAGGTGAAGCGTTGTCGTGGCCAGTTGGACTTCACGTAGAGGTGAGGTGATGTGATCTCGATGAACAGGTGTATCTTCTGGTGAGAAGATGTTGAGCTTACATAAGGAGTGGTGTGCATCCAGTTGAAGCCGATGATGTTTGGTGTGCTCTACGCAGACTTGGTTTGGACCGTCAGTTGAAGACAGGTAGACTAGATAGAGCTAGTCAGTTGGAGAGTCAGTGTTGGCTCATGAGAAGTCTTCGTGAGGTCGTGAAGTTGCGGAGGAGGAGCCACGGTATGGTAATCGGCATGTATGAAAATTCTCCTAAGGTGAAGCGCAGGGAAGGCATGTGCGATGTTTTCCAGTGAACAGTTGAGCTAAAGATTCCAAGCTGAGATCATGTGTCGATTTCGCCGAGATCGTGTGTCGATTTCGCCAGGTGATAGACTGGGGTACATTGGAGATCAGCTCAGATTTTGAGAAAATCTTCGCCGAGGTGGAGAATTATTGGGAAGAGAGAATATTGCTAAAGAAGTTGACATGAATCGTCGAGGGGTCGTCGAGTGATCGCCGAGGAAGTCGACGACGAATACGAAGGGAAACAGCAGCAGAAAACAAGCCAACAGCAGCAGGTGCAGGTTGGCCGGTCGACCGGCCCGCAGTATCAGAAGCTCAGTCGACTGGCCCGGTCGACCGAGGTGCACAACGTGCACAAGTTGGAGCTCGGTCGACCACCCGGTCGACCGACTGAAGTGACCCAACTCTCTGTTGGGCACCCGGTCGACCGCCCGGTCGACCGGTGGAAGGGTCGGTTGACCGCCCGGTCGACCGACAGTCGGGTGCGTGCTGCGAGTGTAGATTTGAAAATCTGTTTGTATTTAAGGGGTTGGCTGTTTTCTAGGGTTTGTATCTTGTAGAAGATCCTTGAGAAGGAAAAGGCTGGAGCTCTCTTGCATTCAAAGAGGCGGCTAGCAATTGTAATCTTCTTCCAAAGTAATTAAATCTCTCTCTGATTGCCCCGAGGACGTAGGCGTTGAGGCCGAACCTCGTTAGATTGTTTTGTTTGCGTGTGCTTTCTTCTGGAGATTGTTTTTGTGCTGTTTGAGGGATTGTTCTTCGTGCGTGGAAGATTCAGGGAGGGATCGTCTATCGGGTTGTTGTTGCTGTCGGGGCGCGCAACAGTAACTTGTTGCAATATAGGTAATAACTCATTTGGTTGAGAAGAAGTAGATTCTTCAATATCCTTAGTGGACTTTTCTTTTTCTTCTAGTCGAGATAGAATATATGTATTCTCTTTTTTGATAAGTTTAACTTCTTCTTTCAGGTTATTAATCTCAGAATTTAACTCTTGTAATGTTAATGTCCTTTTTCTATTTTTCTTGTCTTCCACTTAAGACTTCGGACATTTATAAACATCATTAACTTTTGGAGTTTTGATCTTTTGATCTTTATTTTTTGCAACACATAATTTCAAAAGTTGTTCTTTAAGTTCAGAAGACATATTTTCTTCTACTAATAGTTTCATGATTATTTCATGACTGAAAGTAATAACATTTAATCCATTCATTTCAACTATTGCCTTCCAGTAATTAGATTTGTCTGTTGTATAATTATTAACTGTACAATGACAAGAATTTTCTTCCTCTGAAGAGATATCACTGTTGATCATAACTTTATGTAAGGTTCTTTTTAATCCTTCATCTTCTATTTCATTTATTTTCTTTTTTGTATAACATCTATTTGCATAGTAGTCTATCTTGCCACATTTAAAACATTTAGCTTTATTTTTAGAATTATAAATCCTTTTATCATGAGTAGGATAAGAAGTATTTTTCTTCCCTTTTCTTTTCATATTAGGAAAATAGGGTTTTTTACCCTTATCTCTCTTATTTTCAGGTTGCCTCTTACTGGGTGTATCATATGCAAATTGCTGGCAAAACTTGCCCAACTGCTTTCTTTCAATGATTTTTTGAAATTTTAATTGATTTTTTAGCTTCATGTCATTACATAAAGCTAATCTTTTTTGGATACAAATGTCCGCTAGTGATCTATAGGTATGTAAATGATAAGAAATACTTTCACCACTTGCCTCTCTCGGGTGGTTCCTTACCTTTTCAGCAAACAAATTAGGAAGTCCATCAATAAATTTGAATTTCCAATAGATGCTATTAGCATCAGCCAAGTTCATTACTCGACTAATAAAAGTATCTTTATACCACCTGAAGTGGATTAATGAAGGACATTTCAAATTTTGTAATAATGTCCTTGTCTTTTCTCCTTGATCTACAACATTTCCAATAAAGTGTGCAATAATAGCCAAGATCAAGGTGTAAACAACATCTTCTTTGGCTGCTGATTATTTTCTTGTTTTACGGCATTAAGAAACTCTCTTTTATTATCTTCTTAAAGGTAGTTATTCCACCAACCCCGAAGAATGCCAGTAAAATCACAAGTAAGAAAGGATATTGTGTTTCTGTCGATATTATCGTTATGCTTACATACAGTGGCGTACATCAGCATTCGATGTACCATGATATGGATTTGAAAATTTGTACATCCATCAATATTTCATTCATAAATATTTGTGCCACTGTAATCTTTTTGAAGGACTGTTTCATTTTCTTCAAATAATATATCCATAGGAGTCGGCCTTTATAATAGTATCGATATGTCCTTCTTGGAGGATAATGAATTTAATTTAATTCTAGAAACTGTTTCTTAGTTTCTTGGATCTGATTTATTAAATCAGTTTCTGAAGATATTTCCTCAAATGAGCTATTTTCTTCTTCAGATGTGTCTGAAGAAGTTACTGAAGGTATATCTTTAAATTGAGTATTTTCTTCTTCAGGTATTTCTGAAGGATTTATGAAATGTTGTCCTTCTAGAGTTTGAATTCTAGGGTGTTTAAGTTGTTTATTTAAAGCTTCTATATCCCTAAAGGTAACATTTTCAATGATTGAGTCATTTACTTGCTTTAGCTTGAATCCAGTTATTTCTAGATTTGATTTTATTATAACCTAATCTATTTGTTTAACAACAAATTTTTCTCCACTAACCTGAAGGTTAGGGATAATTTCATTCAATTTATTTTCAAGTTTTCTACAGTTATTTCAACTCTAGTGAGTTGTTGTCCAACTACTTGTAAATAAACATTTGAATAATTATTTTACTTAAAAACTTATTAAGCTCTTTAAGTGTTTTATCATTGGAAGTTTTTTCTTCTGATGTCTTTATAAAAGCTATAATTTTCAAATTTGAAGTTGATATTCTGGATAACTTCAAAGGATCAGTTGGAGGATATATCGACCTAACAATTGATCCAGTGCTAGTTTTTCACTGCTTATAATGTTCATCTAGCACATTAATTCTTTGTTCCTGTTATTTGACATAATAGTCTAAGTACCTGGGTACAAAGAATTTGAGTTGTTTTTTTGACTCTAAAGTCTGATAATAGTCATTCTTATAAAGTTTCCTTGTTCTTCAGACAGATAGGCAAAATACCATTTATGAAATGATTCATTATACTTATGTTGAAATCCCTTATTAAGAAATTTTTTTATCTACCTTCCAGGACTTAAATCCATCAAATTAATTGAGATGGAAGCTCATTTCAGAGCTAGTTTGAGATATATTGTCCCTTTGTTTAGTTGGGGACATATTATTCCTTTGTTCATATACTGGATGCAGTATATTAGTCTCTGAAATTCTAATATCTTGAATCTCAGTCTCAGGAGTCATTCTTCTTGATACAAATCTCCTAGATATAGATAACCTCGTAGGGTTATTTATGTCGGTCAATATAATTGACCTTGTTGGATTAAACATGATTTCAACCTCACCATCTTCTGTCTGTATAATTTAATTAATTTCTTGATTGATGATAGACTTAGGATGAATAGTATTAGGTATAACCTACTTTCTAGAAAATTTATTTCATCCCATTTTATTCATCTATTGACAGCTATATGGGACGACAAGATATTTGTTTCTACTAGAACTGTTTTTAACTCTTGGAGCTAAATGGAATGGATCATTCATAGGAATAGTATATGGTGAGTTTTAGGTCATCTCCTTAGATTGTAATTTAAAGAGGCCTACTACAAAATTTCTGTTTATATTTTAGTCTAACTCTTAATGGTTTATTTTTCATGCTCTGACGTCCAAATGCAAGATCCACTCCATTGAAGTTAATCTATATTATTTGAAGTCATTAAAAACCAAAAATTATATTATTTGAATACTTTTTGCTTATCCATCAAGTGGATGCAAAACGAACAGTTGAAAGTAATGAGTTGTTTAGTTTAACGCTGTATAGTATTTGAAATCAAACAAAAATTAGTTTGTGAGTGTTTTTAATGTTTAAATCATAACGAAATAATCGGATTGAGAATTTGTATGTACAAAGACGTAGATCTAACAAAAATGCTATTTTCGACCGTCAATTTGCGCCCACTTGATGGTTAAGCAAAAAGTATTCATATGACATGAATTTTGATTTTTAAAGACTTCAAATAATATAGATCAACTTAAAAGGAGTGGATCTTGCATTTGGATGCCGGAGCATGGGATTTAAATCGTTTAGAGTTGGACCCAAAAATAAACGTTTATTTTGTAGTCTCTCTCTCTCTCTCTCTCTCTCTCTATATATATATATATATATATATATATATAGGGGTTTCTGTACCTCAGCTGCTAGCTGAAAGTGTTTCTAAGCGGGCGTGACGTGGCGTTATATTAGCCACAAATCTGATGAAATTTTAGGCGCTAAAAAGATAAAACATTTCACTCGAAAAGACCATCAATTACTTTACCGCTGCCTACTGACTAAAATATCCTCAGTTTCACTTTTAACCTGGTCAAAACTATTCCACTCTCAAAAAAATTATAGATCTGAAAAATGAGTTTTTCACTGACCAAAAAATTAAAGATCTTGATTTCTAAATTTCTGAATCATCCACATCAAAAATTAAATTTTTATAACAAGATCTGATCAAGATGATGAGTAAGAAAGCATTCGCCAAAAAAGGTAAAAAAAATGTGAAAACCCTAGATTATTAGGTGCCCTAGCAAAAAAAAAATTTAAAAGTTTTTCAAAACTTTTATATTTAAAGAATTTTTTCACCTTTTTTATATCAATTCGCTTCAGATCGCTGTCGGTACCTAAAAAATTTCAATTTCTGTGTTGAATTTTAATTCTAAGACTTAAAATTCAATTGAAAATTTCTATTAAATATAGGTTTTTTATTAAAATTTTGGACTTTCTAATTTCAAAAATTATTTTAGAAAATTATTTTTTTAAAAAAGAATGCGACTATGGTCGCATTAATTTTCAAATATTTTTTATTTTTGAAAGTTTTTTTAATCACAATTCAACCGCTTATTGTGGCTTGAAACAGTTTTTTTAATTTTTTATTTTCAAAAACTGCAATCGAAGTCACAGTTTGTGATAAATAATTTTTTGGATTTAAAATTTTTTTTAAAAATTTCTCAAATTTTGTACTATTAAGAACGCTGCGATCGAGACTGCATTTTTTTAACATCATTTTCAATTTTTAAATTTATTTTATTTTACACTGTGACCTCAGTCATAGTTTTGTTTATCTTTTTTTTTAATTTTTGCTACAAGGATCACAGTCTTTTTTTATTAATTAAGCTTAATAGGATACTGTGACTGTTGTCGTAGTCTTTTGAAACAACGACAAAGGTCTTATACGTTAAGTAATTAAGTTGATTAGAAGACTGCGACATTGATCGCAGTCTTACGTAACAGAAGTCCTTTTTAAGAGTTTTGTGTGATAACACTGCGACCTTAGTCACAGTCTTTTATAACTTATTTTTCATAGTTGCGGCTAAGGTCGCAGTCTTTTTATTAATAAAGTTATTTATAAATACTGCGACCGAGGCTTTATTTAATGTGGACTTATGTTTTTAATGTTTCTGCATCAGTAGTTAGGCAAAAAGTGAAGGTTCGTCCAATGAGATCGAACGTAAAGCCATATGTGAATTAATTAGAAAATTCAAAAAGCACATTCATTTTTTTTGAATTGTTGATTGATTTAATTAACACATCTGTCAAAATATAATTGCATTATTTATAAAGTTCATGTATTAATTTCATATTTTTTTTTTGAAATTTATGTTTAGACTCACTCTATGTAACACGTGCAAGCTCTCTTATGAAAGGAAGTAACTAAAAGAACTAGTTGGTTCTAGTAACATCTAGAGGTCATAATAAAACCATAAGAATTAGAACTATTTCATGTTTGTACTTTGTTATGACAATGAGCCTACTAATTAGATACTTGTGTCAAATATACTTAGAATCCTGACCCAGAAGTGGAAAACTCATTGAAGCTTAGGATCTAATTATATCTAAAAACTTGTCCATCTTTTCTTTTAACTCATGTGAGACTGAGTCATTCTCTCTTTTGCCATATTCTTTTAGTCACTCAAGTGGGTTCGAGTGATCAAGTTCTAACTATCTTCACCTTGACTCAAATTCAATCGCAACAATCTTTATTTTAATTTGAACTCGATTGAACTATTCTTGCACTGCATGTACTTTAAGCTCATCTGTGTTTTGCATGATGATCATCTGTGTTTTACGTGAGAGAGAGGTAGTATCGCTGAGGGCACATCTGTCTTGGCTGACCGCACGAGGTCGGCGATATGCCTTTTAGCGCAGTCATCATGTTGGATGAGAGAAGATATTAAAGGAGGTAATGCCATGCCAAGTGCTATAGAAGATTGCCAAGTGCCGTCGAAGATCGCCAAGGAAGTCAACGATGAAAGGCAAAGGGACAGCGGCAGGAAATAGCAGCAGCAGCAGAAGACAGGTGGGTCGGTCGACCGGGCCGGTCGACCGACATGCACAGCATGCACAGGGTTTTGGGCGGTCGACCGGCGGGTCGACCGAAAAGCTCTGTCTGCAGGAACCCAACTCTCTGTTGTTTTGGGTCGACCGAACCGGTCGACCGGAGAGGAGGTCGGTTGACCGGGCCTGTCGACTGACAGTCGGGTTTGGGCAAAAATCTGCTGCTCCGCAAATCTGGGTATTTAAGCCTAAGGTTGATTTCTAGGGTTAAGGACCTGCGAAAAAGTATTAGCTTTGAGTTCTCTTGTATTCAAAGAGACTAAGAGCTATTGTAATCATCTTCCTAAATATAAAATCCCTCCATTGATTGCCCCGAGGACGTAGGCATTGAGGCCGAACCTCGTTAAATCTTGTCTTTGTGATTCGTGTGTTCTTCGTGTGATTGTTGGGTTGTTCTTTGTGCTGGAGATCTTGGGATTCTCTATTGTTTGGTTGTTGTGATTGGATAGCTCGCACAACAAGTGGTATCAGAGCTTCCAGGTTACGCTTGGGATTTCTGACGATTCGAAGGGCTCGAGATCTGATCCTGTGGAGATCGTGTGTCGATCTCAGATCGGAGGTATTGGGTGTTCGAAGAGATCGTGTGTCGATCTCAGAAGGACGCAAGGAGGGCTCGTTGAATCTGTGGTGAAGTAGATCTTGAGAGAAACTCGATCTAGGGTTTCAAGGGACAGGTAAAAATTCTATTTTTATCTGAGTAGAGATCTATTTCAAGTTGGCTGTTCTTCCGCATAAATAGAAAATCAGGGAAAATCTCAATGGCAGAAGAAACTGCATCTGTTAAGACAATGAACACTCACCCAAGGATTGAAGTTGTTAAGTTTAATGGGACTAACAATTTTGGTATGTGGAGATGTGAGGTTATGGATGCGCTGAATGCATCAAACCTCGAAGACACTCTCCTATTGGCGAAGAAGAAGAACAGTACCACTGATGAAGAGTGGGCGAAGATGAACAGGTCAGCATGTGGCTTGATACGTTCATGCTTGTCACAAGACATAAAATACCTTGTGCAACATGAGACGTCAGCGAAGAACTGTGAGAAACCCTTGGAAAGAAGTACCTGACGAAGAATGTAGAGTCCAGGTTGCAGCTTAAGAGTAAGCTGTATCAGTTCCGGATGAAGAAGGGGAGCACAGTAAATGAGCACATCAACCGATATACGAAGCTTCTTACAGATCTGCTAAATGTGGATGTCACGGTAGATGAGGAAGATAAGGCGGTCATCTTTCTGAATTCACTTCCTACAGAAGAGTACGAGACATTCACACTGACCTTCATTAATGGAAGGCAGAGCTTGGATTATGATGAGGTGTCGTCTGCATTGATGAGTTATGACACAAGGAAGAATGAGAGGCATCCTTCTCAGTCAGGGTCATCAGCGGAGGCATTAGAAGTAAGAGGCAGAGGTTCATCAAGGAAGGGAAAGGAGATTAGAGGAAGATCGAAATCCAGGCCAGGTTTCAGAAATCTGAAGAGGATCAGTGTGCCTTGTGCAAGGAACTAGGACACTGGAAAGCAGAATGCCCGAAGGCTAAAGGTAAGAAGGTGGAGTCAAAGACCGAGTCGAATCTTGCACAGGCGGATGGATCGGATGATGACTCATCAGTGTTCTCTCTCTCGGTTACTACCCCTACTGTTTGTAACTCAGATAGTGCTGAGTGGATCTTGGATAGCGGAGCCACCTATCATGTGTGCCCAAACAGGGCCTAGTTTTCTACCTTTGAGAAGCTGGATGGATGTTACACGGTCATGGGGAATGACCATCCGTGCAATATAGAAGGGATGGGTACAGTCCACATCAAGATGGATGATGGGATAGGTCGAGAGTTGAAGGAGGTGAGGTATGTACCTCAGCTCAAAAGAAATCTTATCTCAGTTGGCACTTTGGAAGCATCGGGCATGGTGATATCTATTCGAGATGGTATTCTCAAGATGATCAGAGGCTCGATGATGGTGATGAAGGGCGTCCGCCGAGGAAATCTTTACCACTTGAAGGGTATGACACATAAGGAGACTGACTCTATTGTGAAAGGTACTTGAGAAAAGAAACTGCATAAGGATATGTGAACTAGGTCTTGAACCTTCCATAGCGAAAACTTTATCGGACTTACTGGCTAATCAGTGAACTAGGTCTTGAACTGTTAGCCGTTAGTGTAAGCCAAGTCAACAAGCTTCACACAGTGACTTTTCAAATCAACTTTGGTTCTCGGTTGTGTCCGTTTTGGCCCTGGACATTCTTGGTTTCAGAGAATATCTTTAGGGAATAACAGCCTCCATAGAAATTTCCAAAGAGCCGACCCAACTCTATACTCACATAGG
This sequence comes from Agave tequilana, assembly GCA_038442645.1. NCBI lineage: Eukaryota > Viridiplantae > Streptophyta > Magnoliopsida > Asparagales > Asparagaceae > Agave > Agave tequilana. The sequence continues at coordinate 24,542 of JAVJIF010004208.1, forward strand.
TGATGGACCTATTAAGAGTAGTCTACTCTACTCCACTTATTTAGAAACAAGATATAGGCATCATTAAAAGCGTTAAGTTTATCCTTAATCCACTTGTAGAAAAGCACTTATGTGCACCTTAGAAATGGATTGGAGTCAAGCTCCCAAGTGCTTACTTGTTGAGTCAATCATAACTAGTTTTTCCTCTTGAACTTAGTCCGTGGGATCTCCAGTCGCTAAGTGAGGTTTCCATTAAGCTGACTCGGTATGGTTAGGCTTTTAGACCCATTCCCCTCGATGCGCAATTTATACGCTCTCCACTTAAACCTTTAGTAAGCGGATCCGCTAAATTATCCTTTGACGATACAAAGTCAATAGAGATAATTCCATTTGAGAGCAACTACTTCACGGTATTATTTCTACGACGAATATGTCTAGACTTACCGTTGTATATAACATTTTGTGCCCTAGATATAGCTGCTTGATTATCGCAGTGTATACATATAGCGGGCACTGGCTTTTGCCATAATGGTATATCTTCTAAGAAGTGTCGAAGCCTTCTCCAGCCTTATCTAAGGCTATGAATTCTGATTCCATAGTGGAACGGGCAATACATGTTTGCTTAGAAGACTTCCATGATACCGCTGCTCCTGCTAGAGTAAATACGTATCTGCTAGTTGATTTTGATTCCTCAGAATCTGCAATCCAATTATCATCACTGTATCCTTCCAGTACAGGTGGATACTGTCCATATCTCAAGCATATTCCTTGGTATGTGATACGTAACCCAATACTCGTAGTAGAGCGGTCCAATGTAGATTACTAGGATTGCTAGTGTATCTACTTAACTTGCTTACAGCGTAAGCAATATCGGGTCTAGTGCAATTCATCAAATACATTAGACTTCCGATAATCTGAGAATACTCCAACTGGCGTATTCCAGTTCCTGTATTCTTATGAAGGTGGATGTGTGGGAGAAAAGGATTTGTATTTTCCTTTATCCCATGATCCTTGAATCTTTCTATCATCTTATCCACGTAGTGAGATTGAGATAGACTGATTCCATCTGGTGTTCTAGTGATTTTAATTCCTAAAATTACATCAGCAACCCCCAGATCCTTCATGTCAAGACTGTTGGATAACATTCGTTTAGTGGACTTAATAATCTCAATATTAGTCTCAAGTATCAACATGTCGTCTACATAAAGACAAACAATGATACGGGCATTTCCAACTGTTTTAGTATACACACACTTATCGCATTCATTGATAGTGAATCCATCTTTGATCATGACACTATCAAATTTCTCATGCCATTGTTTTGGAGCCTGCTTTAAACCATATAAGGATTTTACCAATTTACACACCTTGTGTTCTTGGCCCTTGACTTTAAATCCTTCAGGTTGCTCCATATATATCTCTTCATTTAATTCACCATTTAAGAATGCAGTCTTGACATCTATTTGATGGATATCTAAGTTGTGCAATACTGCAATTGCAATTAACATCCGAATGGACGTTATTCTTGTTACTGGTGAATAAGTATCGAAGTAGTCAAGTCCTTCTTTTTGTCGATAACCCTTGGCTACTAATCTAGCCTTGTACTTATCGATAGATCCATCGGGTTTTAATTTTCGTTTGAAAATCCACTTACACCCAATTGGTTTACTGCCAGGAGGCAAGTTTACCAATTCTCAAGTATGATTACTTAGTATGGATTCTATTTCGCTATTTATAGCTTCTTTCCACATTTGTGCTTCTGGGGTTGACATAACCTCTTTAAATGTTTGAGGTTCGCTCTCAATAGCGTATGCTATGAAATCTGGACCAAAATATTTTGAGATTCTAGATCTCTGACTTCTTCTTGGTTCAGTTTCCGCATTAACAATTGGTTCCTCGGGGCTTTCGTCCCTGAACGCCATCTCATGTGTTCTTTTCCCAGAAGTCTTATCTGCTTCTCGTTTGTACGGAAAGATATCTTCAAAGAATACAGCATCTCGAGATTCGATAATCATGTTTACATGAATATCTGGTATTTCTGATTTATGAACCAGAAATCTGTAGGCACTACTATTCAAGGCATAGCCTATGAATACGCAGTCCATAGTTTTTGCTCCCAACTTAGTCTTTTTAGGTAATGGTGCCAGCACCTTTGCAAGGCACCCCCACATTTTGAGGTAATGGTAGGAAGGTGTCCTTCCATGCCATAACTCAAATGGTATAAGACCAAGTTTCTTGTGGGGTACTCTATTTAGAATATAATTTGCAGTTAATAGAGCTTCCCCCACAAGTTCTGCGAAGCTCTAGAACTTACGAGCATGGAATTAACCGTCTCCTTCAAAGTTTTGTTCTTCCGTTTAGCAATTCCATTCTGCTGAGGAGTGTATGGTGCTGTAGTTTGATGGATTATACCAAAATTAGCACATAACTCACTAAAATCATTTGATTCATATTCTCCGCCTCTATCGAATTTTAGAATCTTAATTTTCTTGTTGAGTTGATTCTCAACTTCGGCTTTATATGTTATAAACATATTTATTGCCTCATCCTTACTGTTTAAAAGATACATATAACAGTATCTTGTACAGTCATCAATAAAAGTAATGAAATACTTTTTACCGCCTCTAGTTGGCATAAACTTCAAATCACACAGATCGCTATGAATTAACCCTAAAGGTTCTGTATTTCGATCAATTGAGTGAAATGAATTTTTCGCTAACTTGGCCTCAACACAAATCTCACACTTGCGAATTTCTTCCAAGATGAGTTTAGAAATATATCCCAGATTAGACAAGTTTTTCAAAGACTTGTAATTTACATGCCCTAATCTAGCATGCCACAAAATAGGAGACTCAAGCAAATAAACAGAAGAATTTCTTTTATTATAAGCTTCGGGTACAAATACACAGACTTTTTATCTACCACTACAACATTGGCTTTAAAAAGTCCTTCAATAAGATAACCCTTTCCCACATACATCCCTCCCTTAGTAAGTACAAATTTATCGGATTCAAACACCATTCTAAATCCTTTCTTACTAAGTATTGATCCGGAGATCAAATTCTTAGGTTGAAGGAAAGGGCAAGGTCATTCTGAAGTGGACATCGGGGAAAAAGCTTACTCTTAACGATGTGCTTCATGTTCCAGACATCCGCTGAATTTCCCATGAATAGTTGCTCATCTTGCTCCAGTATTTGATATTCAGAGAATAATAATTTCTCAGAGCAGATGTGCCGAGTAGCCCCAGTGTCTACCCACCAATCCTTATTGTTGGTTGTCAGATTCACTTCTGACACCACAGCTGAAAGGCTTGGAGACTCATGGTCGGTCAAGTTTGCCTGTGGGTGGCTTTTCTTGTTCTTTTTGAGACGGCTGTGACATTCATTCGCCTTATGCCTCTCTTTGTTGCAGATGTAGCAGGTTCCCTTGAAGCGCATGTTCTTACCTTCTTGGACCTTGCCTTTGTACCCCTGGGAAGTCTTCTTCCGCTTTAAGCCTTTGGAAGTAGACGCTTTCCCCTTTGAGTCCTCGATCACATTTGCTTTTGCTTCGTAGGAGTTCTTACTGCTCCTTTTCTCGGACTTTCTGTTGTCCTCCTCGATTCGAAGCCTCACAATGAGATCTTCCAACTTCAACTCCTTTCGCTTATGCTTCAGGTAGTTCTTGAAATCTCTCCACGCAGGTGGGAGTTTCTCCACGATAGTAGCAACCTGAAAAGTTTCAGGTAGGATCATACCTTTGAAAATCACCTAGAGGGGGGGGTGAATAGGTGATAATGCTAATCAATAGACAAATTAAAAATTAAGATGTAACAATCACCACACAAGATTCACAAGATGAATGAAAGCAAGTAAATATAGCAATGATGATGATAAGCAAGTAATGAGTGCAAGAATGTAAACCAATCGCAAACACAAGGATATGTTATCGAGGTTCGAGTACCCAGCTCTACTCCCCGCCTTCTCCAGAAGGATTCTAGCTACTTCCACTATCTCAAAGAAATCACAATTACACCGGAGTACCCAACTTCACAATCTCAATTACAAGCAATTTCTGAGTAGTCAAAAGACCACAAACTCTCTCTTTCAAATGTCTCTTCCCTTACAAAAGGTCCTTAGAGAACAATGAGTAGGAATGAAGCTCTTATTGTAAGTGAAGAAAGAAAACTAAATCAGAGAGTATTTCAAAAACACTTCAGAAAATGAGAGAGAATTTCAGCACAAAAACCAAGAAACAAAGCTCTTTTGAATGCCTTAAACTTTTGAATTTTTCTTGCAAAAATTGTTATAACCAATCTCTCCCAAACACCCCTATTTATAGGAGAGGGATAGGGTTTAGGGATAATACAAACTTAAGGTTAATTAAGTCATATTAGATTTGAAATATATCCATAAATTAAATTTTAAACACAAGAAGACAAAATAAAACAGCTCATTAAAAACTGCCCGTTACTGTTCAACGGATAGTTCGGTCGACTGGCCGGCCGACCGTATGTCCAAAATTATGACCGTTACAGGCCAGCGGTCGACCGCCCGGTCGACCCAATCTATCCGAGAGCAGACTGAGTTACAGTCGGTCGACCGTGCGGTCGACCGCAAAAACGTGCACACTGATACATGAACACCCAGAACTACAGTCGACTGGGCCGGTCGACCGGCCAAACCTGACATAGGTCCTGTCGACTGTCCGGTCGACTGGCTCAGGTCAAAACCAGGTTTTGGACAGAAAAATTAAAAGGGATTTTGATTTTGACAAAAATACTTTTGAACAGGGATTACCATAAAACATAAATATATATCTGTAGGCAAAATCTTGTATCCGAAATATTTTTGTATAAATTATAAGAAATTATTTTGGATTAAGTGTGTGCGCAAAAACGTGTGTGATAGAGCTTCAAACCTATCCACTATTCTTTAACAAATTATAAAACTAAAAACAAAATAATTAAAGACTTGGAGGGAGAAGGCAGAGTCCCTCAGAGTACTCGTTCTCAAACAGAGCATGGTCTAAGCAGCCGCTGTTAAAGAAAGGGGGTGAGTCCTATTTATAGGCAACTCCTGATAATGGTCATTAATGGTTCATTAATTAAAACCGCCGGCCTTAATGACCGCACGACCGCCAAAACCCAACGGGAGGCTGACGCGTGGAACGTCGCTTCGGGAAGCGTCGCAGGCGCTGATCTCAAACCGTCAGCGCCGGTTTTTGCATTAAAGGGCATTAACGCCCAAGCCCAATGGAAAACCGACGCGTGGACATCCGCTTCGGGAAACAACGGATGACCCGGTTTCCCATCGTCAGCGAAGACTTGACGGTCAAAGATCTCTGAAAATCTTTAAATCAGGCTGCATTAAACGCAGATAGGGATGCCGCGTCCGGCTGCATTGAACGCAGATGGGAAAGCCGCGTCCAAGAATCTGCGTCACCTTTCTCAAATTGGAAGGCGTTCACCTGCGTTTTAAAGGAGCGTCCACGTGACTCAAAGTCGCGTCCCTTCAGCAAACGGGGCCCTTTCTAAGGGAAAACACTTAGTCCATTCTGAGATTAGTGGAAAATACGCAAGGCTGCGTCCCTCGCATCCGCTCAAGTCGCGTCTTCATTGACAGACAAATTCGCGTTACTCAAAGCCGCGTTTGTCTCCACGGATCAATGCCGCGTCTCAAAGGACTTAGTTCTATCTGAGTTCTTATGAACTGATGACCGCGTCTCCCTATGGATTGACGCTGCATCTCAGTGAAGTCTAAGTTCCTATGGAATGATGACCGCGTCTCACCCTGTGATTGACGCTGCGTCTCATCAAAAGGACTTAGTCCTATCTAAGCTCCTATGGACGGATGACCGCGTCTCACTCTATGGATCAATGCCGCGTCTCATCAAGCTCGACGCCGCGTCTCATTGAAAGAACTTAGTCTTACCTAAGTTCAGTATTCACAGCCAGTGATCAGGGAGTTGAATTCATCCACAGCTAAACAAAGAAGATGGGACAAAAACTTCAAAAACTTTTATTATATCGAAAATAGTAAAAGTGGATACAAACACTCTAGTAGAGTGTCCTCTTCTTTACAAAAAAAAGGGGAAGAAGGGGAAAAGGCTAAAAGTCTTGATCCGGCAAAGAACGGATGCGCTCCCTGAGACGATGCATCTCGTACTGACGTGCCTTCTCAGCCTCCATCATGGCTTGGACCCGCAGCTCCTCTTCAGATAAAAAGAGTTTTGCAGCCAGCTGTGCTCGCAGAGATTCCAACCTGGAGGAATGAATGGTCTGGCTTTCTTCAGCTCGTGCCTTCGCAGCTTGTTGCTTCTCTAGCCTCTTCCGGACGGTGGTAAGCGTCTTCTCATTATCCGCGATCATGGCTTCCGCCTTAGCGATGGCAGACCGAGCATTGGTAATGGCGAGCTCTGCGTTTTGCCGGATGAACTCGGATTCCATTGAATCGTCAGCCAGTTTCTGACATTCAGCTTGGGAACGCTCGAGATTGCGGACCTCTTCAGCAACTTGTGCTTCCACCTCCTGTCGCTCTTGTTCCTGGGTGGCTAGGAGCCTAGTCAAGATGACCTGGGCTTCTTGAGAAGAACTAGCATTGTCCAAAGACTTCAGCTCTTTCAGGTCACTTCCCAGTCGCTCCACCAACAGCATACACGACTTGGCAAGCAAGGAGCCTCCGGTTAATTCGATGTTACCGGCCATGTTTCCGAGAAACGTCCGGGCAAAGTCAAAAGAGCTACGCCCAGACAGGATAAAATCGATGCACGATCGCATCGCGTCAAGGAACTGCTGCACCGTTTTGCGTGTCAGGAAATCTATGGTGTCATCACCCGAGGTACTCCCCGACCCCCTTTCTATCATGAAGAAAGGGGTGCAAGCCGGCTCTTTTTGCGCGAGAGTCGTGCTGACCGGCGATACGGCAAGAGCGAGACTGGCCACTGGCGCTTCCGGAAGTGTTATCGCTGCAGGAGCCTCCACAGCTAATGATGGAGTAGTAAGCGCAACCTCTGGGAGGTCCAGAGATGTTGAATCCTTGGGCGAGCCCTGCGAAGTGGAAGTCTCCCTGGCTTCAATAGTAACCTCTTCACCCTGCAGAGTGGGTTCTTCCCCAGCCTTAGGAGTTGCCTCCTCTTCCGGCAAAATCAAAGCTCCCCAATTCCAGTAGTTCCCTCTCTGGAATTATCTTGGCAACTGAAGCCTTGACTCCTTCGGACTGGGTCAGCTCTTTTACCGTCTCCTCGATATGCGAGGAGATTACAGCTTCAATGTCCCCGGCCGACCCTGCAGCATAAAAGAAGAATGTTAAAACATCCTCTTCAAAATGAAAGGGAAATTAGGTCAAAAGGTGAAAAGAGTACCTTCAGTGGGAGTAATCACCAGCTGTGATACCGTTGATGGCTCACCCCCGTATATTTCTTCCTCTGAGATGTGGGAGAACTTACTCGGATCAGAAGAGCGGGTTCATCGCCGTAGTCGACCTCGTCTTCAAACTCGCTTTCCCCTGAGAGTGAGGAAGACGATAGCGCCCCGCACGAGACTTCTGCAGCCGGAGCCTTGCCACCAATTACCCCAGTGGTAGGACTGGGGTCAACTGCCAGAGGACTGGAAATGAAGACACAAGGTGACCCAGGTTGTTGTGCCTCATCTCTCCCTTCATGAGCAAGTAAAAATCCGGGTTGAACTGAAATCCCTGGAATATCGACATCTCCTCCACTCATGATGTCGACCTCTAGCTGCTCATCCTCGTCAGCGGTGGTGGCTCTATCAACGAGCTCCCCTTCCTCCGTAGACCTACGTCTCTGCTGCTCGACCTAGGGGCACGGACTAAAGGAACATCCTCTTCAGCTATATCTTCTTCCCTCGGTACCTCAACGACAGCAGGGATGTCTTCGGATTGGGAGACTTCGGTTGTCAAGTCTCTCCGAACCTTCTTGGGAGCAGGTTCAGCAGTTGAAGCAGAGCGCTGACGACGCTTGCTTACCGCCTGTCGAGTCTTTGTCGCTCGTGGCTCCGCCCTTGCTGCTTGCTGCTTGCGGCTCCTCCCTTATTGGTCGCGGCTCCGCCCTTATTGCTCGTGGCTCCCTTCTCGATCTTCTCCCGACCTCCTTCTGGGCCTTCAGGTACTGGTCGGTGAGTTTCGAGTGTTTACCAGACTCTGACCTTGCCTCGAGGTTTGCATTGATGCTCTCAATACATGAAGACGCCGGAACAAAGTCTGATGTCTGGATGGCTTGGAAATACCAAGTGCAGAAGCTGAAGCTCATATGGCACTTGGATCCCTCGATAGGTAGACGGAAAGTTGCTCCCGTCCCTCCGGCCACACTGTAGTACCAAGCCCGAGCACCTTCGAACAAGTTCCCTTCGAAGGCAAGTCGAGCATTGGGATTCCCGACGTACAGTTGATCGTAGCCAAACTGTCGAGCGAAACAACTCGGCGTGTATGGCTCGATGGTGCATGAAGTCCCTTACCGGAAAAGCACATATCCGGACCGAATATTGATCAACCACCAGAAGACTCCCGCGGACAACCTCATGAAGCCGTCTAGGCCAGCGGAATCAGTAAATAGATCCCCGAAAGATGCGCCAGAGATCTCGGGGAAGCAGCGGTTGAGCTGGTAATTCGCAGGATCTGAAAGTCGCTTTCGGACGTAATATATATAAAGATCACGCCAGCTCGAATCCTCCAACCGCTGCACAAAAGGGACAGAACTCTCCCTCCAACGCACTGCCGTCATCAGAGAAGGGCAGTGCATCACGTACCAAGCCATGAGGTACGTATAAGGCAGCTCGATCCGAGGGTTGGGGCGCTTCACCGTCGGATTCCCCTCCGAGTCAACATATGGCTTACCGTGGGAGTTGACAGTTTTCGGCGCCTCGCAGAAACTCTTGGTTAGCGCCCGCAACCCGCTCTGAATGCCAGCCGCCACGGCCGGGGAAGGGCTATAGGGTTGCCATGAACCAGGAGCACCGCCGGGTACACCACGTCAGCAACAATAGCTTCATGTGGCAGCGTGGGCACCACACAACGCTTCAGCCACAGCATCAAGAAACTTGCCAACAGTGCCCTATCGGAGATAGGGGTCCGGGCTTGATGGTGGAAGCTTTCAAAACCCAGGTCAGGATCGAAACCGTCCTCGTTCGAAACTGTGGTGTAAAAGCCTTCAGGAGCCTGGGTGATCCTGTCTTCAATCTCCTCGTCAGAACTGGGAGCCAGTCGGGTTATCGGATTGTCTTTATGATTGACACCGTTGAATAAGTAACTGGCCCAAGACAGTTGCTTGACTCCCTGCGCCCTCCAGGAGGTTAGCTGACCGCAAATGTGGAAGTGACACATCACTTCCCAGTAAGTCTCGTACACCCGGGGAAACTCTTTCTTCAGGAGGTGGAGCTCCTCAGTGGTCGGGACATATTCCTCATAGGGAATGTCCCCTGTTGCCAGCCCCGAGACCTCATGTAGCTCGTGCAGTGCAAGACCCATCTCTCCGACCGGGTAAAGAATGTCCCCGTCAGAGGATTGTAGCGCTCCAGGACCCCGAAAAAGTTATGAAAGCTTGGTGGGACACCCCACTGTACGGCCCTGACCGCCGGGTACAGTCCTACACGCTTTAGCAGATCCCTAAGATCGGTGAGGACGAAACCCACCATCCTGCCCCACCAGTAGTTCTCCGTGGAATGGACCCACCCGGGCGGACGGAAACCGACCGGATAATCACCCTCCGCTTCCATGAACGAGTTGAGGAAGATAGTGCCAAGTTGTGGTATCTCTCCAACCGGAACCTCAGACTTGCGCGACCCAGGGAAAAGGCCGAGAACCGACCTGTCATGGCTATCATGACGGTGTACTTTATGGGAACCTAAATCACCGAGAGTAATCTCAGGGACGTATCGAGAAAGGTCCCATTCCATCTTCCGAGGGACGGACATGTGCTGGAAGTAGGACAGCGGGAACATCCTCTCCATGTCCGGAAGGAAGAATCTTCCACCCTTTATCTGACGGAGCCATTTATAAGTTCCGTCATACACACGATAGCCGCCGTCGTTGATACGATCTCCGAAGAAGAAGGCAGGCTTCTCCAGCTTGACGTGAGCATCCGTTGTGAATGCTGCATCGGTCATAAGTACCCGAAGAGTTCTCATGTCAACATTAGAGAGCCTCTCCCTGCGATCCTGCGACTGGTCAGCAGTGACAGGGACAGTCCTTCGTAGCACAAAGGTCAAGTCCCGGTCAGCACCACCTACACGTCCAAAGTGGCGCGTCTTGGAGAGTGAGGCAGAAGGATGGGGCACTGCAAAAGAAAAGGACACTTAGTTAGATACTTAAATGCTAAGTGTTCATAACCCAGACGCAGAAGAGATACTGGACGCAGGAATTATCAAATCCGCGTTCAGACCTGCGAAACCGCGTCCAAACGCAGAAAAGATACTGGACGCAGGAATTATCAAATCCGCGTCCAGACCTACGAAACCGCGTCCAAACGCAGAAGAGATACTGGACGCAGGAATTATCAAACCCGCGTCTAGACTTGCAGGATCCGCGTCTCCACCACCAGAAGGTCATGGAATGTCCTTGATGTCACTTCTGAGGTGCGAAAAGAAGGGAGTTATCCACCTTACCCTTCCATCACCACAACCGCCAGAAGTTAAGGAGGGTAACTCCCTTCCTTTCACACCCCCAGATTTCTAATTGCTTGGACGCAAGTGCCAGATTCATCAAAATCGGCAGCTGATGGCACAGAACGCAAGGATCAAATCCGCGTTCTGCAAACCAAGTCCGTGTCTGAACCCTTCACAACTAGAAATATTCTAAATGAAGAATCCGAAACGCAGGACCCAATGGCGCGAGGGTCCAAACCCGCGCCTCGGTTATCAACTCAAAGACTGCGTCTGAGACCGCGCCTGAGAATCAAACACGAGTTATATTTTGTGTTAAGGATTCTTAGGGTTCTATGAGCTCCCGTTAATGGTGAAATCCACACCCAAAAGGCATTATACCTAGGAAAGCGACATCCTGCGCAGAGGAAGCGCCCTCTGGACCTCGGCGGCAGTTGCCCGTGAAGAAGAGGCGGTTGGCTTGGTCTTGGGTGCCATTTTTAAATTCCAGAAAAAGGAGATGAACAGTTCAAAAATCCAGTAATGGAGATGAATAGTTCAACAGAGGAAGAAGAGAACTCTCTTGAGCAAGTGCGTTCAGAGAAGAAAAGAGGTCTCTCTGACTGTTGCCTTTTATAGGCACAAGGATTCGCAAAGATACGCGGCGTGTGACCCAATAAAAGCTGCAGCAAATCATCGCATGACGCGTAGAGCAAATCTTCGCGAAGATCATCCGTCACGACTCCCCAGCGAGTCGTCATTTGACACGTGGCGCGGTTCAGTTAATGAACCAAGAAATCCGCTCGCCAAAAGGTGAAATCCTGCCGGTTCCCCAGGCCAGCTGGCGGCGTAATCATCACACGGCACAGATTCGCACCCAAGGGACGCACCTCTTCGATGGACATGCCCCGTCAGCATCTCCATAAATGCATTCGGAAGGTCGCGTCTCTCTACAAAGTCCGCGTCCGACCCAGCGGGCCCAACAACGCGTCTGCCTCATAGAAGATCAAGCACGTTTCCATTGCCAAAGGACGCACTCTACAGGAATCGCGTCTTTAAAGCAGTACCATCTCGGCTTTTTGAAAAGAACCTGCGTTCGGCCTCCTACTTCTGCAAAATCAGTTCAAAGTACACTGACGCAAGCAGACGACCAACTACTCCTGGCTTAAAGCACACCCGTGACAGACTAGAAGCAATCGGGGAGGTTTAGACTGTGCATCTAGACACTCAACATGATCAACTCTGGTGGCTTCAAAGAGTTCAAACAGTACACTCACGAAGACCAACTCCAGATAAGATCGAACCCGGAGCATCAACAGTCCAGTCATGAAGGTGAATTCAGCTAGAGTCCAAAGTATTTCGAAATCCGTCCCAGTTAACTGCGGAATATCGAAAACTTTGGAGGAGGTTCTGTAGGCTGTCCAAAAGTTACTGGAGGACAAGCCATTGAAAAGTAAAGTTTCAAGCTCTAGACGCGAGGGACTATCACCCGCGTCTCAGCATCAAGGCGCGTTGGCTCGACACCCGCGTCTCAGCATCAAGGCGCGTTGGCTCGACACCCGCGTCTCAGCATCAAGGCGCGTTGGTTAAGGGACCAATCACTGCCCACACGTAAGGGAAATCAGCCCCCATCGTGGCAGGCACGTGGGTTAGTTACCGCCCATGTAGCGGGGAAGTTGGCCCTCATTGTGGAGCGTTTTCAGGGGGCACGTTCACCCCTGGGACCTCTATAAATAGCCTTGTTTGCATCAACAAGGAAAAAAGGGGGAGAGATCGGAGAGAATCAATCTGGGAATCGAGAAATCGGCAATCGGCAATCAGAAGGAGAGAAGAAGCAGATCAACTCTTCAGCAAGTTCGCTGCGTACGAGCTAGCCTTCGCCTACCTTCTCTTTTAGAGTTTTGGTAGACAGAGCTGTGTCACTCTTTCTACCGGCCGAAGAGGAGATCCCTGAAGGACGGTCATCTGGTCAACGGAGAACAAGATTCACTCTCCATCGCCACACGAAGAACCCAGCCTTAAACAAAGGGGGAATTCAAGATTCAATATTCTCCCTCCCTTGTAACCGGAAGGAACAGTTCTTGTTGTAATCTTTTTCATTTGATCCAAGGAAAACTTTTACGGCAATTCACTGTCTCCCTCTTTCCCGGGTCATACAAGAGATGGCGACTCCGCTGGGGACTACGTTTGTCACTGAAGAGCAAATAGTGGCGCAAGATGACGTCCACTATAAGGGGAAGATGGTCGAATCGCTCGTTGTCGAGTTCGACTAGGCGAAGTACGAAGAGTTTCTCTCTTCCGGCTCCAAGAGCCCAAAGACCCGCGTCTGCCGCCGGGTCTCGACGGGGAATGGCCTCGAGGCCTAATCCGTGGCTTTCTCGAGCCCCCCTGCTGCCGACTGTGCCAAGCAAGGTACCCGCGCCAACGCCTCTCAGAAGGCCCGCGTGGTCCCAGGCACATCTGTCTTTGCGACCAACCGCGTCGCACAGAACACCCGCGTCAGCGTCTCTCAGGAGACCCGCGTGGTCAAAATCCCTGATGTTCAACATCAGGATGTTGTTGGTCTCTCTCCACCTCCTCGACGCAATCGAAACGCTGAGCGTCGACAGAGGAGACGTGCGCGTCAGCTGCAAGTTGGAACCGTTGGTTGTCCAACTGAGGCTGGACGCGACGTACAATCTCGCGCCTTGCCCGCGCCGCATCCAGTACGTGAAGTTCGCGTTTGGCGTCCAAACGCGAGATTCCTTCAGTTAGGTCCTCCGAGGACCAACTCATCAAACGCTAAGGTGAGACCTCTGCGCCTCGTCAAGCGCAAGAGGCACGAGCTCATAGGCGTGGGGCCCAGCAGCCCATTCTCTCTCAAGTGTCTCTGCCCAGACGTACCAGACAGCAATGCGAGACTCGCGTTTCATCTCAGCAGAGACGCCAGACGCGCGTTACACAGCCGCGTCGCGAGAACCGCGTCCCTGAAGCCCGCGTCCAGGCTGTGCAGCATATGGATGCCTCCCGTCTTCGACGTTGCGAGGTTGATCTTTTCAATCCCCCTCCCATGGATTTGAGGGATTATCTGACAAAGAAAAGAAGTGCCAATCAGGCCACTTCGTCGTGTTGCTGCCAACGGCTCATCCATATGCTCACTGAGTGCCGTTGCGGATCAGGCGTACCCCAGCAGTCTTTAGTCAGACAGCTGACCCTGATTCCTCCGTCAGCTAAAAGAAGACGCTCCCACAGAAGGAGAACCTTCTCTGACGTTGAGTACCCGGAGCTCACTGCGAACATGACAAGCAGGAGTAAGGGAAAACAACTTGCAGTCAGCTCAGACGACTCCGAGTCTGACTCTGAACTGGAAGGAGTGTATCGACACACTCGCACCCGGACTGGGGCCATTCCCCCAATTGACTATAATGCCTTAGCCCATGGCATTAATGATTCTCACTCCGCTGTAGCGTAATCAAGGGCTTCGAACTCTTCCGTCGAGAAGGAGACCTCCGCCTACATGACAGGCGCTCCTGAGGAGACGACTAAACGTTTAGAGCAGATCCAGAAGGTACAAATGGATATGATTCTTGCTCAGCAGGAATCTATCAACTCCCTCAAGCAGGCGATTGCACAGCTGCTCGAAGACAGGAGGAGATCCCCTCCTAAAAAGTCAAAGGGCAAAGGGAAAAAGGGAGAAAGCTCATCTTCCGAACCTTCTGAGGAGACGCGGCGATCTACCTCCGGCTCGTCCAAGTCCTCGTCGCAAGTAAAAGGCGACCAAGACCAGGGAAAGGCTCATGTTAAAAGAATGAGTCAACTGGAGCGATGCCTCGAGGCCCTTGCCAATCACAAAGACCTCCAAGAAGTAGGAGTGGTCCGGCCCTACCCGGCTGAATGGGACTTGGTTCCGTACCCGCCCAAGTTTAAAGCTCCAACTCTTCAAGCCTTTGATGGGAAGGGGTCACCCAACCAGCACATCTACTACTTCAAATCCCAAACCGGGAATGTAGTAGATAATGACGCCATCCTGGCACGCCTGTTCATCGGCACCCTGAAAGGGTTGGCCTTTGAATGGTTTATGAAGCTCCCAGAAGGTTCTATCAAGAACTGGGGCAATTTGGAGAAGCTCTTTTTAACACGCTTCTTCGAGGATGACTCCGAAGTCACAATGCCAACCCTTTTGGCTACCAAACAGCGAAAAGGGGAGTCCATCAAATCTTTCGTGGAAAGATTTCGAAACATGGCACTCCGGTGTCCAAGCGGTATGACCCAGGCCACCCTGGTGGAAACATGCCACCACAATCTCCAAACCTCGCTCCTTGCTCAAATAGGAGTTGCTGAAAGCCGCACCTGGAAGCAATTAGTCCAACAAGGTGAACAGGCTGAGGAGATTGTCGCCCGCGTCAGAGCGGAGGAAGGTAAGCCTAGGCCGGAAAGGTCGACAAGGCGTGCGCCAGATACATCCCTCCAAACAAAGCGGAAGGATAATTTGGCAACGGAGACCAAATCTCCCGCCAAACCTCAATCAGGCAAGGCGAGTGGCTCTTCAAGCCAGCCACGCGCCAACAAGCAATATTCCTTCAAGGAAGAACATGTCGATTCGCTCTTTAAACTACTCAACAAGAGCAACTGACTGAAGCTCCCTGAAGCTCGACGCCCAGAGGAGGTCGGCAAGACCGACAATCCTAACTACTGCATGTATCACAGGATGTTGGGACACCCCACTAAAGCTGCTACGTCTTCAAGGACATCCTTCACGCTCTGATTGACGCGGAGGTGTTAAAGCTCCGACCAGAGCAGAAGAAGGTGACGGCTAATGTGACGTCGGTTCTCCAGTTCGGGAGACAACCTCCAACGCCTGCGGGGGTGACTCCTGTTCTGAAAGGAGAGCTGAGAGTGGTCAACACAGACCCTCACCAGCAGCATGAGAAAGGCTTGGTACCCGTCCCTACACCTCAAGGGGAAATCATGTGGGTCCACCCTGACCTTGTCAATGAGCAGCAATGGACTACTGTGACCAACAGGAAATCCAAAGGCAAGGCAAAAGCCTCATCCTGCAATGTAGTGGGTGCCTCCTCTCGAGAAGCGAAGACTGATATCCCTTCACTGACCGACTCAGAGGAGGAAATGATAGTCTTGGCCGCAGAGCCCAACCAACCGATGGCGGGAACCCGTTCAGGACAGGCGTACTTGAAACAGTACAACGAGACAGCGATAGCCCCTCCACAACCAACTGCGGAGCCAGTCAAGCCCTCCACAAAGCCACCTGTGGAAAAGCAGAAGGGGACTCGATTTTCTCGAGCCCTTCAAAAGGGCATCGCGGAAGGATCTACGGCACCTTACCGCTTTGATGTCCTGGCTCAGTTGGCCAATATTCCAGCACGCATTACCTTGTATGAACTTCTTAGACTATCAAAG
The DNA here is from genome assembly GCA_038442645.1 of Agave tequilana. Taxonomy (NCBI): domain Eukaryota; kingdom Viridiplantae; phylum Streptophyta; class Magnoliopsida; order Asparagales; family Asparagaceae; genus Agave; species Agave tequilana. The sequence goes on from JAVJIF010004208.1 coordinate 40,491, forward strand.
TTGACCAGGGAAGCTCTGCAAGAAGCTCTGGCAAATGCTGAGGTCTTCATGACCCAGGTGCCGAAGGAGGAAGATGTAGAGGATTGCCTCCACACCTCCCAGAATGCCCCCTGCATCACCTTCACGGCAGATGATATGCAGGTGAAAGGGAAGCATGATCGACCCCTGTACTTCACAGGGTATATTGGATCGTCCGAGGTAAACCGCATCCAGGTAGATCCAGGGTCCGCGTTGAGCATCATGCCTCGCCGGGTCATGCAACATCTCGGCATTCCTACCCATCGTTTGAGCCCCACCCAGACAACTATCTATGGGTTCAATGCCAACCAGACCCGTCCGATGGGGAAGATTAAGCTCAGGTGTCAGATTGGAAGTCTCAAGTCGGAAGTGACATGCTACATCATCGACGCCGACACTTCCTACAATCTATTGCTGGGACGACCGTGGATCCACCGCAACTCCATCGTTCCCTCCACTCTCCACCAAGTCATGAAGTACATTGACGGGAGTGGAAATGTGCAGACGTTGATCGCCGAAAGGCATCCGTTCAAAAGGGTCGAGAATTATTTCACCGACTCTTTGCTGTACCAAGATCCGGTGGAGACGGATGAAGCCCCACAACCAGAAGAGCCAGACTCTGGTAATGAGGCTGACACTGTGCCTGAGAAAGAAGAGTGCCTGTGGGAGTTAGAACCACTTGTAACGGGCACTAATAAACCCGATGTTGATAATACCACCAATGATGTAGGCGGTTGGTATATTAATGAAGATTTAGATTTGCGTATTTTTCTGTGTGTGCTTCTGATTCAATACCATCAGATACTAGCACTGATATAGATGACGATCTCTGGTCGGCAATGGGTGCCTTAACATCATTACATGTACCAGTGAAATCGTCCTTCGAGACATACCAAGACAATGGTAATGCGCAAGAATCTATATTTATGGTTCCAGCAAGACGGAAAGGCCAAAAACCAATTCTTTTTGGGCGAATCTCGTCTGAACCAACGCCCCGCAAAGAATCGGAAGGCGAGGAAGAATCCCCTCAGTTCGGTCATTACGAACCAAAAGCGCTCAAATAATGAGATCCATGGGGTACGACCTAACCAACAAGCCCGGGTTGAACTTCGGCAAAGGAAGGAGGACGTTGCTTCAATCCTTTGTGCCGAAAGGGAAAGCCCCCGATTATTATCATCGGACACGCCGGGGGTTGGGCTATGTATCAACTCCGGTCCCATCAGCCTCCGATTCTCAAGAATCGTCGAGCAACGATTACTCTTCAGACACATCATTTGGGGAGTCAGATGTCAGTGTCGGCAACATCTTCAAGGAACTTTCAGTGAACATGGTTTCGGCAAGCCGCCTGGAAGATGGAAATGAAGAAATGATCCAATCCGATACAGATCCTTGGATCAAACATTTAAATGCTCTTTGGGATACCCGCTTTGAACAGCGCGAGCCACCCACAGAAGACAAGGTTGTTCAGATCAACCTAGGAGATGAGGCTAACCCTAAGCCCATCTTCATAAGTGACGGCCTGTCACCTTCGGAGAAGAAAGATCTAATATCTCTTGTACAAGAGTATATAGACGTCTTCGCCTGGAATTACGAGGACATGCCTGGACTTAATCCTCAAGTGGCTATGCACTGCCTCAACGTCAATCCGGACGCAAAACCTGTCAAACAACAGCAGCGACGGTTCCGTCCAGAGATAATGGAGGCAATTCAATCAGAAGTCAGAAAACTTATTGATTCTGGCTTCATCAGGGAAGAACAACATCCCGACTGGGTAGCCAACATCGTCCCCGTCGCCAAGAAGAACGGGAAGATCCGGATCTGCATCGACTTCCGTGATCTAAACGAGGCTTGTCCCAAAGACGAATTCCTATTGCTAATCACAGATGTCATGATTGACAATACTTGTGGATTCGAACGAATGTCCTTCATGGATGGATTCTCAGGATACAATCAAATCAAAATGTATCCTGATGACGAAAAGCATACTTCCTTCAGAACTCCTCTAGGGTATATTGCTACACCGTCATGCCCTTCGGACTGAAAAACGCAGGAGCAACATATCAAAGGGCCATGAATGCCATTTTCCATTAGCAAATACGCAAAACGGTGGAATGTTATGTTGATGACATCGCGGTAAAAAGCCGCACTAAAGGTGATCACATAGCGGACCTGAAGGTGGTCGGCTCATCAATTGAAGATGAATCCCACAAAGTCCTTCCTGGGGGTGGCCAGTGGCAAATTCTTAGGATTTGTTGTAACATCCACCGGAATTCACTTGGACCCGGAAAAGGTTCGCGCTATCCAGGAGATGCAACCCCCGAGAAATCTCAAAGAACTCAGAGGATTGCAAGGACGATTGGCGTACATCCGCAGGTTCATCAAACCTTTCCGGAAGATGCCAACCTTTCGCTAAGCTGATGAAGAAGGGTGTCTCATTCACTTGGGATAACGCTTGCCAACAAGCGTTCGAGGAAATCAAGCAATACCTCACCCAACCACCAGTCCTTGCAGCTCCAGTAGCCGGAAAGCCGTTTCTGGTGTACGTCCGAGCAATGGATCATTCTTTGGGAGCTCTACTAGCTCAGAATGACGATCAGGGACGTGAGCAAGCAATCTACTATCTGAGTAGAACAATGATCGGAGCCGAACATCGGTATAACCCGATCGAGAAGGAATGTTTGGCACTAGTGTTCGCTATCCAGAAAATGCGACACTATCTGGTAGGCCAAACTATAAACGTCATATCAAAAGTCAACCCCCTGAGGTTACTTATGACTAAACCTTCATCGCTAAATGGCCGACTGGCAAAATGGGCCATATTGCTCTCCCAATATGAGATGCGCTTTTTACCACAAAAGGCCATTAAGGGACAAGCAGTCGCGGATTTCCTAGCTGAGCACCCAGAGCCGAGGGCAGCCAAAGTCTACGAGGATCTCCCAGATGAGGTTGCTGAAGTCTGCCTGACTCAGACATCGTTCGAAAGTCAAGTATGGCAACTTTTCTTCGACGGTGCATCAAGAACAAGCCCGAAGGGACACTTAGTAGCGGGGTAGGAGTAGTACTCGTATCCCCACAAAATTATGTGATTCCCCGAGCTGTCTCATTAACTGAGCCTTGTTCCAACAATGTGGCGGAGTACAACGCTCTTTTGATTGGGATGCAATTCGCCGACGAGATTGGCGTTAAAAATCTCGAGGCATACGGCGACTCCAAGCTCATCGTCAGCCAAGTTCGCGGGGAGTACGAAGTCAGACATGAAGACTTAGTACCCTATTACAACGCGACTATCTGCATGGCCGAGGGGTTTACAAGCTTCTACATCGACCATGTACCGCGCAGGCAAAATGCGCACGCAGATGCACTCGCATCCCTGGCTGCCTCCTTAGCTCTTCCAGCTGGAGCAATGGAGAAGATATTCGTCTACAGCCACGACCTGTATTGCCCGAGAAATGCTCTCGAGGATTATCAGGAGTCAACGGGAGGTCGTCACCGCGAAGAAGCACTTGAAGTATCAACCGGTCCAGAGCTTAAAGACTGGCGATTCCCCTATATCGACTACGTCTTATACGACATCCTGCCTGAAGACACCAAAGAGGCGGCTGCCATTCGAAGGAAAGCCCCCAAATTCTATTATAATGCGATTACGCGAACATTGTATCGTCGATCGCATGACGGGATCTTGCTCCGGTGCCTCTCACCAAAGGAGGCTCAAGAGGTATTGAAAGAAGCCCACGACGGCATGTGTGGAGCCCATCAACCTGGCCCAAAACTGGCACATCGACTCCAAAGATTGGGTTACTACTGGCCCAAGATGATTGCCGATGCCGTCACTTATGCCAAGAGATGTCACGCCTGCCAAGTGCACGGCGATTTCATCCATCAAGCACCAGGGTACCTCCACTCTACGGCCTCTACCTGGCCATTTGAAATGTGGGGCATGGACGTGGTTGGTCCTATCAGCCCACCATCATCAAAAGGACATCGGTTCATTTTGGCAATAAACCGATTATTTCTCCAAATGGGCCGAAGCCATCCCTTTGAAGGAGGTCAAATCGTCGAACGTGATCAAATTCGTGAAACACCATGTTATTTACCGTTTCGGCGTACCTCGGCGAATTGTCCACGACAATGGGCCCCAGTTCATTAGCCAGGCTTTCCAGAGATTCTGTGCCAAGTTCAGAATCAGAGTGTGTCCTCAACGGCATACTATCCTGCCGCTAATGGCCTCGCAGAAGCTTTCAACAAGACTATTGGCAAGCTTCTCAAAAGTTCGTCTCGAAAAGTCAACGAGACTGGGACGACAAATTGGGTGAATGCTTATGGGCTTACCGCACAACTGTGCGAACCCCAACTAAAGCTACGCCATTTTCTTTGGTCTATGGGTGCGAAGCCGTGCTCCCGCTAGAGATCCAAATTCCATCTCTACGCGTCACCTTGACAGCAGAGATGACAACCGAGGAGAAGCATCGACAGCGACTCCAAGAACTGGAGGCCTTAGATGATAAGCATCTGCAGGCCCAACAGCAAATCGAGCTCTACCAAGCTCGAATTACCAGAGCCTTCAACAAGAAAGTTAAAGTGCGAACTTTCAAGAAAGGCGATCTTGTCTTAGCCGTCAGAAGACCCATGGTAATGACGCATAAGACAAAAGGAAAATTTCAACCCAAATGGGAAGGACCATTTGTAGTAGAGTCAGTCTACTCAAATGGATCATATCGCCTCATAACCCTGAATGGCAATACACTTATGATGCCAATCAATGGCAGGTTCCTGAAGAAATACTATCCTTAAATGGTATTCTCCCGTTGATCAAGTTAAAAATACACCTCTGATCAAAACAAGAAGAGCTTCTTCATCAATATCCGACGCCCCCGACGGCTAAGGATAGAAGAAAATGTTGGCTTCTAAGTCCAACATAAGTCTTCGACAACTCATCATGCTGAGGGGAATAGCATGGCTAGCCCGACTCAAACGGTAGTTGGTAAAGGCACCTCAAACCCGTTGACAGCTGAGGATTTGCTAAAATCCTAAGGGACACGTTCCCATTTGATCCGACGCCTCCGACGGCTAAGGATAGAAGAAAATGTTGGCTTTTAAGTCCAACATAAGTCTTCGACAACTCATCATGCTGAGGGGAATAGCATGGCTAGCCCAACTCAAACGGTAGTTGGTAAAGGCACCTCAAATCCGTTGATAGCTGAGGGTTTGCTAAAAATCCTAAAGTGGACTTGGCTCCACTCTTTCCTCCAAAATCCCCTACCAATTCTCATCCACAGAATGGTAGGTCTACAAAATACAACCATTACTAAGTTAACACTATACCTCTGGTAATGAAAAGTTTTCAATATTCCTTGTCGAGTACAAATTTTGCTTGTCAACTCTACACGGAGTATCAAATTTTCAAATCCGCCAAGTTAATACTACACCTCTGGCACTTCAAAATTTTCACTTGTCAATTCTCACCAATAGAATGACAGGTCCTCAAATTACTCTTACCATGAGTCAATCTTTGTCAAGTTAATATCACACCTCTGACAAATTACTGTTAAAGTTTAACACCACACCTCTAAACAGTAATCAAGTTTCTGCCAGGTTTAATATTACACCTCTGACAGTCACTTTTCTTCAGACTTCCACATCGAAGCTGAAATGGATGATGCTAAGTTAACACCACACCTCTAGCATCCAAGTCATTGCTAAGTTCAACAATACACCTATGGCCATGACTTTCCTCGGACTTCCTTATGCAGGCCGAGATGACCAATGCTAAGTTCAACATTACACCTCTAGCATTACCCTCACTGTCAAGTTAAACATTACACCTATGACAGTGACATTTCTGAGTTAAGTTAATATCACACCTCTGACTCACATCCTTGTCAAGTTAACATTACACTTCTGATAAGACCACTTCCAACCCGTTAAGTTAATATCACACCTCTGACGGTAACAAACTTTCCTAGATTCCCCACGAGTCTAGCCCCACTTGTTATTCTCTTCAACAGAATAACAAGTCTACCTAAAAAAATTGTTAGGTTAATACTACACCATCAACAGTGTTTCCATCAAACCCCAGTTGAGCTCAATCAAGTTAATCCCAAACACTTGATAAAAGTTCACCCTCCCTGGGGGTACCAATTCTACTTGTCACTTTTTTTAATAAAGTGGCAGGTCCATCAAAAATTTCACCCCTGTCAAGTTAATATTACACCTCTAACAGTATCGTGAGAGTTCCTGAAATAGGATCTTTCTCCACAAAGTTTGACTTATTAAAATTTCCATCATAATTTTGACAAAGTCAAAGACTCTTTGCTTCTATGCGTCTAATTAAAGACAAAAAAAAAGTTCAAGACAATGGAAGAGGCAAAAAGAGAAGTGTCACTTTTATTTATTTCCAGGAACATGAAAGTGATACAAAAACGCTCTCTTATACAATAAGATTGAGTGTTACAGTCAAAACGCTCTCTTACAATAAGATGGAGTGTTACAATTAAGGAGTACAAAGAAGTCCCTCTCCCTCTCAGAGGTTGCACTCACTCCTTAAAGCCGCGTCTGATTCCAAGTGCGCGATGTTTTGTGGCTACAATAGAAGCTGGTTACACCACGATGCATGATGTAAACATCGAAAGAGCCCTAGCTGACTAAGCTAAGAGCAATGGTGTTCTTGAGGTCCGGTGGAAGCAGAAAGTCCGGCAACCCTTCGTTTATGAACATCTCTTCCCCCAGCAGACCATCCAGCAGACATGAGGAGTCCTTGATGTTACTTCTGGGGTGGGAGAGGAAGAGGATCCTACCTGCCGCCGTGTCCACCGTAACCTCCTCGCCGCCATACTTACCCTGACCATCTCTTGCCAGCAGGCATGATTGGTGCAGTGGATCTGAAGAGACCTTGGCGAGAGTCGATTCCTCGTCAGGGACATAAGACGAGGACCATAATATATTCCCTTGTGGACGAACATCGAACAAGTTCGCCGTCCGATATATTCTCCCACGGACTTAGCGAACATGAAGAAGGATGACCAAGCCTACCTGCAAAAAAGCAAACAGGGAATCAGACAATTCAGAGCTTAGTACACTTTAACAGAAGAAAAACTAAGTCACAGACGCGGCTATTGTCAAAGACTGCAGACGCGGGAATCATCCGCGCAACGAATTGTCAAAGACTGCAGACGCGGGAATGATCCGCGCAGCAAACCAAATCCCCGCGGTGACTGCAGACGCACACACAGGATTCAAACGCAGTCTAAGATTTGCATCTGCGAAACACGATAAGACTCAGACGCCGAAAACTGCCATCTCTCTGTTGGAGGAACAGGAGTTGCAAGATTCGGGTCTGAAGCCTTCAACCCGAGTTGGAATTCATCCAAGTCAGTGGCCTTAAAACGCGAGCTTCATGAGTAAAGCCGCGGCCAAACACCAAAGACTTCTATATTCGCGTCCAAGGAAGCTTAAGTCGGCGGCGCAAATTCCAGAAGGAATGCACCAACCACAACTTCACAAGAAAGTCCAGATGATATCTCTTTAAGGGGCGTACTGAAATTCAAACTTGGTTGGATCTAAAATGTCATGGTAAGTGGGCATGGCATACCCGCAGAAGCCTCTGTTAAGAGTTGAACTATCTGCGTTGAGACGCGGACGTAAAAAGTGCTTAAAGAGACGCTTCCAGCCATTGAAATCACTTGACAGTGATAATCCATTGAAGAGACCAAACAGAAGCATGAAAGCTCTGGGTCATCTTCATCCACAAAGGCACCTTCATCCATGGAGGCAAACCCCTGATAGGGTCCTTGAAGGGAGAAGGCAGAGTCCCTCAGAGTACTCGTTCTCAAACAGAGCACGGTCTAAGCAGCCGCTGTTAAAGAAAGGGGGTGAGTCCTATTTATAGGCAACTCCTGATAACGGTCATTAATGGTTCATTAATTAAAACTGCCGGCCTTAATGAGCGCACGACCGCCAAAACCCAACGGGAGGCTGACGCGTGGAACGTCGCTTCGGGAAGCATCGCAGGCGCTGATCTCAAACCGTCAGTGCCGGTTTTGCATTAAAGGGCATTAACGCCCAAGCCCAATGGAAAACCGACGCGTGGACATCTGCTTCGGGAAACAACGGATGACCCGGTTTCCCAATCGTCAGCGAAGACTTGACGGTCAAAGATCTCTGAAAATCTTTAAGTCAGGCTGCATTAAACGCAGATAGGAATGCCGCGTCCGGCTGCATTGAACGCAGATGGGAAAGCCGCGTCCAAGAATCTGCGTCACCTTTCTCAAATTGGAAGGCGTTCACCTGCGTTTTAAAGGAGCGTCCACGTGACTCAAAGTCGCGTCCCTTCAGCAAACGGGGCCCTTTCTAAGGGAAAACACTTAGTCCATTCTGAGATTAGTGGAAAATACGCAAGGCTGCGTCCCTCGCATCCGCTCAAGTCGCGTCTTCATTGACAGGACAAATTCGCGTTACCCAAAGCCGCGTTTGTCCCCACGGATCAATGCCGCGTCTCAAAGGACTTAGTTCTATCTGAGTTCTTATGAACTGATGACCGCGTCTCCCTATGGATTGACGCTGCGTCTCAGTGAAGTCTAAGTTCCTATGGAATGATGACCGCGTCTCACCCTGTGATTGACGCTGCGTCTCATCAAAAGGACTTAGTCCTATCTAAGCTCCTATGGACGGATGACCGCGTCTCATCAAGCCCGACGCCGCGTCTCATTGAAAGAACTTAGTCTTACCTAAGTTCAGTATTCACAGCCAGTGATCAGGGAGTTGAATTCATCCACAGCTAAACAAAGAAGATGGGACAAAAACTTCAAAAACTTTTATTATATCAAAAACAGTAAAAGTGGATACAAACACTCTAGTAGAGTGTCCTCTTCTTTACAAAAAAAAAGGGGGGAAGAAGGGGAAAAGGCTAAAAGTCTTGATCCGGCAAAGAACGGATGCGCTCCCTGAGACGATGCATCTCGTGCTGACGTGCCTTCTCAGCCTCCATCATGGCTTGGACCCGCAGCTCCTCTTCAGATAAAAAGGGTTTTGCAGCCAGCTGTGCTCGCAGAGATTCCAACCTGGAGGAATGAATGGTCTGACTTTCTTCAGCTCGTGCCTTCGCAGCTTGCTGCTCCTCCAGCCTCTTCCGGACGGTGGCAAGCGTCTTCTCATTATCCGCGATCATGGCTTCCGCCTTAGCGATGGCAGACCGAGCATTGGTAATGGCGAGCTCTGCGTTTTGCCGGATGAACTCGGATTCCATTGAATCGTCAGCCAGTTTCTGACATTCAGCTTGGGAACGCTCGAGATTGCGGACCTCTTCAGCAACTTGTGCTTCCACCTCCTGTCGCTCTTGTTCCTGGGTGGCAGGAGCCTAGTCAAGATGACCTGGGCTTCTTGAGAAGAACTAGCATTGTCCAAAGACTTCAGCTCTTTCAGGTCACTTCCCAATCGCTCCACCAACATCATACACGACTTGGCAAGCGAGGAGCCTCCGTTTATTCGATGTTACCGGCCATGTTTCCGAGAAACGTCCGGGCAAAGTCAAAAGAGCTACGCCCAGACAGGATAAAATCGATGCACGATCGCATCGCGTCAAGGAACTGCTGCACCGTTTTGCGTGTCAGGAAATCCATGGTGTCATCACCCGAGGTACTCCCCGACCCCCTTTCTATCATGAAGAAAGGGGTGCAAGCCGGCTCTTTTTGCGCGAGAGTCGTGCTGACCGGCGATACGGCAAGAGCGAGACTGGCCACTGGCGCTTCCGGAAGTGTTATCGCTGCAGGAGCCTCCACAGCTAATGATGGAGTAGTAAGCGCAACCTCTAGGAGGTCCAGAGATGTTGAATCCTTGGGCGAGCCCTGCGGAGTGGAAGTCTCCCTGGCTTCAATAGTAACCTCTTCACCCTGCAGAGTGGGTTCTTCCCCAGCCTTAGGAGTTGCCTCCTCTTCCGGCAAAATCGAAGGCTCCCCAATTTCAGTAGTTGCCCTCTCTGGAATTATCTCGGCAACTGAAGCCTTGACTCCTTCGGACTGGGTCAGCTCTTTATCGTCTCCTCGATATGCGAGGAGATCACAGCTTCAATGTCCCCGGCCAACCTGCAGCATAAAAGAAGAATGTTAAAACATCCTCTTCAAAATGAAAAGGAAAATTAGGTCAAAAGGTGAAAAGAGTACCTTCAGTGGGAGTAATCACCAGCTGTGATACCGTTGATGGCTCACCCCCGTATATTTCTTCCTCTGAGATGTGGGAGAACTTACTCAGATCAGGAAGAGCGGGTTCATCGCCGTAGTCGACCTCGTCTTCAAACTCGCTTTCCCCTGAGAGTGAGGAAGACGATAGCGCCCCGCACGAGACTTCTGCAGCGGAGCCTTGCCACCAATTACCCCAGTGGTAGGACTGGGGTCAACTGCCCGAGGACTGGAAATGAAGACACAAGGTGACCCAGGTTGCTGTGCCTCATCTCTCCCTTCATGAGCAAGTAAAAATCCGGATTGAACTGAAATCCCAAAATATCGACATCTCCTCCACTCATGATGTCGACCTCTAGCTGCTCATCCTCGTCAGCGGTGGTGGCTCTGTCAACGAGCTCCCCTTCCTCCGTAGACCTATGGTCTCTGCTGCTCGACCTAGGGGCACAGACTAAAGGAACATCCTCTTCAGCTATATCTTCTTCCCTCGGTACCTCAACGACAGCAGGGACGTCTTCGGATCGGGAGACTTCGGTTGTCAAGTCTCTCCGAACCTTCTTGGGAGCAGGTTCAACAGTTGAAGCAGAGCGCTGACGACGCTTGCTTACCGCTGTCGAGTCTTTGTTGCTCGTGGCTCCGCCCTTATGCTTGCGGCTCCTCCCTTGTTGGTCGCGGCTCCGCCCTTATTGCTCGTGGCTCCCTTCCCGATCTTCTCCCGACCTCCTTCTGGGCCTTCAGGTACTGGTCGGTGAGTTTCGAGTGTTTACCAGACTCTGACCTTGCCTCGAGGTTTGCATTGATGCTCTCAATACATGAAGACGCCGGAACAAACTCTGATGTCTGGATGGCTTGGAAATACCAAGTGCAGAAGCTGAAGCTCATACGGTACTTGGATCCCTCGATAGGTAGACGGAAAGTTGCTCCCGTCCCTCCGGCCACACTGTAGTACCAAGCCCGAGCACCTTCGAACAAGTTCCCTTCGAAGGCAAGTCGAGCATTGGGATTCCCGACGTACAGTTAATCGTAGCCAAACTGTCGAGCGAAACGACTCGGCATGTATGGCTCGATGGTGCATGAAGTCCCTTGCCGGAAAAGCACATATCCGGGCCGAATATTGATCAACCACCAGAAGACTCCCGCGGACAACCTCGTGAAGCCGTCTGGGCCAGCGGATCAGTAAATAGATCCCCGAAAGATGCACCAGAGATCTCAGGGAAGCAGCGATTGAGCTGGTAATTCGCAGGATCTGAAAGTCGCTTTCGGACGTAATATATATAAAGATCACGCCAGCTCGAATCCTCCAACCGCTGCACAAAAGGGACGGAACTCTCCCTCCAACGCACTGCCGTCATCAGAGAAGGGCAGTGCATCACGTACCAAGCCATGAGGTACGTATAAGGCAGCTCGATCCGAGGGTTGGGGCGCTTCACCGTCGGATTCCCCTCCGAGTCAACATATGGCTTACCGTGGGAGTTGACAGTTTTCGGCGCCTCGCAGAAACTCTTGGTTAGCGCCCGCAACCCGCTCTGAATGCCAGCCGCCACGGCCGGGAGAAGGGCTATAGGGTTGCCATGAGCCAGGAGCACCGCCGGGTACACCACGTCAGCAACAATAGCTTCATGTGGCAGCGTGGGCACCACACAACGCTTCAGCCACATCATCAAGAAACCTGCCAACAGTGCCCTATCGGAGATAGGGGTCCGGGCTTGATGGTGGAAGCTTTCAAAAACCAGGTCAGGATCGAAACCGTCCTCGTTTGAAACTATGGTGTAGAAGCCTTCAGGAGCCTGGGTGATCCTGTCTTCAATCTCCTCGTCAGAACTGGGAGCCAGTCGGGTTATCGGATTGTCTTTATGATTGACACCGTTGAATAAGTAACTGGCCCAAGACAGTTGCTTGACTCCTTGCGCCCTCCAGGAGGTTAGCTGACCGCAAATGTGGAAGTGACACATCACTTCCCAGTAAGTCTCGTACACCCGAGGAAACTTTTCTTCAGGAGGTGGAGCTTCTCAGTGGTCGGGACATATTCCTCATAGGGAATGTCCCCTGTTGCCAGCCCTGAGACCTCATGTAGCTCGTGCAGTGCAAGACCCATCTCTCCGACCGGGGTAAAGAATGTCCCCGTCAGAGGATTGTAGCGCTCCAGGACCCCGAAAAAGTTATGAAAGCCTGGTGGGACACCCCACTGTACGGCCCTGACCGTCGGGTACAGTCCTACACGCTTTAGCAGATCCCCAAGATCGGTGAGGACGAAACCCACCATCCTGCCCCACCAGTAGTTCTCCGTGGAATGGACCCACCCGGGCGGACGAAAACCGACCGGATAATCACCCTCCGCTTCCATGAACGAGTTGAGGAAGGTAGTGCCAAGTTGTGGTATCTCTCCAACCGGAACCTCAGACTTGCGCGACCCAGGGAAAAGGCCGAGAACCGACCTGTCATGGCTATCATGACGGTGTACTTTATGGGAACCTAAATCACCGAGAGTAATCTCAGGGACGTATCGAGAAAGGTCCCATTCCATCTTTCGAGGGACGGACATATGCTGGAAGTAGGACAGCGGGAACATCCTCTCCATGTCCGGAAGGAAGAATCTTCCACCCTTTATCTGACGGAGCCATTTATAAGTTCCATCATACACACGATAGCTGCCATCGTTGATACGATCTCCGAAGAAGAAGGCAGGCTTCTCCAGCTTGACGTGAGCATCCGTCGTGAATGCTGCATCGGTCATAAGTATCCGAAGAGTTCTCATGTCAACATTAGAGAGCCTCTCCCTGCGATCCTGCGACTGGTCAGCAGTCACAGGAACAGTCCTTCGTAGCACAAAGGTCAAGTCCCGGTCAGCACGACCTACACGTCCAAAGTGGCGCGTCTTAGAGAGTGAGGCAGAAGGATGGGCACTGCAAAAGAAAAGAACACTTAGTTAGATACTTAAATGCTAAGTGTTCATAACCCAGACGCAGAAGAGATACTGGACGCAGGAATTATCAAATCCGCGTCCAGACCTGCGAAACCGCGTCCAAACGCAGAAGAGATACTGGACGCAGGAATTATCAAATCCGCGTCCAGACCTGCGAAACCGCGTCCAAACGCAGAAGAGATACTGGATGCAGGAATTATCAAACCCGCGTCCAGACTTGCAGGATCCGCGTCTCCACCACCAGAAGGTCATGAAATGTCCTTGATGTCACTTCTGAGGTGCGAAAAGAAGGGAGTTATCCACCTTAACCCTTCCATCACCACAACCGCCAGAAGTTAAGGAGGGTAACTCCCTTCCTTTCACACCCCCAGATTTCTAATTGCTTGGACGTAAGTGCCAGATTCATCAAAATCAGCAGCTGATGGCACAGAACGCAAGGATTAAATCCGCGTTCTGCAAACCAAGTCCGCGTCTGAACCCTTCACAATTAGAAATATTCTAAGTGAAGAATCCGAAACGCAGGACCCAATGGCGCGAGGGTCCAAACCCGCGCCTGGGTTATCAACTCAAAGACTGCGTCTGAGACCGCGCCTGAGAATCAAACACGAGTTATATTTTGTGTTAAGGATTCTTAGGGTTCTATGAGCTCCATTAATGGCGAAATTCATACCCAAAAGGCATTATACCTGGGAAAACAACATCCTGCGCAGAGGAAGCGCCCCTCTGGACCTCGGCGGCAGTCGCCCGTGAAGAAGAGGCGGTTGGCTTGGTCTTGGGTGCCATTTTTAATTCCAGAAAAAGGAGATGAACAGTTCAAAAATCCAGTAATGGAGATGAACAGTTCAACAGAGGAAGAAGAGAACTCTCTTGAGCAAGTGCGTTCAGAGAAGAAAAGAGGTCTCTCTGACTGTTGCCTTTTATAGGCACAAGGATTCGCAAAGATACGCGGCGTGTGACCCGATAAAAGCTGCAGCAAATCATCGCATGACGCGTAGAGCAAATCTTCGCGAAGATCATGCGTCACGACTCCCCAGCGAGTCGTCATTTGACACGTGGCGCGGTTCAGTTAATGAACCAAGAAATCCGCGCGCCAAAAGGTGAAATCCTGCCGGTTCCCCAGGCCAGCTGGCGGCGTAATCATCACACGGCACAGATTCGCACCCAAGGGACGCACCTCTTCGATGGACATGCCCCGTCAGCATCTCCATAAATGCATTCGGAAGGTCGCGTCTCTCTACAAAGTCCGCGTCCGACCCAGCGGTCCCAACATCGCGTCTGCCTCATAGAAGATCAGGCGCGTTTCCATTGCCAAAGGACGCACTCTACAGAAATCGTGTCTTTAAAGCAGTACCATCTCGGCTTTTTGAAAAGAACCTGCGTTCGGCCTCCTGCTTCTGCAAAATCAGTTCAACAGTACACTGACGCAAGCAGACGACCAACCACTCCTGGCTTAAAGCACACCCGTGACAGACTAGAAGCAATCGGGGAGGTTTAGACTGTGCATCTAGACATTCAACATGATCAACTCTAGTGGCTTCAAAGAGTTCAAACAGTACACTCACGAAGACCAACTTCAGATAAGATCGAACCCGGAGCATCAACAGTCCAGCCATGAAGGTGAATTCAGCTAGAGTCCAAAGTATTTCGAAATCCGTCCCAGTTAACTGCAGAATATCGAAAACTTTGGAGGGGGTTCTGTAGGCTGTCCAAAAGTTACTTGAGGACAAGCTATTGAAAAGCAAAGTTTCAAGCTCTAGACGCGAAGTACTATCACCCGCGTCTCAGCGTCAAGGCGCGTTGGCTCGACACCCGCGTCTCAGCGTCAAGGCGCGTTGGCTCGATACCCGTGTCTCAGCATCAAGGCGCGTTGGCTCGACACCCGCGTCTCAGCATCAAGGCGCGTCGGCTCGACACTCGCGTCTCAGCATCAAGGCGCGTTGGCTTGAAACCTGCGTCTCAGTTATAACCGCCTTGGTTAAGGGACCAATCACTGCCCACACGTAAGGGAAATCAGCCCCCATCGTGGCATGTCTTTAGCAGGCACGTGGGTTAGTTACCGCCCATGTAGCGGGGAAGTTGGCCCTCATTGTGGAACGTTTTCAGGGGGCACGTTCACCCCTGGGACTTCTATAAATATCCTTGTTTGCATCAACAGGAAAAGAGGGAGGAGATCGGAGAGAATTAATCCGGAAATCGAGAAATCGGCAATCGGCAATCAGAAGGAGAGAAGAAGCAGATCAACTCTTCAGCAAGTTCGCTGCGTACGAGCTAGCCTTCGCCTACCTTCTCTTTTAGAGTTTTGGTAGACGGAGCTGTGTCACTCTTTCTACCAGCCGAAGAGGAGATCCTTGAAGGACGGTCATCTGGTCAACGGAGAACAAGATCCACTCTCCATCGCCACACGAAGAACCCAGCCTTAAACAAAGGGGGAATTCAAGATTCAATATTCTCCCTCCCTTGTAACCGGAAGGAACAGTTCTTGTTGTAATCTTTTTCATTTGATTCAAGGAAAACTTTTACGGCAATTCACTGTCTCCCTCTTTCCCGGGTCATATAGTGTTGAAGGTGGGAACGTAGAGCAAGGGTGCTTAAACCTCAAAATAATTCTCCCGTGTTTGCGATTGCTCTCTCTCTCTCTCTCACTTGTGTTTATATATCTTGCATATTTATCTTGTTTATCTCTTTATATGTTTGATTTATCTTGTGCTTAATTGATATATGCTTGGGATTGTTTGCTCACACTTGTATTCAACTAAGAGAACCATAGTGCACCTCAACTCTTAATTTAGAGGAATCTTGAGGAGATAGTTCAGAGCCCTTCACCGGAATTCGGCTACACTCTTGTGTTATACCTCGTGTATTAACTTAATAACTTTAGTTTGCATAAGTAGTTTTTAATTCCGCATCATTTGTATTAGATTAGCTTGTACACCTATTCACCCCCCCTTTAGGTGTATTTTCAATTGGTATCAGAACTTGGTGCTCTTGATTTGGGTCTAACAACCTTGAGTTAAAGATCCTTATTTAGTTAATCACAATATTGTTTACACACACATATGAATTTCATGACACCTCCCATGTTTGATATTCTTAACATCCAAACTTAAAAAGTTAAGATGTCAATGTACCTCAAAGCCTTAGGAATTCATGTTTATTTTGCCACTATTAAAGATTCTTATTGTTTAAGTGGCAAAAACCTTGCGGCTAATGTAAAAGCCATCCATGCTTTAAAATCTACCCTAAATGATGAATATTTATCTAGGGTTGCTAACTTTGATTCGGTTTATGTAGTATGGAACACACTTGTCTCTCATGGTGAACAAAAGTAATACTATATAGGGAGTGACTCGGATGATGAAAGTGATGCTTCCAACATATGCTACATGGTCCAAGGGGATAACCCCCTTGAGGTAAATTCTGAATCTGAGGTAGAAGAAGATATTGACATACCTTATGATGAGCTTGCATCTTTTTGTCAAAAACTTCTTGAAAATATGATTTATTAAAATTAAAAATAATAAGTTGAAGAAGGAAAACACTTCTTTGTTAAAACAAAATGACTCTTTTAAAAATAAATTTGAATGTGTTTCAAAAGAAAATAAATCTTTAAAAAAGTAGAATATTTTCCTATCTTCAAAATTAAATGACATTTGTGAAGGAAATAATTCTTTGAAAAAAAAATTATTTTGGTGGAAAAAAAGAGATTGTTTGAAGGAAAATAACTCTTTGAAAAGGAAAATTGTTTTAAAAGAAAAAGAAAACATTTCTAAAAGAGAAAAAGATTGTTGATTCTCATTCTTGCCACGTCTCTCATGCTAATAATGTTGCATCCTCTTTTGATAAAATTGAGATTCATGTCTTGAAAAATAGAATTGATTATTTGGCTCCACTTTGAGCCAATGTGCTTTTAAACACAATAAATTGGAATTTATGTTTCGCAAGAAACAAATTTCACATGTGCATGCACATCCTACACGACATACACCTCATCACACCCATTCTCATATGTATGCTAGAGTGTACAAATGTACATATTGTGGCCGCAAAGGCCATCTTGCAAGATTTTGCTTTAATAGATTAAATTCTATAAATTTTGCAAATAACAATGTTTGGGTTCCATTTGTTTCTAACCCTCGTGGACCCAAAAAGAAATAGGTACCAAAATTCCCACATCTTGTGTTTAATGTAGGTGTGGGCCCTCACATGACACCTTGTTTTCATTAGATTTCATGGCCCCTCCCATGTATGATGTTACCAACATTGATATATAAAAGTATAGGATGAGTGCATACCTTAAAACCCTAGAATTCCATGTTTACCTTGCCACTACCAAGAAATCTTATCTTAATAATGACAAGCATATATAGGCCAATGCACAATCCTTAGATGCACTAATGCATACACTTAGCAAAGAATATTTGTTTATGATTTCTCATTATGATTCCGCTTTTGCAGTATGGAACACATTGACATCTCCTGAGCTACAAATGACAAACTTTGTGGAGAAAGAATCTAGTAGAGATGAGTCCGACGAAGCTTGCTACATGATCCAAGGGAATGAATCCCTTGAGATATATTTGGATACTCAGCTAGATGATAGTGCTAGTTTTCAGGTGATGACAATATGGATGTCGATACCTTAAATGAAGAACTTTCATTATTTTGTGAAAACTTGCTTGAAAAGTACAAAGTTTTAAAAAAAAAAGTTTTAAATTAAAAGAAGAAAATAAGGATTTATTTTCAAAACTTAACATGATTTTACAAGAGAGGGTTGAGATTTTAAGTGAAAGATACTCCGTGAAAACTCAAATTGACCTTACTTTAAAAGAAAACGAAAATTTAAAGAATAAAAATGATTGTAATGATGTTTTGAAGAAAAATAAGCTTTTGTCTTCAAAACCTGAAATTATTTTAAAGGAGAATAATTCTTTGAAAAAGAAAGTTACTTTGGTTTCAAAAGAATTGGTATTTGTTTCAAAAGAAACATCTCTTTGAAAAATAATTTTGATGCTCAAATTTGTCATGCTACTATCGAATCATCCTCTTTTGATAAGATTGTATGCTCCACTTCTTCTTCAAGTATTAATAATGATATTTGCGTGTTGAAAAAAGTGTAGATTATTTGGGCTCCACTTTGACCAATGTGTCATGAACCACACACGATTGGAATCCATGTTTCACGAGAAACATGCTTCTCATATGCATGCACACAAACCACGGCATGCACATGTTCATCATGCTCACACATATGATTCTATGTATGATCATATGTACACTTGTACACATTGTGGACGTACGAGCCACCTTGTAAAGTTTTGTCATGATAGAATACATAATTCAAATTTTGCAAATAAATTTGTTTGGGTTAGGAAAGGTGCTAACCCCCATGGACACAAAAAGGTATGGGTACCAAAATTCACCCCTATTATATTTGATGTAGGTGTGGGCTCTCGCTTGACGTGAGGGTATTGGTGCCTTGTTGGTAGATGTGTTTGAGCTTGATAGATACTACATTGGATGCATCACCTTCAAGGATGTTTGGTGGGAGGACCACCATGGTTTAGAGACCTAGAGATTAGCCCTATTAGATTGGTAACTATCTCTAACTCCCATTTTTTTACATGCTATCATTGATTGACTTTTAGCATTTCATGATTTTTCATATTCATTATGTTTAAATTCAATATTTATTAGACTTGTGATATACATATGTAGTATTTGAGATACACCCATGTTTATATAGATTTATATTTTTGTGTTCTCACTATAATTTAGGTATTGTGTATATCCTATCTCTAAAAGCACATGCATTTTCCCTAATGATCATGTTTTGTTTATAATTTTGTACTTCATATTTTTTATTACTTGTTTAGATAAAGTTTTCATTAAAACTTGTGTTTACACTTGTACAAGTAGTGAGATACACTTGATTATCATATTTTTATGCCTCATTGCTCATTTGTACTCATTATATGTACATGTATAATCTAGTTTTGATGATTCTTTCATTTATACTTGTTTTTCCTATTTTTGTACATATTTTCATAAAATTTTGTTTATCTTCATGTATATGTTAATTTTATCTAAAACTATTAAATATACATGTATATCTTAGAGCAACTTGCCTTCATGCAATATACTTTTGTGGGCTAGTCTATGTTTGGATATATATGTATACTCTAGTTTAGACAAAACATACATATGCCTTGAAGTTTGTAGTTTTTTTGATGAAAATTAAATTTTATGTTTTTCATGTTTATAAAGGAATTTCATTGAGCTTCATTGACTATCTCCATGATTATACTTATTACATGATTTTTACACTCTATGTTTGGTATTTACTCGTGACTTTGTTTTCATGAGTTTTATATGTGCTTTATAGATCTTGAGTGTCAATTATTGTGTGATTTTTATGTTTTCATGAGATATATGATTTGGTTTCATGTCTTGAAGGATTTAATAATAGTTTTTAAAATTATCTTTAAACTAGTCTTTATTCTTCAATTGGTAGAGTTTTCAAACTATGCTGAAATATTTTCAAATCATGATTTTTGAAAACCCTTACTATCTAAGGGCGGTTGGATAGGCGACCATGCCTTGTATCCCTTAATGAATATCTTTCAACATGTGCATGAAAAGGGTGGTAGGTATGAGTTATACACATGATCTTCATGTTAAATTTTAATTAGTATCAATTTCAATTGGTATTTTCATACATACATGCATACATACATATATACATATATGCATACATACATATATACATATATATATGTGTGTGTGTGTGTGTGTGTGTGTGTGTGTGTGTGTGTGTGACTTAATTGTGCTCGTTTTACAATATTTTTACATTCTTAAAGCACAAATTATGTTTATATTGAGCTTGATTTTATTTCAAATGTTAATTGGTATCTTTACAAGCTTATGCATTGATTTCAATTGATATTTATTTGTTCAAAATGTACTTCATGTTTCACCTTCAATTGGTATCTAAATCGATTATTGGTGTCTTAAAATTTTTTTAAGTGGTACCAATATTTTTTTTTGTCAACTACCATTTAATTTCATTGATATCATAATTTATTTTGTTGACTTCAAGAAATTTCAACAATTTGTTTTAAAAAAATGGTTTCAAAATTTGTTGATATATTTTGTCTATATGTAAGGGGAGCTTAACATCTCCTCTATATATAGATTCATGTTGAAGTGTATTACACATATAGTAGAGCTTGACCTCTCTTCTTTATGTGATACACGTGTGTAGAGGGAGCTTAATATCTCCGCTTATACATTGTATATTATGCTTTATGTGAGTTAGGGTCTAGTCATCCCTTCTCCATGTAATGCATGTATGCAGGGGGAGCTAACTTACCGTCTCTCCTCTTCATGAATGTATATCGCATATACATTTTTATTGTTTGATTGTCCTCACCCCTTTGTTGATGAATTAACAAAAAGGGGAGAAGAATCTATAGAGTTTATATATGCATGTTTATATCTTTATTTATGCATATATGTCTTGTTTAGTTTATGCATTTCATTGAATATCTATTTGTTTATTGCTATGCATGAGTTAAGGGGGAGCTTCTATGACGCTTATCTTTAATCCATGCATATATAACTCCATGAGTTTTGTCATAATCAAAAAAGGAGAGATTGTTGGCCCAGAGGCCCATCACTCTAGTTTTGATGATGATTAACTCATATAGTTATAGTACTAATGATCTTATATTTATATAGTTTCAGTTATTGATCAAGATTTTAGTAGGTGCTTGACTTCAACAAAAGAGTTTTTGAGCTAACACATGTAGATTTAAGAGCTCGCGTGTCAAGATCGCATTTAGGACTCGGATGGAGTCTAGATCATTGGATCGTATTTGGATCGAGTCGACTTGGAGAAAGAATCCTACAAGAAGATTTCAGTTTGTGTTTAGTTTAGTTGGGTTTAGATATTGTGTAAAGATAGATAGTGTTGAAATGCTCAAGTTCACTTACACACACAAGTTCAATATGTTTGGTTTTTGTTTAATCGGTTTTGGATTTCTAATTCACATATCTATGATTTTCATGAATAGATAGAATCAAAACAAATTTACATGATTTAATGTATATTAAATTTCATCTATATACATTTGTGCTTCATACATTAGGAAAAATTTATTTTGATGGTCTATTTCATGTGTTTAGAGTTTTGTAATTAACAAAACCTATTTTTAGATTTCATGTCAAAAATGTAGATATATCATGTACATGTGTATTGGATTCTATTCATATACAATATGCTTCAAAAGAGTTTAAATATCTTGTTTTTGTATTTATACAAGTTTGGAAAAAATCGGATTTCCATTTCAAAGTTTAGTTTTCGAAAAATATGATTTTTGAGTTTAAGCCTAATTTCTATATCACAAAAATAGTTCAAATAGTTTGCAATATGTGTTGATTTTGGTCACACATATTTGTTATTCAAATATTTATAAGAACTAATTTTTGCGGAATTTATGAGAATTTATGGGATTTTATTGGAGTTAAAATGTCTAAATTTCAAAGTCCCTTATTATCTGCCAGATTCAGCTGGCGGTCAATCGGACGGTCGATCGGACCAGTGGTCGGTCGACTAAACTAGTCGACAGATGTGCACAAGATACGTGCACATGGCCAGCCTACAGGGCCGGTCGACCGACTGTAGCTACCCATGTCTCAGGTAGTGCCGGTCGACCGAACGGTCGACCGATAGACTGTGTACCTTATGGACGGTCGACCGGGCGGTCGACTAACAGTGCCTAATATTCAAAAATTTGACCGTTGGCCGGTCGATCGGAGGTCAATTCTGACCTTTTCTGGCTGCAACGGCTAGAATTTTTGAGGGCTTATAAATAGGACTCCTCTTGGACTGTTTTGCATAAGATTTTGAGAGAGCTTTCATTCCAATATTTTCAGTATTTAGCAACAAGTTTTTGAAGAGTTTTTTGCCAAAAATATTTATTTTTATTTGTTTTCAAGGGTTGAAAAAATAAAAAAATAGAGTCTTTGGGAAATTAATTTTTGGATCTTTATTCTTATCTCTATCTAGTATTTTTCTCAAGTATTTTTCTTTGTGATTTATTTTCCAAGCACCTTGTTTTCTCACACTTGAGCTATCATCTCGATCCTATCTATAGGATCTTATTTTTGTGAGAAATATTGTTTGTACTCTATTGTGATCACTAAGAGTTATTTGTGCTCTATTGTGATCACCAAATTATAATCTTTCCTTTGCTTTGGGTTTGTGGCTATCCTCTTGTGTAGAGGTGATTGTAGTTTGGCTTTGTACCCATCCCTTTTGTGTAGAGGTGATTGTGTTTTGGCTTTGTGCCTTGCCTCTTGTGTAGAGGTGGTTGTGTTGGAGAGAGGAGTTGTGTACCCCTAACTTTGTAATTGTAAATTTCTCGGTGGAGGTTCCCTTTGTGGGAGATCCTGTGTGGACGTAGTGGAAATTCTTCTATGTGAAGACAGAGACGTAGAGTAGTGGCTCGAACCTCGAAACAATTTTGGTGTTTGCGTTGATCCACTATCTCTATACTCTATCTCTCTTATATCTTGCATTGCTTTATATTGCACATATTCATTTGCTAGATATATTTTGTGTGTGCAAAACTTGTGTTGAACCAAGAGAGCTTCATATAGCACCTTAACTCTTAATCTAGAGGAATCTCGAGAAGATAGTCCAGAGCCCTTCATAGAAAATTTGGCTACACTCTTTGGTTACACATAGTGTGTTGCAATTAATTTTTAATTTCAAATCATTTGTCATTAGATTAGCTAGTACACCTATTCACCCCCCCTCTAAGTGTATTTTCAATACCCACCTGTTTAGTTAGCTCCACTATTAGGAAAAACCTTTTCTGCTGTATGTGCGAGCTATGGACATTACTTGGGAGCTTTACTAGCTCAAAATAATGATCAAAACCATGAACAGGCAATCTACTATTTAAGTAGAACAATGATCGGAGCGAAACATCATTACAACCTGATCGAGAAAGAATACTTAACCTTAGTCTTTGCCATTCAGAAGATGCGACACTACCTTATGGGGAAACACATTCACGTCATCTCCATAGTTAATCCTTTGTGATTACTCATGACCAGACCATCTTCGATGAATTACAGATTAGCGAAATGGGTCATATTGCTCTCACAATACGAGATGCAATTCATGCCATAAAAGGCAATCAAAGGTCAAGCTATGGCAGATTTCCTGGCTGATCATCTAGTTCTAGGAACTTCAAAACTTTATGACAATCTCCCATACGAGATTACAGAAGTTAATTTGATCAACGTCTCCTCAGAAGAACATGTGTGCCAACTATTCTTTGACGGAGTATCAAGGATAAGTCCCGAGGGAAATATCATCACAGATGTGGGGGTAGTACTTATTTTCCCACTTAATTACATGATCCCTT
Organism: Agave tequilana; assembly: GCA_038442645.1. Lineage (NCBI taxonomy): Eukaryota > Viridiplantae > Streptophyta > Magnoliopsida > Asparagales > Asparagaceae > Agave > Agave tequilana. Next base: position 64,037 of record JAVJIF010004208.1, read on the forward strand.
GTGCATTCTCATTAACTGAGCAGTGTTCCAACAACATTTCGTAATACAACACTTTCTTGATTGGGATGCAACTTGCTGAGGAGATTGGAGTCAAAAATCTCAAAACATACGATGACTTAAAGCTTATCGTCAACCAGGTTCGTGGGGAGTATGAAGTCTGACATGAAGACTTGGTGCCCCTATCACAACGCAACCATTGACATGGCAGAGAAGTTTAAAAACTTCAACATTGATCATGCACCGTGTTAGCAAAATGCGCATGCAGATGCACTGGCATCCCTCGCTGCTTCATTGGCCCTTCCAACCGGAGCCACGGATTGTCTATAGTCGTGACTTGTACTGTTGCCAATTCGCCATTGAAGACAGTAAAACTCCAAAAGGAGACCTTAAGTTAAAGAGGTTCTTAAGACATTGGCAAGTCTTGAACCTAGAGATTAGTGATTCTCTTACATTGACTTCGTCTTGTACCACATATTGCCTGATGACCCCAAAGAGACAGCTGCCATCAGAAGGAAAGCTCCTCAGTTCTATTACAATGCGATCACGTGAACATTGTATTGCCAGTCATATGATGAATCTTACTCTGATGTCTTTCACACAAAGAGGCACATGTGGCGCTCAAGGAAGCTCATGACGGTACATGTGGAGCTCACCACCCTGACCTAAAGTCGGAGACCGGCTTCGAAGACTTAGCTACTATTGGTTGAAGATGATCCCTGATGCCATCACCTATGCTAAGCGATGCCATGCTTGTCAGAGCCATGGTGACTTTGTCCATCATGCACCGAGAAACCTTCATCCAACATCCTCTTCATAGCCATTTGAGATGTGGGGAATGGACGTTATCGGACCCATTAGCCCTCCAACATCCAAAGGACATCGCTTCGTCTTGGCTATAACCGATTACTTCTCTAAATAGGCGAAAGTTATTCCGCTGAAGAAAGTAAAGACATCAAACGAGATCAAGTTCATAAAACATCTTGTGCTCTACCGCTTTGGTGTATCCCGACGAATCATCTACGATAATGGACACCAATTCGTCAGCCAAGCATTTCAGAAGTTCTGTAATAAATTCAGAATCCAAAGTGTGTCATCAACAGCATACTATCCAGCTACCAACGTCTTGCAGAAGCTTTTAACAAGACTATTGGAAAGCTACTCAAAAAGTTTGTCTCAAAAAGCTAGCGCGACTGGGACGACAAATTAGGCGAATGCCTATGGGCTTACTGCACAATAATAAGAACCTCGAAGAAGGCCACGCTGTTTTTCTTGTTGTACGGATGTGAAGCAATACTTTCACTAAAAATCTAAATCCATCCCTCCGAGTTGCCTTGACAACAAAGATGACGAACGAAGAGAAGCATCGACTCCGCCTCCAAGAGTTGGAAGATTTAAAAAACAAACGTCTGCAAGTCCAACAACAAATCGAGCTCTATCAAGCCCGAATTTTCAGAGCTTTCAATAAGAAAGTCAGAGAACAAATTTTCAAGAAGGGCGACCTTGTCTTAGCTATCAGAAGACCAATGATTATGACACATAAAACAAAAAAAATTTCAACCCCAATGGGAAGGACCATTTGTAGTAGAGTCATCTACTCAAATGGAGCAAACCGCCTCATAACTCCGAACGGCGATACGCTTATGATGCCGATCAATGGCAGATTCTTAAAGGAGTACTATCCTTAGAAGGACTCTTCTCATGATCAGGTTAACATTACATCTCTGATCAAATCTTCACCCTGATCAATCAGATGGATTAGGGTTTGAGATCCAAGATGTTTGAAAGAGCGTCAAAAAAGAGCTTCTTCCTTCAATGGATCACATCATAGTGATCGATGCCGAGTCGATGGAACATTGTTGACATCGTGATGCATGATATTAATATTGAAGAGACAAAGTTAGAAGCTTCAATTTTAGCTTTGTCACTATTCTCATGATCAGGTTAACACTGCATCTCTAATTGAAGCTTTACCCTAATCAATCAGATGGATTAGAGTTTGCGATCCAAAATGATTGGAAGAGCGCCAAAGAAGAGCTTCTTCCTTCAACCATTCACCTCATGGTCGATCGATGTTGGGCCGATCGAACATTGTTGACATTGTGATGCATGATGTAAACATTGAAGAAATGACAATGGCAAAATGTCAGTCTTTAGCTTTATCACTCTTGTCTAGTATATAAACATACACCTATCTTCAACTTAGAAGAATAGGTCATATTTTGACGTCGAGCATGCCTAAGCAACAGTTTCAGGCACTCTTCTTTATGATCAAAAGGATGGCTTATCTAGTCTAACTTTTTCATATGTAATGGTGGCATGCCTCCCTGCTCTGTTCGATCAATCAAAGCTCGACCCAATAACAATAAGTTTGAACAATCAGATGATGAACTTGAATGAGTTTATCTGATGACTTATCAAGCCAACTCATTGAAGAAGGTTCGTGATGCATCTTTGCAGAACCTTTCCATTGTATCCCCATTCATATCAAGATGTGGTGATCAATCGACTTTCATGGAGGATCAAATGAGCTTATCTGATGGCTTACCAAGCCAAACTCATTGAAAAAGCTTCCAGACGCATCCTTTGTAAAACTTTTCCATTATTTTCACATTCATATCAAAATGTGGCAACCAAATGAGGATCAAAGAAGACTCCACAAAACAAACCTGTCATGTTAACATTATACCTCTGGCATACCCCACTGTTAGGTTAATATTATACCTCTAACAACGACATCCTTTAATGACAAAAATTTCAACTTGTCAATTCTCTTTAATAGAATGAAAAGTCTACAAAGATGGCTCAAATTGCAAATTTCTTGGTCAAGTTAAACACCATACCCCTAACCAAATTGCTCATATTGCAAAGTAAATCTCTATTAAGTTAATATTATACCTCTGGCATACCCTACTGTTAGGTTAACATTATACCTCTAACAGTGATTTTCCTAAATTTTTCTAGCGGATAAAATTTAAACTTATAAATTCTCTTTAATAGAATAACGGGTCCACTAAATTGCTCAAATCGCAAAATCTTTCGGTCAAGTTAAATACCACACCTCTGACAAAAATTGCTCATATCGCAATATAAATTCCTGTTAAGTTAATATTATATTTATGACAGTGACTCTCTTGATTTTCCCAACGGAGATGATAAGTTCAATGCTAAGTTAAAATATTACACATCTAGCGTTCATTTCATTGTTAAGTTAAATACTACACCTGTGACAATGATTTTCCCTCGAGCTTTCTTATTGAAACCGAGACATTAAATGCTAAGTTAATATCACACCTCTAGCATTCATCTCGCTGTCAAGTTAACACTAAATCTATGACAATGATTTTCTCAGTTTTCTCAATGAAAACGAGATCTCTTTGATTCTAGGTTAATATCATACCTCTGGCACATATATCTTTGTCAAGTTAATATCACACATCTGACAATTCAATTTGCTTCCAATTGCAAATCCAAACCCGTTATGTTAACATTACACTATTGACGGCAAAAATCTCCATAAATTCCTAATGGATCAAACTCCACTTGTTATTCTCATCAATAGCAAGTCCACAAAAATTCGTTCAAATCGTGAATTTAATCCCCGTGAAGTTAAAATCACACCTCTGATAATAAACTTTTTCAAATTGCCTAATAGAATTATCAAACTTTGAGTTGTGATGTTAATCGTCACCTCTAGCAATCAAATTCAAAATCACTTTCATTTGTCTAATTTTCAAAGTAGAAAAAGAAAATGAAGACAAAATAAAGGCAAAATTATCACTTTTTTTATTCATGAGCAAATTATAAAAGTGAAACAAACACTCTCTTATTCAATAAGATAGAGTGTTATAAAAAAAAAAGAAACAAACAAGTTAATCTTGCTCTGCAAGAGATTTTGTCCTTAAGTTGCTGGATATCCCTTTGGCATGTTTTCTTGACCTCAGGTAAAGCTTGGGCCCTCAGCTCATCATCTGATAAAAATGTCTTTGAAACCAGTTTTGCTCGAAGAGCTTCCAATTTAGAAGAATGGTCGGCGAGCTCCTTCTGCACCCCATGCCTGGTCATCTTAAGTTCCTCCACTTTTCTTTTCTCATTGGCAAGTTTCAGCTCGTGATCTTGAATTAAGGCTTGCGCCTTAGCAATCACCATGAGAGCACTTGCAATGACATCCTCTGCAATTTTGAAAATGATTTCAGATTGATGGATTTCATTGATTAAGCTCAGATAGCTGACCCTGAAATCATCAATATAATGGGTACACTCAGCTATCCGCTCTTCAATCTCCTTCCGCTTCCATTCCTAATTGATGCGGAGGTCCTCAGACACCTGTTGAGCACAACAATCAGACTGACTCTCTCTCTAGGTTACTAAGATCCTTTGAATATGTACCCAGCTACTCAACTAGCACCTGGTACGTGATCACACATTCAGATCCTCCAGTCTATTTGATATTTTCAATCTGATTCTCAAGGAAGACCACACAAACTCGAAAGGACTTCGCCCAGAGAGTACCTACTCGATGCAATACTTCATGGTCACAACGAATTGCCCCACTATTTGGAGAGTGAGTTCTTTCATGATATTTGTGATTGGTGTTAACACTGGCAGAGAACTTCCAGATCCGGTTTTCACAATGGTGGAGGTGGTGCTCTCATAAGGAGGAGATGGTGCATTCGTCCCTCCTAGGAGTACAGGCGCAAGCTGGACCATCAGTTCCCTCATTTCTGAGGTCACCAAAAGAGTTTTAGAAGTTGAAATTGTGACAGCTTCTTGGGTATCAACCTCTAAAGTATACTTCACCATAGGAGCCCCATCCGCTGAGATTTGGGTGAAATACTCCCTTATACTGGTACTAATAATAGACTTTTCTGCTGGGACTGGTACAGTATCTTCTGTAGTCATTTTAATTGAACAACGTTAATAATGACGCTAAAAAGATGAGGGTATCAGGACATGTTGATATATTACCAATTCGAGGAATAAGAGATGGCAAATCTTCCAAATGAGAGGACCTTCCCGTCACATCGGATGCACTCCCTCGAGTTTACACAACATTGATCCTAGGAACTTTTGTACTCTCCAGTTGGGTAAGTTCTGTGTCACCTTCAGCGGTAGCAGTAGCCCCTGCAAAAGTCAACTAAACAAGGTCGAAACAATGTCTGCTAAAAAATAAAGATGATGACTGAGGTAGAAAAGAATAGCCTCAACAGTAGAAGTTTCTCCAAATGGTAGTTCTGTTTCCAGAGCAGCTACATGCATCTCCTCTTCGACAAAATGAGAATATTTGCTGGTATCAGGAGAAGGGTGCACATTATCCCAGTCAACATCATCATCTCCCGAGTAATCTAGTTTCTCATTCGAATACGAGGATGATACGAGAGTAGGTAGGACTCTGATAGTGGGAAGTTCAACCCCAACAAGCCCAGTAGTGGGACTTTGCTCTAGAACCTTCACTGAAGACTTCATCTCAACTAGGGACCCGGTTGGATGTCTGTTGGATCAGCGCTCATTCTCTGACTCGGAAAAGAGCTCGATGGAACAGTCTTAGTAGGCACCAAAGCTGACACAGATCCACTTCCAATGGTTTGTCTTTCCATGACTCCCTCTGGCAATGCCTCAGCAGTGACTACTGCGAGACTTTTGGTTCGACGGCTTCTCGGAAGTAGGGAAACTTCAGAGCCTTCATCCTCTCCGGAGCCTGCATGGATAAGCTCAGGGTCTACGGCCGATGAGGATTCCCTTGGAAGGAACTTCAGCCATGGATTATCGTCATGTCTTCTACTTACTTGAGCCAGCCTCAGGTAGACTTAGGTTGAGTACGCTTTGCAACTCCTTACAAGTGTTTTTGATGAGATTCTTCGGCAGGTTTTTCTCCATGCCCAGCAGCCTCTGTTGGATCAGCCTCGAGCTTAGCCTGCAAAAATTCATCCATCCCTTTCAAATGGGTACTCTTGGAGCCCTTCTTGGCTTGGAACATAGCCTTAATCCACTTGATACAAGTGTTGTTTATGTTATAACCGGGGACTGAATCCGCTATTACACACCATGCACAAAACCCAAGGCTAGCATAGGAGTTTGGCATCTTCTGGGGAAGGTTAAATCTTGCCTCCGTTTCTCTAGCCACATTGAAATACCACGCCCTCGCCCCTTCGTAGGACTGAAATGCCACTGAAACGAAGGCCTAAGTTCGGTTGCCTATATACAATTGGCCGTACCTCAATTGGTGAGTAAATCAGCTGGGCAAATATGGTTCAATTGTGCAAACATTCCCCTGCCGGAAGATCAAATATCTGGGGTAAATGTTGATCAACCACCAGAAAGCCCCATATAGGAGAATGGTGAATCCATCAGTATCGAGTTGGATAAAAAACCACTCGCTGTATGAGGCTTCCGGAAAATCAGAGAAGTACCTTACTAACTGGTAGTTCATTCTGCTCTGAAGAATTTGTCGGATCATTAGCATGTACCAGTTATTCCAATTCGAGCGCTTCAACCACTAGACAAATGACATAAAATCCTCAGATGACTGCACTGCTGACATCAGGAATGGGCAATGCATAACTTACCATGCCATGAGGTACGTATAAGGCAACTCTATGCAAGGATTCGGTGTCTTCATCCTGGGCTCACCATCCAGACCGACAACCACGTTGCCCTCTCTGTCTTCCTCAGCTACTGTATTGTAAAAACTTCAACATAAAACTCGAAGCTCGCTTTAAAGGCAACCTACCATAGCAAGGAGAAAGCTGAGAGATCGACCATAAGCAAGAAGAATGGCTGGGTAAACTACGTCAGCAACAATGACCTCATGTGATAGGGTGTGCACAACACACCACTTTAACGACAACATCAGAAATCTTGCAGGTCTAAGATGGAAATTTTGGTCTGCTGATGAAAACTATCAAAAATATTACCAGGCTTGAAGGTGTCCTCATTCGACTATGTTGTATATGAGGTCATTGATTCAGAATTCCTTTCTATGATCTCAGCATCAGTGTTGGCTGTCAATCAAGATACTAAGCCCGATTTTTCTCCCAGACCACAGAAGAGGTAGTTAGCTCATGACATTTGCTTAACTCCTCTGGACCTCCATCCGGTCACTTGGGTGCAAATGTGAAAATGGCACAAGACCTCCCTGTAGGTCTAATACAACCGAGGAGCATCCCCCTTCAATTAATGTAAATCTTCATTACTGGGGATGTACTCCTCATATGACAACTCCCCCATAGACAGCCCTGAAACTTCAAACATCTAATGTAGGACAAATCTCATTTCCCCGACTGGAGTAAAAATGTGCAAGTGTCTAGGTTATACTTCTCAAGGATTATAAAGAAGTTATAACAGCTTAGGGCAATTCCATAGCACGCTGCCCTGACCGCAGGATACAACCCACACTAGAGCAGTGGTTCCTCCAATTCTTTGAGGACGAAGCAGATCATTTTCGCCCACCAAGATGTTGTTGTTGAGTATACCCATCCAGGGTCCTGGAAGTCAGACTGAGGGAATTCACCATTCACTTCCATGAATCAGCTGATGAAAGTTGCAGCTTGCTTAGGAGTCTCGCATGTTGGAAACTCTTGATTTATCGAGCCTGGAAGTAGTTCAAGAATCTCCCTACTATTGCCGACAGGAAAAGTAGCCCGATTAGAGATCCTTTCGATCGTGGCACCCGATTGTGCCCTAATCAAATCCCAATCTATATACTGGGAAAGAGACATGGACTGCAGATATAATAACGGAAACACCATTCCATATTAGGGAGGAAGAAACGACGCTCTCCAATTTGACGGAGCCACTTGTAGTTCCCGTCAAATAAAACCTCCTCATTTTCTTCAATGGCGTCTCCAAAAAGGAACACCGGCTTTCTGAATAGACGACGGTTGGTGGACTCAAATCTTCCATCCGAGATGAGTTCTCGCAGGTAGAGGCAGTACTCTTGATTAAGCAGGCTTGGCACTCTTCATTTGTTCCGGTGAACGCAGGGAATGTTTTCGCAGGCTAAAGAGGAGGTTAAAGTCAACACCGCCAATGTGACCAAATTGATTTCTCTTGGTCAGGAGATTCAAGGAGTATCTCACTGCAAAAAGAAAAAAACACAAAGTTAATACTTTAAAGACAATGAAATTACACTAAGTGTTGGATTTCAAATGCGAGGCTCAACACATGAGGCCCGAGTTCTATAACTAAAATGTGAGGCTTACATGAAGCCCGCATTTAGACTCCACACTTAAAAAAAATTCTAAGTCTTGAGACTCAAATGCGAGTCTCACAAACGAGGCCCATGTTCAGAAGTCTCAAGACGTGGAGTCCCCTGGATTTGCATTTAATTCACAGACGTGAAGGTCGCGTTGATAAAATAGAAAAACGCTAGGATCATCAAACCCACATTCTGCTCATCAACGTGAGAACTGCGTTCACAAATTAAACGCGGACCAGCGAGATTTGCGTCGACTGTTTAACTTCAACATAAGTTTCAAAAACTTTAAAAAGAAGTTAAGAGACACTATCTCTTCATGTTCTCAATGTTGGAAGCCATTCTACTTACCAGAAATGGGGGCTTCTTGTGGAGGAGAACCACCCACGGTGGTTGGCGCGGCGGCGACGCTCGATGAAGCAATGGTTTACTTAGGTTTTGGGCCCATCTCAACGGTGAAAATCATTGAAAAGATTTGAAAAAGCTCGAATCTTTATGGATTCTGAGAAAGATTGAGAGCTTTTGATCTTCAGATGTGGGTCTGATCGAAGGAGAAGAATAGTCAAGTGAATTAAATATTGAAAGACATGCATATTTTATAGGCCCTTTCGTGGCCAGATATGCGGCACATATCTCGAGTTTAATCTGAACCAGACACACATCCAATGCAGCACTGCCATCCGCGTCTGGAAGCATCCAAGTCGATCTTCGCGATTAAAATTGAGCGTCGCGTCTCAACATCAACCAACGTCGCGTCTTAATAATAGCTGAGAGTCACATCTCAAAGTCATGTCTCAACACCAATTGATGGTCTCGTCTCTACAGCAACTGAGTATCGCATTTCAATTTCATTAAAGGTTGCGTCTGCATGGCGATTACGTCTATAAGGGCCACGTTCTCTCACAGACAAGGAGTATGTCCCTACTTTTACAAACGGCTCAATATTACACTGGCAAATCGACAACTCTACTGGTTCAATAGTAAATCGATAAACAAACTAGAGCTCATAATAAGTGCTAGACTGAGTTTCTAAGACACTTGTGATGATCTCTCTGGAGGCTTCAAGCAGTTCAACAATACAATCATGAAGACTAGAATCCAGATAGGATCAAGCTCAGGACATCTCAAAAAATTGTCAGTCCAATCATGGGAGCCCAAAATCAATTGAAGTCCAAAGTATTTCAAAATCTGTCCCAGTCAACTGCGGAGTGTCAAAAACTTTAGAGGGGGTTCAGTAGGCTGTCTAAAAATCACTAAAGATAAGTCATTAGACGCAAACCTCACTTCAGCGTGAAGGTTTCTTTTTAACTAAAATGCGGACCTCACGTCCAAAAGAGAAACAGAGACTTCAGACACGGGTCTAAGTAACTCCGCGTCTCATGCGAGTTTAAACAACTCCGCGTCCCATTTTTGACGTGGGTCTGAGTAGCTCTGCATCTTACACGGGTCTGAGAAACTCTGTGTTCCACTTCAAACGCGGGTCTAAATAACTCCGCATCTTACGCCTCATGCGGGTCTGAGCAACTTCGCATTATGACTGAGACATCCGCGTCTACAACAAACAACGCGCGGTCCGCGTCCACCACGAGACCCGTGTTTTTGTTATAATTGATCCCCATTACTGGGTTAATTAACTCCCCACGTAATGTAGAGTTAATCCCTATTATGGAGGTTTTAAGGAATAATTATACCCCTATGACTCTCTATAAATAGCCTGAGGAGCTATAAAGGAAGGGGGATTTTTTGGGAGAGAAAGCCAAAGAAGAAAAAGAGAAACTTTTAAAGATTGAGAGCTGAGAATTCTCATGCCAAAAGCATCTTAGTTTCCTCTTGCTTTTTCAAAAGGAGAAATCAGTGGACTCTAAACACTTTGTTTCTTAAAAATAGAGCTCCCTTCTGATTGATTTTTAATAGAAATTCTAAAGAAAAGCTTGTCATTCAGCAGGTGCAAGGAGAACAAGTATCACTCTCCATCGACACACGAAGAACCCAGCTTTAAACAAAGGGGAGAACCAGTTATTTTCTCCTCTTTTGTAATCGGAATCATTTTGTTGTAATTTTTCATCCAATCAAAGAAATTTTACTTCGCATTATTTTTTTTTGACCAAACAGAATTGTACATACGATGCTAAGAAGATCTTGTGCTCTATAGGTATGAATTACGAGATGATACACGCTTGCCCTAATGATTGTATTCTGTACAGAAAGAATTATGAAGCTTTGGAGAGATGTCTGGTTTGTGAAGTGGATTGGTTTAAGAAAAATAAGAATAAAACTCTGGCCAATGTATTATGGTATTTTCCTGTAACACCTAAATTTAAACGCATGTTTAGAAATGCAAAACATGCGAAGAGTTTGATGTGGTATTCAGACGGTAGGATTTCTAATAAAATGCTTCGGCATTCGATTGATTCTCCGCAATGAAATATGATTAATTCGTAGTTTCTTTATTTTGGGTGTGATGCAAGAAACTCCGACTAGGTCTTTCCTCTGATGGAATGAACCCGCATGGTAACACGAGCAGCACATATAGTACTTGACCAGTTGTTTTGACTATTTACAATCTTCCTTCCTGGTTGTACATGAAACGCAAGTTTATAATGTTGTCATTGCTAATATCGGACCCCAGTCAGCCGAGAAATGATATAGATGTTTATTTGGTACTTTTTATTGAAGACTTAATGATAATATGGGAAAAAGGTGTTGAAGTATTCGATACATATCATCAAGAAAATTTCAAGCTCCGAGCCATATTCCTTTGGACAACAATGATTTTCTCGCATATAAAAACTTGGCAGGGTACAGTGTGAAAGGACACAAGGCATGTTCTGTATATGAAAAAAACACTTTTTCTTTTCAATTACAACGTGGTAGAAAGACATTATACCTTGCTTCCCGGAGATTCTTGCCCATATCCCATCGTTATCAGAGGCTACGAAAAGCTTTTAATGGATCTGCAGAAAAAGAAAGTGTTCCAAAGGCATTGACCGGTTAAGAGGTATATCAATAGTGAACCATGTCAGATCAAGTTATGGTAATGGAAAGAAATGACGGTTGAAAAGAATGCATGGAAGAAGAGTCAATATTTTTGTGATCTTCTATATTAGAAATTTTTGTTTGTGAGACATTGGCTTGATGTCATGTATATTGAAAAGAATGTATGCAATAGTATTATTAGCACATTACTCAATATACCCGGTAAGACTAAGGATGGAATCAAAGCTAGAAAAGATTGGTTGAAATAGGCATACATAAGCAGTTGGCACTAGAGCAGAAGGGACAAAATACATATTTACTTCCAACATGCCATACTTTGTCTAAAAAGGAGATAGACTTATGCCAGTGTCTTTCTGGGATTAAGGTGCCAAGTGACTGCAGATCAAATATTCAAAGTGTCATTTTAATGAAAGATCTAAAGCTAGTTGGCTTGAATCTCATGTTTGTCATGCATTAATGCAACATTTGCGACCTGTAGCTATACGTTTTGTATTGCCAGAACATGTCTGTCATGCCATTATTCGACTTTATTTTTTCTTCAATGCCATATGTAGCAAGGTAATTGACCCAACAAAATTGGAAGAGTTGCAAAAGGATGTTGTGGTTACACTGTGTCAGCTTGAGATATACTTTTTACCTTCATTTTTTTATCATGGTGCATCTAACGGTTAATTTGATCATAGAGATTAGACTATGTGGTCCAGTCTTCTTAAGGTGGATGTATTGAAAGTACACCTAGCGGGGGTGAATAGGTATAGTGCTAATCCAAGGCAAATAATACGAAATTAAAAACTAATTACTAACACACAAAGTGTAATCAAGAGTGAGCCTGAATTTTCCGTGAAGGGCTCTGTAACTACTCCTCACAATTTCTCTAAATTAAGAGTTGAGGTGCTTTAATAACTCTCTTGATTAAACACAAGTATGGACACACAAACAATAATGAGTAATATTAACAATGCAAGATATAAAGAGTTGAGAGTTGAGAGAAAGAAGATCAAACGCAAACACAAGGATATGTTTCGAGGTTCAAGTCACTGCTCTACGTCCCCGCCTTCACATAGAAGGATTTTCGCTATCCACTATTAGATCTTCCACAAAGGGACCTACACCGAAGAATTACAAATACAAATTAGAGTACACAACTCCAACTCTCTTTCACACCTCTACACAAGAGGGTAGGCACAAATCAAAGAAAAAATACAGCTTGGTGATCACAAGGATCACAAACAACTCTTCTCACAAGCAAGATCTTAAAGGATAGATTTGAATGAATAGCTCAAATATGTGAGTAAAACAAAAATTTTGAAAATAAAACACAAAAATAAACTCTTGGGAAAAACTCTTGATAGATGAAGAATAGAAAACACTATACTTAATTTGCCAAAACTTTGTTTTCTTTGATTTTCCAAAAACTTTGAAACAAATAAAGGATAAAAGTTTTGGCACAAAAACTTCTTTTAAAAACTTGTTGAAAACGCTAGAGAAGATAGGAAATAAGGCTCCTAAAAATCTTGATGAAAACTAATCCCAAAATTTCTTTTTATAGCCTCTTCAAAAGATAGCCGTTGGGGTTCAGAAAAGGTTAGAATTGACCTGTCAGTCGACCGCCAAGTCGACCGGCCAACGGTCAAATTTTTGACCGTTTGAGGTTATCGGTCGACCGCCCGGTCAATAGCCCCTAGCCAACCAGCCTGTCGGTCGACCGCTCGGTCGACCGGGACCAACTTGAGAGTTGGTTCGATCTATTCATACCTATAAATTCTCATAAACCACCATAGATTTCACAAAAATAAGTTCATGTAAATATTTGAAGTACAAATATGTGTAAACAGAAATCAACACATATTACAAACAATTGAACTATTTTTGAGGTATAAAATTTTAGGCTTAAATCAAAAACTGTATTTTTCAAAAAAAAACAAACTTCTAAAGGAAATTACAGTTTTTCTATAAACTTGCAAATACAAAAACACAATATTGAAACAAATTTGAAGTATAATGTGCATGGATAGAATCTAATACACATAGCAAATGATATATCTCTTTTTGATATTAAATCTCAAAATAAATTTGATAAAAGCAAAACTTTAAACACATGAGCTAGATACATTAAATAAGTTTTTCTAAACATATGAAGTATAGATGCATATGGATGAAATCCAACATGCATATAAATCATGTAAACTTATTTTGATTCTATCTATTCATGAAAACGATATATGTATCCTTGAAAATCCAAAACGGTTAAACCGAAACAAAAACTTTTGAACTTGTGTCTGTGTATACTTAAGCATATCAAAACTAAACTATCCTTACACAAAATTCAAATAAAACTAAACAAACCTAGATACAAGTCTTCGTCTCCAAGTTGACTTGACCCAAACACGATCCATGAGCTTGACTCCTCTTGAGTTCTAGATGCGATCTTGAAGTGCGAGCTCTTGAATCTACACGTGATAGCTTCAAAACTTGACTTTAAATATTTTGTTGAAGCTAAACACCTACTAAGATCTTGATCAATATCTGAAACTTAATAAACACTGAAAGTACACCTAGAGGGGGGTGAATAGGTGTAAGGCTAATTTAGGATAAATAATGCGAAATTTAAAAACTTAAAGCAACACACTTAGTGTAACCAAAGAGTGTAGCCGAATTCCCGGTGAAGGGCTCTGGACTAACTCCTCTTGATTCCTCTGAATAAGAGTTGAGATGCTAAATGAAGCTCTCTTGGTTAACACAAGTATGGCATACACAAACAAACACAAGCATTTAAGATATGGCAATATGATGCAATGCACAATGTAAGAGAGAGAGAGTTTGGAGAAAGTGGATCAAACACAAACACACGGATATGTTTCGAGGTTCGAGCACACAGCTCTACGTTCCCGCCTTCACACAGAAGGATTTTCACTATCTAGTCCACACAGGACTTCCCACACAGGGAACCTCCACTGAGGATATGGGCAATTACAATTTGGGAGTACACAACTCCTCTCTCCAAAAATACAACCTCTACACTTAGAGGCAAGGCACAAGCCAACACAATATCCACCTCACACAAGAGGGGTAGGCACTTAGCCAAACACAAATCAACCTCACACAAGAGGGATTAGGCTCAAAGCCACACAACCAACAATCACCTCACACTTGAGAGATTCCAACACAACCTCCACTATCACCTCTCACTAGAGGGATACCAATACAATCACCTCACTATAGGGATATCACAAATCAAGGAGGATTACAACTTGGTGGTCTCTTTCAACCACAAAATAATTTCCCACAAAATAGATCCTAATAGATATGATAGATAGATAAACTCAATTGTGAGAAATAAAGAGTTTGGAAATCAAAAACTTAAAGAAAAATACTTGGAAAAATAACTAGAATAAGATTGAAATGAAGATCAAAACCAATATCCCAAATCTCTATTTTTCTTTGATTTTTCCAGCCCTTTAAAACAAATAAAGATAAATCTTTTGGCTTAAAAACTCTTTTGAAAACTTGTGTATAAACACTAGAAAGTATGAGAATTTTGGCTCTTGAAAATCTTGTTAAAACTCTACCTCAAATGGGGTATTTATAACTCATTTGTAAATCTGCCCGTTGGCAGCTAAAAAGGGCAATTTTGCCCTCCGGTCGACCGGCCAACGGTCATATTTTTGACCGTTGAGCCCAGCGATCGACCAGCTCGGTCGACTGAGACTGGATACAGAGAGCAGAGCTCTCTGCCGGTCGACCGACCCGGTTGACCGGGGCCATTTCCAGATAGCAGAGCTCTCTGGACGGTCGACCGTCCCGGTCGACCAGCCACCAGCCTAATGCTGGCGTGCACGCTTGTGCACGTCGGTCGACCGACTACTGCTGCGGTCGACCGGTCCGGTCGACCAGCAGTAAGCCAGTCAGCAAATTTTGGGACTTAAAAACTTAAGTTTTTATCTTTTATAAAATCCCATAAAACCTCATAAATTTCACAAAAATAAGTTCAGTATAATACTATGATATACAAACATGTTTGAGTAAGAATCAAAACATGTTACAAATATTTTGAACTATTTTTGTGACATGGAAAATTTACCTTAAACCAAAAACTATATTTTCCAAAACATGAATTTTTGAAATGGAAATCTGATTTTTCCAAAACTCATGTAAATACAAAAATATGATATTTAAATAACTTTTAAGCATATAGTATATGGATAAAATCCAATATACATGTAAAGAATTATATCTATGTTTTTGACATTAAATCCAAAAATAAGTTTTGTCTAAATACAAAACCCAAATACATGAATAGGTTATCAAAATAAGTTTTTCTAAATAGATGAAGCATACATGTATATAGATCAAATCTAATATACATTAAACCATGTAAACTTGTTTTGATTCTATCTATTCATGAAAACCAAGATTGGTTAAACCAAAACCGAAAATCAAAATATGAAACTTAAACACAAGTGTGTGTGTGTTGTGAACTTGAGCATATCACACTATCTAATCTTTACAAAGATCTAAACTAAATCTTAAACTAAAACAAACCGAGGTCTTCTTGACGAACTCCGTCTTCAAGTCGACTCGATCCAAATGTGTTCCCCCGAGCTTGACTCCAAACGAGTGCTAGAAGAACTTGACGCTCGAGCTCTTGAATCACCATGTGAAGGCTCCAAAACACCATTGTTGAAGCCAATCACCTACTAATAACTTGATCAAATATCTGAAACTAAATATCACAAGATTATTAGTAAACTATAACTACATGAATTAATCATCATCAAAACTAGAGTGGAAGGCCTCTGGGCCAACAATCTCCCCCTTTTTAATGATGACAAAACTCATGGAGTTATATATGCATGGATTAAAGTTAAGCTTCATAGAAGCTCCCCCTTAACTCATGCATAGCAATAAACATAAAGATATAGAATGAATGCTCTCTAATTATGCTCTTGATACCAAAGAAATGATATTTGATATCAATAAAATGAACATGCTTTTGATACCAAAAAAATAAACATAACAACAAAAAAGTAATCATGTTCTCTAAATACCAATGAAAAGCATTTGATATCAATGAAAACTCTAAATACTAATGAAAGCTCTTGATACTAAACTAATGAAAGCTCTTGATACCAACAAAACAACAAAAGATGTTCTTGATACCAATTACCAACAAAAGAAGCTTTTTATATCAATGGTAAAAAGATAATCAAACAAACATGCATAAACAAACATGCATATATCAAACTCCAAAATATCTCTCCTCTTTTTTGTCAATTCATCAACAAAGGGGTACAAACAATAAAGGCATAAAAAATTTTCTCCATTTTTCATAAAACAAAACAATAAGGTATATATGCTATATACATTCATGAAGAGGAGAGACGTGAAGTTAACTCCCCTACATACATGCATTTATATGAAAAGAGATGACTAAACCCTAACCACATAAAGCATAATATGTAGTGTATAAAAGGAGATGTGAAGCTCCTATTACACACGTGTACTACATTCTAAAGAAGGGTCAATTACTTTAATATGACATACACTCAACATGAATATACATATAGAGAAAATGTTAAGCTTCCCTTGCATATAAGCAATACAAATCAAAACATTATGATACCTAATTGAAAGATATATCAATTTAGCATGAAGGTAATCATAGAAACATCATGATATCTATTAATGATACCAATTGAAAATAAACAAAACATATTGAAGAAACCAACAATATTTGATACCAATTGAAATATATACATATATAGTAAATCTTGATACCAATTTTGAAAAACAATTGAAGATATTTTACACTTTTTGATACCAACTAAAATGATACCAAATAAAAACATAAATCAATCTTTTTAGTTAAACATCCAAATCATTTTTCAACATAAAGAGTGGGAGTAAAATACCAAATGTAAACAAAACCAATTGAAAGGTAAAACATGAATTTTCTTTCCCTTTATGAAATACCAATGAAAACAATGCATAAGCTTGTATAAGATACCAAATGAAAAATAATTGTCATTAAAGAATCAAGCTTAGCATGGCAAAAGATGTGCTCAAAGATATAGAAATATAGTAAGCACAATTAAAACACATATGTATGAAAATTAAATACCAATCGAAATTGATACTATTTGAAGTTGAAGCATACATATATAAACAAATATGAGTATACAAAATTAATATCAATTGAGATACCAATTGAGAACACAATGATAATCAAGTGTATAACTCATACTCCTTACCACTCATTTCATGCACTTGTTTAAATTGATTTTCAATATGAGCATACAAAGCATGGTCGCCCATCCAACCGCCCATAGAGGGTAGGGGCTTTCAAAAATAAATTTGAAAATATAGTATGTTTGAAAAACTCTGCCAAATGAAGAATACCGCAACTAGTTTTATGATAATCTTGAAAACTAGTACGTAATCCTTCAAACAAGGAATAGAACAAAAATATTTTTCATGAAAGTCACACGATCATCAAATACTCAAAAGTCTATAAGCACATATTATACTCATGAAAACAAAATCATGAGAAAATAATAAGTAAAGAGAGTGTATAAGAGTGATTGGTTGCTAATGTTGCATATTTAATGTCACGTTTTCATACTTATTTTAGAATAAAAGCCTGCATTGTCCTAATTATTTGTTTAATTTATTTGCAGGCCCAATCCTTAAGGAGATGAAGAGAAATGAGCCCAAAAGCCCACCAGAATTCTGAATTAAATCAGAGTTAATTCGTACACATAAAATCAGGGCAAAATCAAGAGGTTGAAACCGGTTGAGAAGAATCCTCTCAGAATCGATCGGTTAAAGCCAAGAATCTAAGGCCATTTCGTCAGAATTCGGAGCTCAAACGACAAAACCAACAAAGGATAAAGCCAGAAGAAAACCCCCGGAGAGACCCACCAACAGGGTGTGGCCATCTGGCCACACCCTGGCCGCGGAAACATGGCTTGGGCCGCGTTTTCGCGGCAATCTTGGGGAGTTAGGGGGAGCGTGAACTCCCTCGACCTCCCCGGGATTCTGGTTGTTGGGTTTATGCCTATAAAAGGCCATTATCTGCGCTGAAAATGGGAGGGGAATGCAGATTAGGATTTAGCCTAGTTTTAATTCTTTGTAGTTTAGGTTTTTCTTTTCTTGTTATGTAATTTGTATGTAACTTAGGGTAGAAGAAGATTCATGTAACTAAGAGAGAGGGGCTGATGTTGAGAGTGACACCGACGATGTACCCTACTCCTTTCTTCCATTGTCTCTACAATTAATAAAGGTAAAAGTACTTTTTATGTTTGTATTTTCATTTGTTCCGTCTTCCTCTTCTACTCTACCTTGGTCGTTGTTGTTGAGTGTACAAGTGAATTCCAAAGCAAGTATAACTAAGCTACGAGAGAGCCAGCGATAGTTCATGAAGACGTTCTCCTCTTCCAAGATCCGCATCACTTCGTTCTCGCTAGGCGTGACGATATAATGTGCACGGGGACTGAGCTCGAGCTTATGATCTATGCGTTGAACGCCTCCGAAGCAAAGGTAGAACATGCAACGGTTTCCAGGTAAGTCATCACTCAACCTCGGTAAGTATCTCTTTCCTTTTCTTTCCTTTCTTTTCTTTTCTTTCTTTAGTATAGATCAACACCACCTCCTCCAACTCTTTCTTCTCCACTTCATTGTACATAGTCGCTTTTCTTGTTTTCTGATTTTCCACCTTCTTCAATCTTTCAATTTCTTCTAACTTTAACTATAACTTTCTTTTTTCATTTTTATAACTTTAAAACAGAGAAGAACCTTCGTTTTATTTTCTTAAAAGATTTCAATAAAGAACTGTAACGCTTCCATCGCAAACCCTCCTTGTGGATCACGACCCGCATAGCCACTTGCTATAGCGGAAGAATTGAGCACTTGCACATATTCTTTCTTAAGTTCTATAATCTCGTATCTTGTGTGCAGGTATAGCCTCAATCAAATTTTGGCGCCGTTGCCGGGGAGGGTAACATGTTTTTTATTGAAATCTGAATTTTTATTGAAATTTTTTTAGAACTAAACGAATTTTCTTCTCTGTTGCAGGTTACAGGGCAAGCAAAGCAGGAAAATAAGTTTGCAGTGATATACAAGTGGTATTGGGCCTCTGCTCTAGAAAGCAGAGACCCATTGCCCTCTGAATTGCCGTGTTTTCACGGCAAAAGCCGCGGATCCGCGGCAATAAAGAGCTGACTACTAACAGGTTTTTGCAGGGCTGCTAGCTTTGCAAATTCTAGTTTGCTGCAATTATTTATTTCTTATATGCCATCACAAAAACCTGCTAATAATCAACAGTAAAAAGTTTGTTGCAAAAGTTAAAAATTGATTAGACGTTTGCATTTTAGGCACGTGTCTTTTCAATTCATTTACTTTTACTGTTGAAGAGTGCTGGAGCAAGGTACGTATGCATTGCATTTAGCATAAGACTCACTTCTTGGTTGATTTATATTGCTTTGAGTGAATCTTACATATCTTGTACACTTGCACAAATTGATCTTAAGGGCACTAACCCATTAACAAGATAAGGTGGGGATTTGATCACCCTTCCTTAGCCCAAAAATCACATTCCAAGCACTCACTAACCCAAGCCTAACTAAAATTGAGTAGACGTTGGCCCTAGGGACATCTCGGACTCAATTAGGAGATTATCCTAAGGGGAAAAATGTTGGAATCTTACTCCTGCAAAATCAGTGTCTAGGAAAGGGATTTTGAGGGCCGAAAGCCCGAAGGTTGGTGGTTATTTAATTAAGGAACGTCTTTGACGGAAAACCTCCCACCAACCTTGCCCTGACCTGGCTGATTAGCTTGTGGTTAAAGTCTACATTAGACCTCCCGTGGACAGTCTAACCAGTTAGGAGTAGTCTAGGTCCTAAGTCTACCCTAACTTAGGCTAGAATTTTTTCTTTTTTGTTTGTTTATTTGTTTGTTTTTCTTTGTTTGTATTCTATTGTGTGATATGGACTATAATAATAATTTTTTCAACTACAATAATAATCCATATTTCACACCGACTTCATTTTCGGATATTACCAACCCGGCATATCATAACTTTGACCAACCTAGTGTGCCGGATTGGTCTTATCCGAATCAATATGACCCATACCCCCCATCTAATAACTATAATTTCCATAATGATTTCAACTCTTCACCGAGTCAGTGGGGATTCACCTCCCCCGAGTATAATTTCCAACCACCTTGCCCTCCTTCTCCACCCAGTCCACATTATGTTCAAGATTCATACTCAGTTCCACCCGTCCAAAATAGGAAACCATCAATTATGAAAATGAGTATGCGTGAGTCCAAACACAAATCCCAAAATCTGATGGACTCACAATTTCACTACCACTTCCAAGACAATTCTTCATCTTTTCATTAAAACAATGAACCTATCAACTATGAAAAGATGCTTGAAGCCATGACTCGGCTCAAAACACTCGTAATCGTGACATAGATATGATGGTCGAATCTCTACGTTCCCACCGTCCTGAAGTCACTAACTATTCTGCTAGAGCCGAAGAGTCATGTAGTTTTGGAAATCAAGATTTCATTTCAGCACAACCATTTGAACTTACCCAAACTCCAAATGATATTGATAGTTTGGCTAGTTTTCCTTTTCCTGAAATAAAACTTGAAAATGATTATGATCCTGAACCCCAACTTAGTGATTCAATTCTATTTCCTGATTCGATTATGACTCTGGTATCTTCACCTGACTTCAATCTTTTCCCGGAGTCAACATTGGATCCTGTACCAATTCATAAAGAAATTGAATCACCCATCTTTGAGGATCTTGTTGAACTTGACCAACTTTACAATTTTGAACATCCCATGGATAAATTGGCAAGTTCTCCATTTTTTGATATTGAACTCAATGAGATATGTGACCTAGATTCTCACATATGTGATCCAGTTCAACTTTCTGAATCAATATTGACTCCTGTTTTATTACCAAACTTGAATAATATTCTAGAGTCAGTTTTGATTCCCCACCTATCATTCCTGAACTGGAATCACCCATATTAGGTCACATTCCATTGTTGGAAAATACATGTGGACTTGAGTTTCAACTTCTTGACTTGGACCCAATTCCTGAACCCATTTCGACTCTTGAACCTTTACTTGATTTAAGTCACCTTCCTGAGTCGGTGTTAGTTCCTATCCTTCATGAGTCCAAGTCAATCATTCTATCATTTCATACTCCATTCTGGGACGAGGTGGTTGATAAATTTGACTCCGATATCAATTATGAAATATGGAAATTAGATGGGGTAAAATATTTAATAAAGTTCCTTTATAGATACATCTTTTTAGTGGGTTATATTAAAGTAATTTCTGGTGGGTTCCTCCGAGACCCAAGAAAAGTTGATTGGGCCGCGTTTCGTGGACCAATAGACCACCACCGGAACCACCACCTTAAGGTAACCTTTTCCTTCCCTTTCGCTTTTTCATGCATCTATGCATTAATTCATACATTGAGGACAATGCATGAGATAGGTGTGGGGGAGGGTCTAACATAACTTTTCTTTTTCTTTAAAAAAAAAAAAACATTTTTCTTTACTTTTAAAAACTTTTTGAAAAATAGAAACAATATTTTGACTTATTTTTGTAAGAAATTAAGTTAATTTTAAGGAATAGGAAAATTCAAATTAGGATTTCTTATACTTGGTCAAAATAAGATTATTTGTTTGATTTATAGAGTTAGGAAGATAATTTGTCAAAGTAATTTAGTCTTGATCTTTACCTTGATGAAATATGTACACTTCATACACTTACACACTTAGGGTTCAAAAAAAGAAAACAAAGATTCTTATGCCTTATAAAAAATATATATATATAAACAAATCTAATTATTGATTAGTTGGTGCTTTGGCCTAAGAAAGCCTTAGTATTTATGCAAAAGATAATTAGATGAGTTTGAAAAAAAAAAAAAAAAGAAAAAAAAAACAAGTCTAATTATTGACTAGCTAGGTGCTTTGGCCTAAGCAAGCCTTAGTATTTATGCGAAAGATGATTAGATAAGTTTGAAAAGAAAAATCCTCTGATTAAGCTGGGTATTTGTGCCTAATAAAGCATAAGTATTCACGCCTAAAAGAGGTTCATATAATAAAATCCTTAGTTTTGTGGCCTGGTTTGCTCGAGTCCTTAAGTCCTTGGGGGTGTTTTCTCACCTGGTGCCCTAAGACTGTTTGGTTTGGGAGTCATCGATTAAAGGCTCGTTACATGGGCAGATTAGAAAGCCTAATAAAACTAAGGAATAATACCACAAAAAAAAGTATATATATAAAAATAAATAAGGCATAAGAGTTAGAGTTAATGAACCCTAAGTCAAAATTTTCACATTCACAAGGTGCATATGACTTAGGGTAAAGTAATAGACTAGATGAGAAGCACAATTTGACTCCTTACTTTGATTGATAACAAATTTTTGAATAGAGACTAAGTTTAGGAATGAAAAATTCGGCTTTCCTATAACTTATAGATTGCTTAGATCTTACAATCATATTTCAAATATTTTTCTCTTTCAAAATGCTTTTCGAAAATACTAACTCTTTATTTCCTTTTCTTTATGGATTTTGTGGGTGTAATCCGCTGAAAACCCTCACGAGACAGAACTCGTCCTCTAGGGGAAACCTAGAGGTTTAACGGCTTGTTGCACATGCTCAGTACAATCGCGTGGCCTGCGAAAGTGGTCTAATAATCCTTAGTATAATTTAGTTGTTTTGCTCGAGGACGAGCAAAAGATAGGTATGGGGGTGTGATTGGTTGCTAATGTTGCATATTTAATGTCACATTTCCATACTTATTTTAGAATAAAAGCCTGCATTGTCCTAATTATTTGTTTAATTTATTTGCAGGCCCAATCCTTAAGGAGATGAAGAGAAATGAGCCCAAAAGCCCACCAGAATTCTGAATTAAATCAGAGTTAATTCGTACACATAAAATCAGGGCAAAATCAAGAGGTTGAAACCGGTTGAGAAGAATTCTCTCAGAATCGATCGGTTAAAGCCAAGAATCCAAAGCCATTTCATCAGAATTTGGAGCTCAAACGACAAAACCAACAAAGGATAAAACTAGAAGAAACCCCCGGAGAGACCCACCAACTGCCAACTGGGTGTGGCCATCTGGCCACACCCTGGCCGCGGAAACGTGGCATGTGCCGCGTTTCCGCGGCAATCTTGGGGAGTTAGGGGGAGCGTGAACTCCCCCGACCTCCCCGGGATTCTTGTTGTTGGGTTTATGCCTATAAAAGGCCATTATCTGCGCTGAAAATGGGAGGGGAATGCAGATTAGGATTTAGCCTAGTTTTAATTCTTTGTAGTTTAGGTTTTTCTTTTCTTGTTATGTAATTTGTATGTAACTTAGGGTAGAAGAAGATTCATGTAACTAAGAGAGAGGGGCTGATGTTGAGAGTGACACCGACGATGTACCCTACTCCTTTCTTCCATTGTCTCTGCAATTAATAAAGGTAAAAGTTCTTTTTATGTTTGTATTTTCATTTGTTCCGTCTTCCTCTTCTACTCTACCTTGGTCGTTGTTGTTGAGTGTACAAGTGAATTCCAAAGCAAGTATAACTAAGCTACGAGAGAGCCAGCGATAGTTCATGAAGACGTTCTCCTCTTCCAAGATCCGCATCACTTCGTTCTCGCTAGGCGTGACGATATAATGTGCACGGGGACTGAGCTCGAGCTTATGATCTATGCGTTTAACGCCTCCGAAGCAAAGGTAGAACATGCAACGGTTTCCAGGTAAGTCATCACTCAACCTCGGTAAGTATCTCTTTCCTTTCTTTTCTTTTCTTTCTTTAGTATAGATCAACACCACCTCCTCCAACTCTTTCTTCTCCACTTCATTGTACATAGTCGCTTTTCTTGTTTTCTGATTTCCACCTTCTTCAATCTTTCACTTTCTTCTAACTTTAACTATAACTTTCTTTTTTCATTTTTATAACTTTAAAACAGAGAAGAACCTTCGTTTTATTTTCTTAAAAGATTTCAATAAAGAACTGTAATGCTTCCATCGCAAACCCTCCTTGTGGATCATGACCCGCATAGCCACTTGCTATAGCGGAAGAATTGAGCACTTGCACATATTCTTTCTTAAGTTCTATAATCTCGTATCTTGTGCAGGTATATCCTCAATCAAAGAGTTATGTGAAAAGCATCATCATGAAAATAGGCAATTAAGCTTAATGTGAAATTCCTTTATAAACTAAAACATGAAAATCATTAAAATTTAATAATCAATAATACAACTTCAAGGTATATGTATGTTTTATACAAACTAGAGTATACATACATATCCAAACATAAATGAGTCCACAAAAGTATATGCATGAAGGCAAGTTGCTCAAGGATGTATATGTATAACTATTAGTTTAGATAAAATAGACATATACATGAAGTTTAAATATAAACATTAAAAACATGTAAAAAATATGGAATACAAGTTAAAATGTATGAATCATCAAAACTAGGCTATACTAGTACATCTAATGAGTACAAATGAGCATTCAAGCACAAACGTATAATAATCTATTTGTAGCTCACTAGTTGTACAAGTATATACCTAAGTTTTAATGAAAACTAACGTCTAAACATGTAATCAAACCATGAAGTGCAAATCAAAGCAAAACTCATATGATCATTATGGTAAATGCATATTTGTTAGAACTAGGACATACACACTAGTTAAATTAAAGTGAGAACACTAAATATAAGTCCATATAAACATGGGTGTCTCAAATACTAATTATGTATATCACTAATCTAAAAATCATGACATTTAATATAATAATCATAAAAACATGACATGCTAAATATGAATAAGCTATAAGCATGTAAACATAAATGAGGAGTTTAGAGATCGTTACCAAAACCAAAAGGGCACATCTCCATGTCTCCAAACCAAGGTGGTCCTCCCACCAAACTCCCCTTGAAAGTGATGCATCTAAATAGTCATCTTTTAGGCTCGGAACGCATCCACCTCAAGGCACCATCACTCTCATGTCATGTGAGAGCCCACACCTACATCAAATAAAATAAGAGTGGTCTTTGGTACCCACACTCTTTTGGGTCCATGGGGGTTAGCACCTTTCTTAACCCAAACAAATTTATTTGCTAAATTAGAATCATGTATCCTATCATAACAAAATTTAGCAAGGTGGCCCTTACGTCCACAATGTGTACAAGTGTACACATGAGCATACAAAGTGTTATGGGTGTGAACGTGGGAAGCATGTGTATGCCGTGATTTGTGTGCATGCATATTTGAAACTTGTTTCTTTCGAAACATAGATTCCAACCGTGTATGGTTCAAAGAACAATGGCTCAAAGTGGAGCCCAAACATTCAACATTCTTCTTTAACAAATTTATATCATATTCAATGTTAGAAGAAGTGGAGCATGCAATAGGTGAGCTAGATGATGAAGCTACAATAGCATGGCAAACATGTGAATCTATCTCATTTTTCAAAACAATATTTTTCTTAGAAACCAAATCCAAATCCTTTGAGATTGAAGCAATTTTCATTTTCAAAGATTCATTCTCTTTTAAGGTAAAATCAAGTTTTGAAGATAAGGTTTCATTTTTCTTCAAAATATCACTACAATCATTTTTATTTTTCAAAATCTTGTTTTCATTAAGGGCAAGTACAAGTTGGGATTTAAGTGAGTCACGTTCACTTGAAATCTCTTCCTTCTCTTGCAAAACCAAATTAAGTTTTGAACATAAATCCTTATTTTCTTTGTTAAGTCCAAAACTTTTCTTTTTCAAAAGATTATATTTTTCTAATAATTTTTCACATACAATTGATAGTTTTTCATTTAAAACATTGGCATCAACATAATCATTACTAGAAGAACTAGCATCATCATCATCTAATTGAGCATCCGAGTTTACCTTAAGGGAGTCATTCCCTTGGACCATGTAGCAATGTTGCTCAGATTCTCCACTAGATTCATCCTCAACAATATTCGTCGGTTGAAGCTTGGAGGAGGTCAAGGTGTTCCACACTGCAAAAACAGAATCACAATGAGAAACTAAACACAAATATTCTTTACTTAATATGCTTATAAGTGCCTCAAGGGTTTGTGCATTGGCCCCTATATGTTTGCTATTGCAAAGATAGGATTTCTTGGTAGCAGTAAGGAAAACATGCAAACCTAAGATTTTGAGGTACATGGACATCCTAGCCTTCCAAACCTCAATGTTGGAAGTGTCATACATAGGTGGGGCCATAAAGTCCATGAATGTGTGTAAACAAATAAGTGTGAAAATGTAAATGATAGATTAGCTAACAAAGATCTCACTCCTAGGTGGTTAAACCTAATATCAGGAGCGTAGGCTCTGATACCAATTGAAAGTACACCTAGAGGGGGGTGAATAGGTGTAAGACTAATCTAGGACAAATAATGCGAAATTTAAAAACTTAAAGCAACACACTTAGTGTAACCAAAGAGTGTAGCCGAATTTCCGGTGAAGGGCTCTGGACTAACTCCTCTTGATTCCTCTAATTAAGAGTTGAGGTGCTATATGAAGCTCTCTTGGGTAACACAAGTAAGGCACACACAAACAAACACAAGCATTTAAGATATGGCAATATGATGCAATGAACAATGTAAGAGAGAGAGAGAGAGAGAGAGAGAGTTTAGAGAAAGTGGATCAAACGCAAACACACGGATATGTTTCGAGGCTTGAGCACACAGCTCTACGTCCCCGCCTTCACACAGAAGGATTTTCACTATCTAGTCCACACAAGACTTCCCACACAGGGAACCTCCACTGAGGATTTGGGCAATTATAATTTGGGAGTACACAACTCCTCTCTCCAATAATACAACCTCTACACTTAGAGGCAAGGCACAAGCCAACACAATATCCACCTCACACAAGAGGGGTAGGCACTTAGCCAAACACAAATCAACCTCACACAAGAGGGATTAGGCTCAAAGCCACACAACCAACAATCACCTCACACTTGAGGGATTCCAACACAACCTCCGCTATCACCTCTCATTAAAGGGATACCAATGCAATCACATCTCACTAGAGGGATATCACAAATCAAGGAGGATTACAACTTGGTGGTCTCTTTCAACCACAAACTAATTTTCCCACAAAATAGATCCTAATAGATATGATAGATAGATAAGCTCAATTGTGAGAAATAAAGAGTTTGAAAATTAAAAACTCAAAGAAAAATACTTGGGAAAACAACTAGAATAAGATTGAAATGAAGATCAAAACCAATATCCCAAATCTCTATTTTTTTTTGATTTTTCTAACCCTTTAAAACAAATAAAGATAAATCTTTTTGGCTTAAAAACTCTTTTGAAAACTTGTGTATAAACACTAGAAAGTATGAGAATTTTGGCTTTTGGAAATCTTGTTAAAACTCTACTTCAAATGGGGTATTTATAACCCATTTGGAAATCTTCCCATTGGCAGCTTAAAAGGGCAATTTTGCCCTCCGGTTGACCGGGGCGGTCGACCGGCCAACGATCATATTTTTGACCGTTGAACCCAGCAGTCGACCGGCTCGGTCGACCGAGACTGGATACAGAGAGCAGAGCTCTCTGCCGGTCGACTGACCCGGTCGACTGGGGCCATTTCCAGATAGCAGAGCTCTCTGGACGGTCGACCAGCCACCAGCCTAATGCTGGCGTGCACGCTTGTGCACGTCAGTCGACCGGCAGCAAGCCAGTCAGCAAATTTTGGGACTTAAAAACTTAGGTTTTTTATCTTTTATAAAATCTCATAAAACCTCATAAATTCCACAAAAATAAGTTTAGTATAATACTATGATATTCAAACATGTTTGAGTAAGAATCAAAACATGTTACAAACATTTTGAACTATTTTTGTAACATGAAAAATTTACCTTAAACCAAAAACTGTATTTTCCAAAACTTGGATTTTTGAAATGAAAATCCGATTTTTCTAAAACTCATGTAAATACAAAAACATGATATTTAAACAACTTTTAAGCATATAGTATATGGATAAAATCCAATATACATGTAAAGAACTATATCTATGTTTTTGACATTAAATCCAAAAATAAGTTTTTTCTAAATACAAAACCCAAATACATGAATAGGTTATCAAAATAAGTTTTTCTAAATAGATAAAGCATACATGTATATAGATCAAATCTAATATACATTAAACCATGTAAACTTGTTTTGATTCTATCTATTCATGAAAACCAAGACCGGTTAAACCAAAAACCGAAAACCAAAACATGAAACTTAAACACAAGTGTGTGTGTTGTGAACTTGAGCATATCACACTATCTAATCTTTACAAAGATCTAAACTAAATCTTAAACTAAAACAAACCGAGGTCTTCTTGACGAACTCCGTCTTCAAGTCGACTCGATCCAAATGTGATTCCCCCGAGCTTGACTCCAAACGAGTGCTAGAAGAACTTGACGCTCGAGCTCTTGAATCGCCATGTGAAGGCTCCAAAACACCTTTGTTGAAGCCAATCACCTACTAAGAACTTGATCAAATATCTGAAACTAAATATCTCAAGATTATTAGTAAACTATAAATACATGAGTTAATCATCATCAAAACTAGAGTGGAAGGCCTCTGGGCCAACAACCACAAGATCATTAGTAACTTAACTTCATAAGTTAGTTATCATCAAAACTAAGGTGAAGGGCCTTTGGGCTAACAATCTCCCATTTTTTGATGATGACAAAACTTATGAGATTATATATGCATGGATTAAAGATAAGCTTCAAAGAAGCTCCCCTTAACTCATGCATAGCATAAAACATTATAAAGATATTCAATGTAGCTCAAATAACAAAGATATTTAATAAGGCACATAAAACAAAATTACATGTATATATGCATAAACAATTAAGTATGCATATATAAACAAATGCAAACACATATCCAACATGCATATATAAACATAAAACAAAAATATATGTATATATGCATAAATAATTGAGCATGCATATATAAACAAACATAAACAAATATGCAACATGCATATATAAATAATACATTTCTCTCCCCCTTTTGTCAATCATCAACAAAGGGGTGAGGAAAAACAAACAATACCAATAAAAACATATTTTTATATCAATTGAAAGAGAAACAATCTTTTTACCAATTGATACTGATAGAAAGAAATGATACCAATTGAAGGTAAATTTTAAACCAAATTTTTTTTATGTAAATACTAAAATCATTTTGCAATATGGATTCTAATTTGAGAATAATGAAAATTGAATGTTATAGATATCAATATTGAAAATATTAGCATTTTTTAAACAAAATATTTTTCTTCATAAAAAGTGAGAGTAAGATACCAATTGAAAATAAATACAATTGAAAGATAAATCAAGAATTATTCTCTCCCTTTATAAAATACCAATAAAACTAATGTATAAGCTTCTAAAGATATCAATTATCTTTAAGAATATGAATCAAGCTTAGCATGAAATCAGTTTGTGCTATAAACATGTATGGTCAATGTAAAACAATGTTAATCTTAGCACAAGAAAATATATATATGTATATATGATCAATTTAAATACCAATTGAAATATGATGCAAACATATATAGAAAAAAAGTATGTGTATACAAAAATTAATTTTCATAATATGTATGTGTATAACTCATAACTACCACCCTATCATGCACATGTTTAAATAGATTTTCATTAAGGTACACAAAGTATGGTCACACAACCAACCGCCCTTAGATAGTAGAGGTCTTCAAAAATAAGATTTAAAAATTATTTTAGCAAAGTTTGAAAAACACTACCAATTGAAGAGTACGAAACTAGTTTAAAAATAATTTTAAAAACTAATACGAAACCCTTTAAGTAAGGAATAAAAATAAATATTTATCTCATGAAAATATGCTAACTACACGAAAATTGACACTCAAAGAGTTATGAAGCACATATAAGCTCATGAGACCAAAATCATGGGTAAACATATAATATAAAGCGTACAAAAATCATGTAATAAATATATCATGGAGATAAGACAATGAAGCTCAATTGAAATTCCTTTTTCATAAATAAGAAATTATAAAATTGAAAATTTTCTTTTTATCAAAAATTAAACAACTTCTAGGCATATGTATGTTTTGTTAAAACTAAAGCATACATAATTATCCCAAACATAAAAAGAATTCATAGTAAAATACAAGGCATGTAAAGAAAGTGATTCTATGATAGAATATGTATATCATATAGTTTTAAAGCAAAATTTACATATACATGAAGCTAAACACATTTTTATGAAAATATGTACAAAAAAGAGAATACAAGTGTAAATGTAAGAATCATCAAAACTAGGTTATACAAATATACGTAATGAGCGCACATGAGCAAGACCCAAATATAATAATCAAGTATAGCTCGCTAATTGTATAGGTATAAGCACAATTTTTAATGAAAATTATATCTAAACATGTAATCAAAATATGAAGCACAAAACACAAAAAAAAAATTGATCATTAGAGTAAATGCAAATGCCATTTCAACAAGGATATATATACATAGCTAAACTATAATAAGAACACAAAAATATGAATTCATATAAATATGGGTGTATCTCAAATACTATCTATACATATCACATGTCTAATAAACATTACATTTATCCATAATGAACATGAAAAACATGACATGCTAAAAATCATCAATGAAAAAATATAAATAAAGTTAGGAGGATAGAGATAGTTACCAACACCGGTATGGCTAGTCTCTATTTTGTTAGCCCAGAGGCCCTTCACCTTAGTTTTGATGATGACTAACTTATGAATATTAGTTTACTAATTATCTGGTGTTTATTTAGTTTCATCTATTGATCAAGATCTTAGTAGGTATTTAGATTTAACAAAGGAGTTTTAGATCTAACACATGTAGATTCAAAAGCTCGCACGTCAAGATCGCCTCTAGCACTCGGATGGAGTCAAGGCTCTTTGGATCGTATTTAGATCGAGTCGACCTGGAGAAGGAGTTCTACAAGAAGACTTCGGTTTGTATTTAGTTTAGTTGTGTTTAGATCTTGTGTAAGATAAACTAGTATTGATATGCTCAAGTTCACACACTCACACACACAAGTTCAATACGTTTGGTTTTCGGCTTAACCGGTTTTGGATTTCGAATATACATATATATGATTTTCATGAATAGATAGAATCAAAATAAGTTTACATGGTTTAATGTATATTGAATTTCATCTATATACATATTGTGCTTTATATATTTGAAAAAACTTATTTTGATGTTCTATTTCATGTGTTTAGAGCTTTGGAATTTACAAAACTTGTTTTGGATTTCATGTCAAAAATATTGATATATCATTTACATGTGTATTAAATTCTTTCCATACACAATAAGCTTCAAATGTGTTTCAATGTCATGTTTTTATATTTATACAAGTTTTGAAAAATACGATTTTTTATTTAAAGCTTAATTTCTATATCACAAAAAAGTTCAAAAAGTTTGCAATATGTGTTGATTTTTGGTCACACATATTTATTCTTCAAATATTTATAAGAACATATTTTTGTAGAATTTATGCAATTTTATAGGATTTTATAAAAGTTAAAAAGACTAAGTTTCAAACCTTATTTCCCAGCTTGTGCCTACTGGCAGTCGACAGGTCAGTCGACTTATGTGCACAAGAACATGCACAAGGCTAGCCTATAAGGCCGGTCGATTGGGCAGTCAACCGACTGTAACGACCCAACTTTCGGGTAGCGCCGGTCGACTGGGTGGTCGACCAACAGGCTAAGTACCTTCAGGCTCGGTCGACCGGGAAGTTTTACCTTGAGCGGTCGACCGGGCGATCGACCGGTGGTTCATCAGTCGACCGGCCGGTCGACCGAAAGGTCAAAACTGACCTTTTCTGGCTGCCAACGGCTATATTCTTGAGGGCCTATATAAAGGGCTTCTTTCAAGCTATTTTTAACAAGATTTCTCAAGACATATTTTCCTATCTTTTTAAGTGTTTAGCAGCAAGTTTAAAGGAGTTTTTGAGCCAAAAAGTTTTATCTTTTATTTGTTTTTAAAGTGTTAGAAAAATCAAAGAAAAGAGAGTCTTTGGGAAATTGGTTTGGGCTTTCTTTATAAATCTATTTAGTATTTTTCTTACGTATTTTTATTTATTATTATTTTTTCAAACACTTTATTTTCTCACACTTGAGCTATCATCTCTAATCCGATCTATAGGATCTTATTTTTGTGAGAAAAATTGTTTGTGGTCTATGTGATCACCAAGTGTTGTTTGTGATCATTAGATCACCAAGATTGTAACCTCTTCTTTGCTTTGGGTTTGTGTCTATCCCTCTTATGTAGAGGTGATTGTGGTTGAGCTTTGGCTTTGTGCCCATCCCTCTTATGTAGAGGTGATTGTGTTTGAGTTTTGGCTTTGTGCCTTATCCCTCTTATGTAGAGGTGATTGTGGTTTGGCTTTGTGCCTATCCCTCTTGTGTAGAGGTGATTGTATTTGAGAGAGAAGTAGTGTACTCCAAGTATAGAGTTATAATTTCTCAGTGGAGGTCCCTTTGTGGAAGGTCTTGTGTAGACATAGTGAAAATCCTTCTGTGTGAAGGTGGGGACGTAGAGCAGTGGCTTGAACCTCGAAACATATTTTGTTGCTTACGTTTGATCCACTATCTCTAAACTCTATCTCTCTTATATCTTGCATTGCTTTATATTGCACATATTCATATGTTAGATATAGTTGTGTGTATCCATACTTGTGTTGAATCAAGAGAGCTTCATATAGCACCTCAACTCTTAATCTAGAGAAATCTCGAGGAGATAGTCCAGAGCCCTTCACTGGAAATTCGGCTATACTCTTTGGTTACACATAGTGTGTTATAATTGAGTTTTAATTCTGCATCATTTGTCATTAGATTATCTAGTACACCTATTCACCCCCCTCTAGGTGTATTTCAATTGGTATCAGAGCCTACACTCCTGATGTTCGGTTTAACCACTTAGGAGTGAGATCTTAGATTGCTAATCTAGATTTGCATTTGCACACATATTGTTTATACACTCATGGATTTTCTTGCCCTCCCATATATGATGTTACCAACATTGATATTTGGAAAGTTGAGATATCCATGTACCTTAAAACCTTAGGATTGTATGTTTACCTTACCACTATCAAGAAATCTTATCTTGATAATGACAAGTACATTGAGTCTAATACACAAGCCTTAGAGGCACTTAGGCACACACTTAGCAAAGATTATTTATGTATGATTTCTCATTGTGATTCCACTTTTGCAGTGTGGAATATATTGACCTCTCCCGAGTTATAAACGACAAACAATGTGGAGAAAGAATCGGGTGGAGAAGAGTCCGACCAAGCTTGCTTCATGGTCTAAGGGAATGACTCCCTTGAGATAATTTTGGACACTCAACTAGATGATAGTGATAGTTCTTCTTGTGATGATAACATGGATGCACATGCATTAAATGAAGAACTATTTATGGTTTGTGAAAACTTACTTTTAAAGTACAAAACTTTGAAAAGCAAGAGTTCTAAATTAAAAGAAGAAAATGAAAATTTATTTTCAAAGCTAAACATGATTTTACAAGAGAGGGTTGAGATTTCAAGTGAAAGACACTCCTTTAAAATCAACTTGACATCGCTTTAAAAGAAAACAAAATTTTAAAGAATAAAAATGATTGTGATGAAGTTTTGAAGAATAATGAGGTTTTATCTTCAAAATTCAATTTTATTTTAAAGGAGAATAATTCTTTGAAAATAAAATTGCTTTGATTTCAAAAGAATTGGAATTTGTTTCAAATGAAAATATTTCTTTGAAAAATAATTTGGCTTCTCATTCTTTTTATAATTCCATTGTTATACCCTCTATTGATAAGAATGCATGCTCCACTTTGTCTTCAACCATTGAAATTAATATTTGCATGTTGAAGAATAGTGTAGATTGTTTGGGCTTTACTTTAAGCCAATGTGCTATGGATCACAAGAAATTGAAATTCATGATTCGAAAGAAACAAGTTTCACATATTCATGCACACTAATCACGGCATACACATGCTTCTCACGTTTACACATATGACACCTTGTATGCTAGTGTGTATACTTGTACACATTGTAGACGTAAGGGCCACCTTGCAAAGTTTTGTTATGATAGAATACATAATTCAAATTTTACAAATAAGTTTGTTTGGGTAAGGAAATGTGCTAACCCTCATGGATCCAAAAAGGTATGGGTACCAAAATCTACCCCTATAGTATTTTATGTAGGTGTGGGCTCTCACTTGACGTGAGGGTTTTGGTGCCTTTATGGTGGATGCGTTTGAGCTTGATGGACACTACATTGGATGCATCACCTTCAAGAATATTTGGTGGGAGGACCACCATGGTTTGGAGACATAGAGAATAGTTAATGTGATTTGGTAACTATCTCTAACTCCTATTTTAGTTTACATGCTTTTGCAATTGATGATTTATAGCATGTTTTGGTTTCCATGTTCATTTTATTAAATGTAATGTTATTAGACTTGAGATATATATAAATAGTATTTGAGATACACCCATGCATATATAGACTATTATTTTTGTATTCTCACTATACTTTAGCTATTATATATATCCTAACTTTAAAAGCACGTGCATTTACCCTAATGATCATGTTGGATTATGATTTTGCACTTCATATTTTTGATTACTTGTTTAGACGTAGTTTTTGTTAAAATTTTTGTTTATACTTGTACAAGTAGTGAGCTTAACTTGATTATTATATGTTTGTGCTTCATTGCTCATTTGTACTCATTACATATACATGTATAACCTAGTTTTGATGATTCTTTTATTTATACTTGTTTTCCTATTTTTGTATATATTTCATAAAATGTGTTTAGCTTCATGTATATGTTAATTTTGTCTAAAACTATTAGTTATACATGTCTATCCTAGAGTCACTTGTTTTTTATGCAAATTTTTTTTTTTTGGACTCGTTTATATTTGGGATATGTATGTATACTTTTAGTTTCAACAAAACATACATATACCTTGAAGCGTATTTAGTTTTGATGATTTCTTTCTTTTGATAAAAGAAATTTCATATGATTTTCATTGCCTATCTCTATGATTATGCTTACTACATGATTTTTACACTCTACATCATATTGTTTACTCATGAGATTGGATTCATGATAATCTATTGTGCTTTATAAACTTTGAGTGTCAATTATTGTGTGATTTTCATATTTTCATGGATATATTCATATTTTATTTCTTACTTGAAGGATTTCATACTAGTTTTCAAAATT
Source organism: Agave tequilana (assembly GCA_038442645.1). Lineage (NCBI taxonomy): Eukaryota > Viridiplantae > Streptophyta > Magnoliopsida > Asparagales > Asparagaceae > Agave > Agave tequilana. The sequence continues at coordinate 99,550 of JAVJIF010004208.1, forward strand.
ATCTTTAAAACTAGTCTTATTCTTCATTTGGTAGAATTTTCAAACTATACTAAAATATTTTTAAATCATGATTTTTTGAAAACCCTACCATTTAAGGGCAATTAGATGGTCGACCATGCCTTATATACCCTTATTGAATATCTTTTAAATTTGTGCATAAATAGCGTGGTAGGTATGAGCTATACACATGATCTTCATGAAATTTTATTTTTGTATACTCATATTTGTTTCTTATATATGTATGCTTCAAATTTTAATTAGTATTTTTGTTTTCATACATACATATATATGACTTGATTGTGCTCGTTTTACAATATCTTTACATTCTTAAAGCACAAATTATTGTTATGTTAAGCATGATTTTAATCCAAATGTTAATTGGTATCATTACAAACTTATACATTGATTTCAATTGGTATTTACTTGGTATCAAAATATACTTTATGTTTCACCTTTAATTGGTATCAAAATCTATTACTGGTATCTTAAAAAAGAATTTCTCGACAAATGGTACCAACTTTTATTTTGTCAATTACAATTTGATTTTATTGGTATCATAATTCATTTTGTTGTCTTCAAGAAATTTCAAAATTTTGTTTTAAAAATGATTTCAAAATGTGTTGATATATTTTGCCTATATGCAAGGGAAGCTTAACATCTTCTCTATGTATAAATTCATGTTGAGTGTATCTCACATTGAAGAGCTTGACCTCTCTTTTTTACGTAATACACGTGTGTACGGGGAGCTTAACATCTCCATTTATATATTGTATATTATGCTTTATGTGGGTTAGGGTCTAGTCATTCCTTCTCCATGTAATGTATGTATGCAGGGGGGCTAACTTATCGTCTCTCCTCTTCATAAATGTATATCGCATATACATCTCTACTGTTTGGTTGACTTCACCCCTTTGTTGATGAATTGACAAAAAGGGGGAGAAGAATTTAGAGAGTTTATATATGCATGCTTATATCGTTGTTTATGCATATATGTTTGTGTTTGGTTTATTCATTTCATTGAATATCTATTTGCTTATTGCTATGCATGAGTTAAGGGGGAGCTTCTATGAAGCTTATCTTTAATCTATGTATATATAACCTCATAAGTTTTGTTATCATCAAAAAAGGAGAGATTGTTAGCCCAGAGGCCTTTCACCTTAGTTTTGATGATGACTAATTTATGAAGGTTAGTTTACTAATAATCTTGTATTTATTTAGTTTCAGTTATTGATCAAGATCTTATTAGGTATTTAGCTTCAACAAAGGAGTTTTAGAGTTAACACATGTAGATTCAAGAGTTCGCACGTCAAGATCGCATCTAGCACTCGGATGGAGTCAAGGCTCTTTGGATCGTATTTAGATCGAGTCGACCTGGAGAAGGAGTTCTACAAGAAGACTTCGGTTTGTATTTAGTTTAGTTGTGTTTAGATCTTGTGTATGACAGACTAGTGTTGATATGCTCAAGTTCACACACACACACACACAAGTTCAATACGTATGGTTTTCGGTTTAGTCGGTTTTGGATTTCGAAATATATATGATTTTCATGAATAGATAAAATCAAAACAAGTTTACATGGTTTAATGTATATTGAATTTCATCTATATACATATTGTGCTTCATATATTTGGAAAAACTTATTTTGATGTTCTATTTCATGTGCTTAGAGTTTTGAAATTAACAAAACTTATTTTGGATTTCATATCAAAAATATAGATATATCATTTATATGTGTATTGGATTCTATCCATACACAATATGCTTCAACTGTGTTTTAATATTATGTTTTTATATTTATACAAGTTTTGGAGAAAACGGATTTTCATTTCAAAATTCAAGTTTTGGAAAATACGGTTTTCGGTTTAAAGCTTAATTTTTATATCACAAAAATAGTTCAAATAGTTTGCAATATATGCTGATTTTTGGTCATACATATTTATTCTTCAAATATTTATAAGAACCTATTTTTGTGAAATTTATGATATTTATGAGATTTTATAGGAGTTAAATAGATTAAGTTTCAAACCCTATTTCCCAGCCGAGCATGCTGGCAGTCGACCGGACGGTCGACCGGACCAGAGGTCGGTCGACCGGTCATTCGACCGATGTGCACAAGAACATTCACAAGGCCAGTCTATAAGGCCGGTCGACCGAGCGGTCGACCGACTGTAACTACCCAACTCTCGGGTAGCGCCGTCGACCGACAGGCTAAGTGCCTTGAGCGGTCAACCAAGCGGTCGACCGGTGGCTCAACGGTTAGAAATATGACCGTTGGCCGGTCGACCGGAAGGTCAAAAATGACTTTTTCTGGCTGCCAACGGCTATATTCTTGAGGGCCTATATAAAGGGCTTCTCTCAAGCTGTTTTTAACAAGATTTCTCATGAGCTATTTTCCTTTCTTTTCAAGTGTTTAGCAGCAAGTTTTAAAGAAGTTTTTGAGCCAAAAAGTTTTATCTTTTATTTGTTTTTAAATTGTTGAAAAATTAAAGAAAAGAGAGTCGTTAGGAAATTAGTTTTGAGCTTTCTTTACAAATCTATTTAGTATTTTTTTCAAGTATTTTTCTTTGTTATTTTCTTTTTCAAACACTTTATTTTCTCACACTTGAGATATCATCTCTAATCCTATCTATAAGATCTTGTTTTTGTGGTCTATTATAATCACCAAGTGTTGTTTGTGATCATTGGATCACCAAGATTGTAATCTCTTCTTTACTTTGGATTTGTGTCTATCCCTCTTGTGTAGAGGAGATTGTTGTTGAGTTTTGGCTTTGTGCCCATCCCTCTTGTGTAGAGGTAACTGTGGTTGAGTTTTGACTTTGTACCCATCCCTCTTGTGTAGAGGTGATTGTGTTTGAGTTTTGGCTTTGTGCCTTATCCCTCTTGTGTAGAGGTGATTGTGGTTTGGCTTTATGTCTATCCCTCTTGTGTAGAGGTGATATATTTGAGAGAGGAGTAATTGATTGAAACTTGAATGAGAGAATAAATATGTACAAAAATAAAAACAAATAATCAAAGAATTAGAAGGTTAGATTCTTCTCGTTATTCAATTCTATTCGCTGCAACAAGGGTCAAAGTGGGTCGTGTTCCACTGGGAGGGAGGTGATGGAAGCATTAGCAACATGATATATCTATAGTCAAGACTTAGAAGGAAGGTTGGTTGTAGTTTAAAATAAGAAAGTAGATCTAATCAAAAGGGAGAGTCTAGGTTGCTAATCTACCTTCACGACTAGTCTCGATCTAGGGGTTGTATCCTTTTAAACTAATAAAACATTCATCTAAGTTGTTAACCCTAAGTAAGAAGAGTAAGATGTCCAACTTAACTTGTCTACACTACGCCAAGCCAAACCCTAATTTTACCCTAAGCCAAAGCCAATCCCTAATTATTAAATTATGTCAAACCATACCCCTAAACTTAATCTAAAGCCAAACCCTACTCTAATCCAAAGCCAAGCCTTAATTATCTAAAACATTAAGTTGGACTATCATCACTAAACTTCAAAGGATTAATCTAACCTAAGATTACAAATCCATTAGACTAATCAACTAACCCTAGATCTAACCCTAGTCGATCTAGTGATTAGTTACCCTAGAATTATTCTAGCCTAGCATCCTTTTTGTTTTATCCATCTTTTTATTTTTAAGATCTTTAAAGAAAAGAAAAAGAAGGAAGAAAGATTAAAGACAACACCAAAATCAAACCAAGAACAAAGAAATAAAAAGGTAGACTTGAAATTAAAAGAACAAGAATAAGAATATAAAAAAAAAAGAAAACCTTTATTGATGCAATCCTTGGGTAGAAGCTCCTTCTCCTTCTCCTTCCTCCTTACAATAGCCAAGCCAAAGCCAACAGCAATTACAAAGAAGAGAACTCAAAAGCGGCTAAACTAATTTAACAAAAAATCCTAAATTCTTAACCCTAACCTTAGTCTTCTTCTCTCTGGATGAGGTGCTCTGTACGTACTACAGGGGGTCCTTTTTATAGAATATTTGGGTCGAAGTCTTCAAAATAAAGCAGACCTCCTTCACGCTCCCTCTATCTCTATCAATAAGCCCGTTTTCGCGACAATCTCGTGGCCAACTGCCACGCGCTTGAGCGCGTGGCCTCCTCTCGTCCGTCCATCTAGGCACCTCCTCTTGGATTCTGCATCCCGACCCTCGATCTTAAGAATTTGGGATAACTTGGAAAGTAAGTTATCAAAAATCTGAATTTGAAAAGGATTTGGTCCCTTTATCTTTATCTTCAAGCTTTCTCCCTTTAGATTTGAATAGCAATTAGGAATCCTACCTTATCCTTCCTCCTCCTCCCCTAGATTTAAATAGCAGTTAGGAGTCCTACTTTATCATTCCTCCTCCTCCCCTAGATTTTAAATTAATAATTTAAAATCTAAGTTTAGATTAGGTTAGATAAGATAGAAGCTTCTAAATTACTAAAATAAATCATGCATGTGGGCTTGTGGGCTTTTTAGGCTTCAATTGGGCTTCATTTATTTATTCTTTAATTACTCAAGGCCTGCACAATACTAAACAATAAAACATTACGTAGTAGTGCTTTATAAAAGAATAATCAGGAAAATATGATAATAAATATGATGATAAATATGCACTTTTGACTACCTATCACACCTCCACACTTATCCTTTTGCTCGTATCGAGTAAAAATTAAAAGAAAAAAGGAAAAGAAAATAAGAACTAACCTATCCTAACTCACTTTCGTAGGAATTACGGTTGCACTTAGCACGTGTAAAAAGGCCGTTAAACCTCTAGGTTACCTCTAGAGGACGAGTGTTGTCTCATGAGGGTTTTCAGTGGATTACATCCACAAAATCTATAAAAGAAAAAGAAAATGTTAGTGATTAAATTTGTTTTTATTTTGAAAAAGAAGAGAAATACAAAATAACATAAAAACAGAAAAATTCTAAAAAAAAGATGTGTACCTTCCGCTCAAATTGTACCCTTTATCAGACAAAGAGAGATAAGAGACTTTTGAATCAGATTGAATTTCATATAAATTTCGTACAAATGAGCGGAGCTATTACTTCATTTCATCTAAGTTGAATAACTAAGAACTTTATTTTACTATTTGAAATATATTTGAAGATACTAAGCAATCTATAAGTTTTAGGATTATCATTTTTATTCATTCTTGAACTTAGTCTCTATACAATAATTCATTATCAATTTTACGTAAGGATTAAAATTGAATTTTTATATAGTCTCTTTATTACCCTAAGTCATATACATCCTTGTAAACATGAATCTTTACTAGGGATTCTTTAACTTGGACTCCGATGCCTCTTTATTATTTATATATATATATATTTAATATGTATAACTCATCTAATTTTCTTTTGTATAAGTATGAAAGCTTCTTGAGGCCCTCATACCTAACTAATTGACTATTAGATGTGTTAGTACATATATAGATAATATTTCTTAGTTTTTTAGACTTTCTAATTCACCCATGTAGCGAGCCTAAGGTCAGTAGCTCCCAAACCGGTCGATTTTAGGGCACCGGGTGAGAAAACACCTCACGGACTTAAGGACTCGAGTGAACTAGGCCAAAAAACTAAGGACTTTATTTATAAAATCACTTTTAGGCGTGAATACTTATACTTCTTGAGGCACATGTATCCAGCTTAATTAGTGAATTTTTTTATTTATATTATTATATTTTTTATAAAGCACAAGAGTCTTTGTCTTAGAATCCTAGATGTATAAGTGATTAGGTATGCACATTTCATTAAGATAAAAATCAAGACTAATTACTTATTCAATTTTTCCTCCTATACCTAAAAATCCAACAATTTATTTTATTTTTGACCAAGTTTTTAGAAATCCTAATCATGATTTTCCTAATTTTTAAGATTAACTTGGATTTCTTTTAAAAGATAAGTCAAAATATTATTTCCTTTTTAAAATATATGTATTTTTATTTTTGTTAAGTTAATATTAACCTAAAGTTAGTAAGTTAATCATTATATTAGTCTGGTTAGTAAATAATTTTTCTTTTATTATTTTTTTATTTTTTATTTTTTAATTTTTTAGAAATAAAAAGAAAAATTTTGTTAAGTTAATAACCTAAGGTTAGTGAGTTATATTAACAGCAATCTACAGTTAGTCAATAATCTATGTTAAAATAAATATTTTTTATTCTTTTTTATGCTTTTTTATTTTTTTATTTTTTTTAGAAGTACCCTCCCCCACACTTATCTCATGCATTGTCCCCAATGTATGAATGAAATGCATGCATGAAATAAAATGCAAAATGAGTATAGGTTCTAAAAATTTACCGATAGTGTGGGTCGAAGAGACCTATGGTTGTGTCTGCATCCAATACTGGCTCCAAGAATGGCTTTAACTTTTGACCATTTACCTTAAATTCATTACCACTCTTTGGTCACTAATCTCTACAGCTCTGATTAGTCTCCAATTTTGCATAATTTGTATCATATCTTCACATTGATTTCATATTAAATTCTGCTAATAAAACTTTGCTTGCTTGATTCTAGGTCCATGGTGTGCAATGAAGAAGAAGTCCCTAAATCACCATTTAATTGGTGATTAAAGACCTATTAAAGATAGTCATTGACCTAGAGAGCTGATTCTGTCAAAACCAGGGGCTGCAAACCAGAAACCAGGCACAGGGCCTGACAGGGGACAGAAGGGACCGCGCGCGGCTCAAAGGGCCGCTCGCGCGGCCCTAGTATGACCGCGGCCGCGGCCGCGTTTTGGGCCAGGACTTGTCCCCTGGCCCCCCCTCTTCCCTGATGGCTATAAAGACCCCCCTGGGTTCCAGAGTTGAGATATACAGAGTTTTAGGAGTAGTTTTCATTCCATGTTGTAATTTAGGGTAGTTTAGTTTAGGTTAGCTCTTCTTCCTCCATTTATTTTCTATTTTGTAGATCTTGTAATAGGGAGAGAGAGTGGTACATGCTTGGAATGCAAGAGTGCTTGTAATAGAAGGTGACAATTTATGAAAGGTGCTCTCTTTACCTCTCTATGTTTCTTCTCTATAATCTCTTTTACATGTGTAGCTAGTCTTTTCTCTCATGGCAACTAATTACTAACCACCAACTAGTCTAACTTCTTTTATGATAATCCACATAAATCTAATAGCCTCGGTGTGGCCTTGCTCTTGCAAGAGCCATTGATGGCTCATGATGATGGATCTAACACTCTAACTATCCAACCACTAACAAGCTAACATTACTTTACTCCATGCTTACTTTTCTATAGTTTTGATGGTTTAAGTGTAGCTTGCACTTATTTGTTGAGTTGGGTTGTGATGAGTTACATATGGGCCATGCTTTGTAAAGCTCTTGAACCAAGGACTAGTGATGGCCAATGATACATGTGAGGCAACTATCACTAAGAGGTTAGCATGTTGGTGGAGTCATTAATAGTTACTGCCATGAGTTTTCTTTCTTTTTCACTTTGTTTTAAAAATACAACAAAAACCACAAATACATTCTTTTCAATATTTCCCACTTCTTCGTATTTCACCGTACCTCTCTTTTCATTCTTTGCTTTCTTTTCTTTTGATTCTTTAAAACTTTGAAGAACTTTTAACATACACGTGAATCAACCGGTAAAGCTTCTATCGCCTCCCGTCCTTGTGGATTTGACTCGTTTTAGCCTCTATGCTATAATGGAAGTATCGAGGAAGCTAAAGCACACACACTTTAAATCTTGATTTCAAAACATACACTTTTTTTGTGCGGTTTTCTCCCGATCAAATTTTGGCGCCGTTGCCGGGGATGGAAACGGTTTGATTTCACAAGTTTGCTAACTTTTCTTCTTTGTTTTTTGGTGTGCAGGTTAAAGTTTTAGCATTGCAAAAGCCCACGCTTGCTCAAGTGTGGTCGGGTAAATTCTTGTATATTTTTATATTCTGCTGCTAATTTTTGTTTATATTACCTGTGCACTGTAAATAATTTTAAGAACTAAAATACAAAAATTGGATGCTTTAAAATGGTTTAGACATTTGCATCTAGGCACGTGTCAATTTTAATTCCAATATACTGTATTTTATTCTTGTGTGTTGTGATATTGAAGGAGGTGTACATATTGCATTGCATATAGTTAAGACAAACACTTCAGTGATTTACTTGCTTTTTTGTGTTCATCTTATCTATATTGCACACTTGCACAAATTAAACTTAAGGGCAACACCCAATACAACATAAGGTGGGGGAAGTTATTACCCTCCCTTAGCCCAAAAATTACCTCCCCTCTCACACAACCTACGCCTTAATAAAAATTGCTAGACGTTGACCCCTAGGAACATCTCGGACTCATTTAGGAGATTGACCTAAGGGGAAAGTTGTTAGAATTTGACTCTTGCTAAATCGGTGTTTAAGGTTGGGGATTAAGAGGCGAAACCTCGAAGAATGGTGGTTTGTCATAATTAGGCCCGTTGCTCCGGCACGGATACCTCCCACTGATCTTGCCCCTACCTGGCCGATTAACTCGTGGTCAGCTTCCGACAATAGACCCTCCGTGGACAGTCTAACCAGTTAGGAGTCATCTAGGTCTAAGTCAACCCTAGCATAGGCTTGTTTTCTTTTTCTCTGTTTGTTTGTTTGTTGTTTGTTTGTTTTCTTTTTGTAAATTGTGAAATAGATTTTAACCACAATAATTCATTCAATCATGATATAAATCCATATTTCACTCCGACCTCATTTGACTCGGATAACTCCAGCCCGGTTATGTAAAACATGAACCAACCATATATGCTGAGTTGGGATTATCTGACTCAATATGACCCTTATCCTCAATCATATGACTATAATCTTCAAAATAATTTCAACTCTTCATAGAGTTTATGGGGATTCACCTCCCCCGAGTCAAATTATCAACCATATTGTCCACAATTTCCACAATATTTATTCCCTGATTCTTCTTCATATCCTCCTTTTCCTGAACCACCAATTGAAAAAAAATCATCATTGCAAAGGACTTTGGAAGAAGCGATGAGGCCTAAAAACAATTTGAAAATAATATGGCCTTATCATGTCCACAAAATTTCCAACATTCATATAGTTCTTTTCCAGAATCAATCAAAGAAAAATCATTGTGGGAACACACTATGGAATTTGTGCAAGAAACCGAGCGAATAATTCAAAATATGAATAAGTTCCCATGTCCATCAGATATTCATATGACTCAAGAATCTTACCATTTTGGAAATCCAGCTTCAATTTCATCATACCAACCTGAACTTGACCAACATCTAATTCCTGATACATTGGCAAGTTTTCCATTTTCTGAAATTGAACTTGAAGATGAATGTGAACCTGAGCCTCAATTTCATGATTCGAGTCCAATTCTTGAATCAATATCGACTCCTGTAGTGTTACCTAAACTAAGTAACATTCTTGAGCCAGTTTTGATTCTTATACTTCCTGAACTTGAATCAATCATTTCACCCATTCACATTCCTCCTGTGGACGAAAATCAAATTCAATTTCCTTACATCCTTTTGAACTTGCCCAAAATTTTGAGAACCACCTTGAAATTTTAGCAAGTTATCCTTTTCTCGAAATTGAACTTGAGCTTGAAAGTGATCCCGAACCTCAAGTTGGTAATTCTATTTCACTTTTTAATTCAATAATGACCTGGTATCTTTACCAGATTTTTTCTCTATTCCGGAGTCAACATTGAATCCTGTACCAGTACACCGTGAAATGGAATCACCAAACTCTTATGATCACACTTCATTCATCGGGAAAGTGTGTGAACGTCAATTCTTTGGTTTGGACCCTATTTTTGAACCAAGTTCGACTCTCATTGTTGACCCTCGACTTGATCTGAGTCAACTTCCCGAGTCGGTATCGGTTTTTATTCCTGATCCCTTTCAGTCCAAATCCATCATTTTCAAAAATCACACTTCATTGTTGGACAAGAATGTTAACAAAATGACTCAATAATTATTTTTGAAATTGAAAATTAGATGGGGATAATTTTTTAAATAAGACCATTCAGTCCATCTTTCTTTTACTGGGTCATATTAAGAGGTCATTGGTGGGTTCCTGCAAGATCCACGCTATTTTGATTGGGTCGCAACGCTTAGCCCAATCAGACCACCACCGGAGCCACCCCCTTGAGGTAAATTTCTTTCCCTCTCCATTTGTTTCATGTTTTACACATTCACGATGCATTGAGGACCGTGCATGAGATAAGTGTGGGGGAGGTTTACTAACGTAATTAGTTTTATATTTTCTTTCTTCTTTTTAATTAAACAAATAAAAAATAAAAGAATAAAAAAATCTTTTATATAAAAACTCTGTTCTTTTTACAAAACTATTTTGAAACAAGATAAAATAGTTTTGATTTACTTTAAGAAAATTAAGATTATCTTAGGAATGAGGAAGACCTAAAATTATGAAATTTTAAACCAAGTCAAAATAATAGATCTTGTTTAAATTTTAGGATAAGAAAGTAAAATTGAAAAAGATAATTTGATCTTGAATTTTTTGCCTTAGATTTATGCACACACTTACACAATTTTTGGGATTGAAACAAAGACTGAAAATGCCATAAAAATATATTAATTCAAAAAATATATATGATGAATAAAAACCACTTATTGAAGTTGAATAATTATGCCTTAGGAAGCATGATTATTCACACCTAAAACGGTGGACAAAAAATAAAAATCCCCTTTAGTTTTATGGCCTTGTTTACTCGAGTCCTTAAGTCTGAGGGTTGTTTTCTCATCTGGTGCCCTAAGACCATCTGGTTTGGGAGTCACGGGCTAAAGGCTCACTACCCGGTAAATAAGAAAGCCTAAGAAAACTAAGGGAAGAAGGAAAAAAAAGGAAAAAAAGAGAAAAAGAGAGAAGAAAAAGAAATATATATATAATACAAATAAATGGCATGAAAGTTAGAGTCGATATCCCAAAACCTTCACTGTTCACAAGTGCATATTTTTCTAAGAGTTTTATGAAAGATCAAAAAGTCAATTCAATTTTAAATTCTTACATTTAATTTATAACAAGATTTTTTACATTTTGACTTAGTTTAAGAAAGAACAATTTCTGGTTAACCTCTGACCTTGGATCACTTATATTTTCGCAAAAATACTTCAACACTTTTCTCTATTTCAAAAATGCGTTTTCAAAATACTAACATTTGATTTCTTTCTTTATGGATTTTGTGGGTGTAATCCGCTGAAAACCCTCAAGAGGCAAAACTCCTCCTCTAGGGGAAACCTAGAGGTTTAACGGCTTGTTGCACATGCTCAGTGCAATCGCGTCACCTGCGAAAGTGGTGTAATAATTCTTTAGTTTTTTGTTTTGCTCGGGACGAGCAAAAGATAAGTGTGGGGGTGTGATTAATCTCTAATTTTGCATAATTTGTATTACATCTTCACATTGATTTCATATTAAATTCTGCTAATAAAGCTTTGCTTACTTGATTCTAGGTCCATGGTGTGCAATGAAGAAGAAGACCCTAAATCACTATTTAATTGGTGATTAAAGGCCTATCAAAGATAGCCATTGACCTAGAGAGTTGATTCTGTTAAAATCAGCTGCTGCAAATCAGAAACCAAGCACAGGGCCTGACAGGGGACAGAAGGGACCGCGTGCGGCTCGAAGCGCCGCGCGCTGCGGCCCTAGTATGGCTGCGGCCGCGGCCGCGTTTTGGGCCAGGACTTGTCCCCTGGCCCCCCTCTTCCCTCATGGCTATAAAAACCCCCCTGGGGTTCCAGAGTTGAGATATACAGAGTTTTAGGAGTAGTTTTCATTCCATGTTGTAATTTAGGGTAGTTCAGTTTAGGTTAGTTCTTCTTCCTCCATTGTATTTTCCATTTTATAGATCTTGTAATAGGGAGAGAGAGTGGTACATGCTTGGAATGCAAGAGTGCTTGTAATAGAAGGTGACAATCTATGAAAGGTGCTCTCTTTACCTCTCTATGTTTTCTTCTCTCTAATCTCTTTTACATGTGTAGCTAGTCTTTTCTCTCATGGTAACTAACTACTAACCACCAACTAGTCTAACTTCTTTTATGATAATCCACATGAATCTAATAGCATCGGTTTGGCCTTGCTCTTGCAAGAGCCATTGATGGCTCATGATGATAGATCTAACACTCTAACTTCCCAACCACTTACAAGCTAACATTACTTTACTCTATGCTTACTTTTCTATAGTTTTGATGGTTTAAGTTTAGCTTGCACTTGTTTGTTGAGTTGGGTTGTGATGATTTACATATGGGCCATGCTTTGTAAAGCTCTTGAACCAAGGACTAGTGATGGCCAATGATACATTGATTGTAACTCAATTTTGCATATTTTACCATATCATTCCCATGCATATTGCAAATAAATATATGATTTTTACTCATCTTCTCTATATTTTTACAGGTCCACAACTGAAATGAGAGAAAGCCCAATAATCACTTTAATTAGCAATAATTAAGAGATTAATTCCAAGCCCAAGATAAAGCCCAAATTTGAATCCAGGATCCAGAGAAATCTACGTAACAACTCAAGATTCTAGAAGGCCACGTGGATAACAACCTCGTAACCAACCTGTACCAGAAAGTTGTTACCCAACAGAGTTAGTTGAGCCGCAAAATTCGGGATTTTCCCGCCATTTTGCGGCAAGGATAAGGCAGTTGAGTCCCAGATTTTGCGTCAACAAACTGGGTTCTGGATCCTTCTCCTGAGGCCTATAAATACTTCACTTGGACCTGCGAGCAAAGACTGAGCGGAGAAGAGAGGAGAAATTAGTAGATGCTTGTAATTTTTGTAGGGTTTTTCTCTAGGTTTTAGTTCTTTAGACCCTCTTCTTCTTCCCTAGAAATTTTATAAAGAGAGAGTTTGTAAGAGAGAGAAAGCATGTGTACATCAAGGAGTGACAACTTGTGAAGAAAGGATTCATCCATTCTCTTCTCTCTACTCTTACATTTTCTAGTTTACTTGCTTTCTTTATTTCTTACTTTACTTTCTTGCAATTTAATTCATGCTTTGCTTTTATTTTGTAATAGCTTGTAGCTAACTTTTCTACATGTACTAGTTAACCACTAACCTTGCTAACTACTAACTCATGGGTGATTGCTATCTTTAATCTTGCAAGTTGGATGGTCTTCTCTTCTCCGATGGGTTAAACCCCCCGTCATCCAAGTGAGAAAGTAATTAGATCAACACGCAAGACAAATCCATGCCGATGAATCAACATGAGGCGCGCATTCACTATCACGGAGTTTAGTAAGTTTTGGCAAGGTAGTAAGGTTAGCTAGTCATGGCTTTTTCATTCTAAAGTTTTCATTCTTTTAGTTTTAGTTCCAAAGCAAATCTCTTCTTGATTTCTTTTCCGATTATTTCCATCATGAACATATCCATCCATTCTTTCATTTCTTCTTCATTGTTTTAAGCAAAGAAGAATTCTCGTTTTACATCTTCACTACCTATCGTAAAGCTTTCATCGCGAGCTCTCCCTGAGAATCGACTCGGTATAGCCCCATGCTATAAGGGAGATAAGAAAGGGTATATTAATCATCTTTCATACATTTGTGGAGTGATCTAAGCACTTGAGGTTGTTTCTAAACCTTATCTCCTTAATTGAATACATATATTTGTGCTCATTTATACTCCATAATACGATACCTTTCCCGTCTTAATCAAATTTTTGGCGTCGTTGCCGGGAGAGCAACGGTTTTTTGGTTTAAAGTGAAGAACTAAACGAATCTTCTTCTCTGTTGCAGGTTACAGGTTGAAGAAACAGGAAAATTTGCATTGCAGTGACATATAAGTGGACCTGGGCCTCTGCTCTAGAAAACAGAGCCCAGGATCCCTCTGAGTTGCCGCAAATTCTGGGCTTTTGCCGCAGAATTGCGGCAAGGAAGAGTGAACATTTCAAGATTTTTCTGCAGGATCTTCAGCTCTGCAAAATACATCTGCTGCAGTACTTAATTTCCTGTATGCTTTACCCTATTCCTGCTAAATAAACAACAGTAAAAAATTGGTTGAAACGTTAAAAATTATTTAGACATTTGCATTTCTAGGCACGTGTCTTTTCAATTCATTTACTTTTACTGTTGAAAAGTGCTGGAGGCAAGGTACGTTTGCATTGCATGTAGACTAGGAATCATCTCTTGCTTGATTTTCATGCTTTGAGTGAATCCTTGTTATATTTCTTGTACACTTGCACAAATTAATTTTAAGGGCATACCCGTAAATAAGATAAGGTGGGAATTTTATCACCCTTTCCTTAGCCCGAAAATCATTTTCCCAAGCACTCACTAACCCAAGCCTAATTTAATAAAAAAGTAGACGTTGGCCCTAGGGACATCTCGGACTCATTTAGGAGATTATCCTAAGGGGGAAAAGCGTTGGAATTTAACTCTTGCAAAATCAGTGTCTAGGAAAGGGATTGAGGGCCGAAAGCTCAAAGGTTGCTGGTTACTTAATTAAGGAACGTCTCTGACGGAAAATCTCCCACCAACCTTGACCTTTCCTGGCTGATTAACTTGTGGTCAAAGTCTACACTAAATCTCCCGTGGATGATCTAATCAGTTAGGAGTCGTCTAGGTCATAGGTCTACCCTAACTTAGGTTAGAATTTTTTCTTTTTTTTTGTTTATTTGTTTGTTTCTTTTTGTTTGTGATCGTGTGTGAAATGGCATTCCATAACAATAATTCTTTCCATCCTAATAATAATCCATATTTCACACAGACTCCATTCTATTCGGATAATTCCAACCCGGTGTTTTATAATACGCATCAACCAAATACACCGGGTTGGCCTTATCCGAATCAATATGACCCATACCCCCCATCAGATAATTATAATTTCCATAATAATTTCAACTCTTCACCGAGTCATTGGAGATTCACGTACCCCGAGTCAAATTCTCAAATTCCTTGTCCACCATATTCACCTTGTCCACAACATTCATTTTCCGATTTTGCTTCATATACTCCTTTTTCTGAACCACCAATTGAAGAAAAATCTGAGTTACTAAGGAGTATAGAAGCCAATTTACAGAGAGCCGAGCAGAAACTTCAAGAACCATTTCCCTCTCCAATTCCACAGTATTTTCAAGAGTCTTACTCAGTTCCACCATTTCATAATGAACAACCATTTGCCTTGGAAACGAGTAAAGAACTCTTGTGTGAGTCCAAGCTTCAATCTCCACACATTTGTGACTCACATTTTTCACAAACTTTTCAAAGTCAAGATTCTTATACTCCCATTCTAGAGCAGCCATCTGTAGAAATATCACGTTTAGGAAAGAGTATAGACATCTTGCAAGAGTCTTTGTTACAATATCAAAAAACACGTGCCGAGTCTTTCAATAAGGTGGATGAACAATTGAGTCAATTGGTTAACATCTATAGGAATGAGGAAACTCTATCTTATCAACCTTTGACCAATTCAACTATGCCACAATCTATTGATATGACTCAAGACTCTTGTAGTTTTGGAAACCAAGATTCTATTTCAGCGCAACCACTTGAACTTGTCCAAACTTCCGATCCCATTGACATTTTGGCAAGTTTTCCTTTTCCTGAAATTGAACTTGAACATGAATATGATCCTGAACTTTCACCTGATGATTCAATTTTTCTTCCTGATCCAATAATGACTCCCGTATCTTTATCTGATTTCACTCCATTTCCAAAGTCAGTATTGGATCCAGTGCCTATCCATTGTGAAATTGAATCACCAATATTTTATGATGATCATATTGAACTTGACCAATTCCATACTTTTGAAAGTCCAATTGATAATTGGCAAGTTCACATTTTTGTGGAATTGAACTACATGAGGAATGTGATCTTGAACCCCAACTTTGTGATTCAATCCTTTTTCCTGATTCAATAATGACTCCGGTAACTTTACCTGACTTCAATCTTTTCCCGGAGTCGACATTGGATCCTGTCCCAATTCATAATGAAGTTGAATCACCCATCTTAGAGGATCATGTTGAACTTGACCAATTCTATACTTTTGAAAATTCCATTGACAAATTGGCAAGTTTTCCATTTTTTGAACTCCATGAGGAATGTGACCTTGATTCTCACAATCTCTTTACTTCTGAAACTGATTGTACAATTCTGACGGAAAACGTTGACCTTAGTTTTGAAGAATTGTATGGAGATGAGCTTGAATTTCTTAATATTGGAAGTAAAGAGATATCACGTATAGTAGGTCACATTCCATCATTGGAAAATGATTGTGGACTTGAGTTTCAATTTCTTGACTTGGAACCAATTCCTGAACTCATTCCGACTCCTGAACCTTTACTTGACTTAAATCACATTCCTGAGTCGGT
This sequence comes from Agave tequilana, assembly GCA_038442645.1. Taxonomy (NCBI): domain Eukaryota; kingdom Viridiplantae; phylum Streptophyta; class Magnoliopsida; order Asparagales; family Asparagaceae; genus Agave; species Agave tequilana. The sequence goes on from JAVJIF010004208.1 coordinate 115,834, forward strand.
ATTAGTTCCTGTCTTTCCTGAGTCCAAGTCATCCGTTCTATCATTTCATACTCCATTCTAGGACAGGGTAGTTGACAAATTTGACTCAGAAATTTATTATGAAAAATGGAAATTAGATGGGGTCATGTACTTAATAAAAATCTTTCATGGATTCATCTTTTTAATGGGTCATATTCATTATATTTCTAGTGGGTTCCTCAAAACCCAAAGCAAAGTTGATTGGGCCATGTTTCGTGGACCAATCAGACCACCACCGGAACCACCACCTTAAGGTAATTTTTTCCTTCCCTCTCTATTTTGTTTCATGCATACATATATCATGATGCATTGAGGACAATGCATGAAATAAGTGTGGGGGAGGGTTTACTAACATAGAGTTTTTAGATCTTCTTTCTTTTACACTTCTTTTAGAAATATAAAATTTAAAAATAAAAAAAACTTTTTGAAATAAGAGACAAAGTTTAGATCTATTTTTAAGAAAATTAAGATGTATCTTAGAAATTAAGAAAGCCTTAATTATGACATCTTAAACCTAGTTGAAATAATAGATCTTGTTTGAAATTATAGGCTAAGTAAGAAAAATTGGTCAGATATTTTTATCTTGAATTTTTTGCCTTAGATAAGTATGCACTTTACACTTACACATTTCTTGGGATGGAAACAAGACCAAAATGCCATAAAAAAAAATAAAAATAAAAATAAAAAATATATATATAATAAAACATCACCTATTAAGCTGGACAATCGTGCCTCAAGAAGCATGATTATTCACGCTTAACGGTGGTAAAGGAAATAAATAATCCCCTTTAGTTTTGTGGCCTTTTTTACTCGAGACCTTAAACCCGAGGGATGTTTTCTCATCTGGTGCCCTAAGACCATCTGGTTTGGGAGTCATCGGTTAAAGGCTCGCTACAAGGGTAAACTAGAAAGCCTAAACTAAGGGAAGAAAAAGAAAAAAAAAAGAAAATAAATATATATAAATAAATGGCTTGATGGTTAGAGTTGAAATCCCAGAAATCTTCACTGTCACGGTGTGCATACTATCTAGGTTTTATGAAGGATAAAATATTCAATCCAATTTTGAATTCTTACCTTAATTGAAGACAAGATCTTGCATAGAGACTAAGTTTAAGAAAGAATGATTATAGGTGGACTTATGACCTTGGATCACTTATATTTTTGCAAAAATAGTTCGAAAACATGTCTCTCTTTCAAATGCGTTTTCAAAACACTAACATTTGTCTTCTTTCTTTATGGATTTTGTGGGTGTAATCCGTTGAAAACCCTCAGGAGACAACACTCCTCCTCTAGGGTAACCTAGAGGTTTAACGGCTTGTTGCACGTGCTCAGTGCAATCGTGTCACCTACGAAAGTGGTGTAATAAAATTGGTAGTATAGTTTTTCTTTTTCTTTATTTTGCTCGGGACGAGCAAAAGAATAAGTGTGGGGGTGTGATTGTAACTCAATTTTGCATATTTTACTATATCATTCCCATGCATATTGCAAATAAATATATGATTTTTACTCATCTTCTCTATATATTTACAGGTCCACAACTGAAATGAGAGAAAGCTCAATAATCACTTTAATTAGCAATAATTAAAGAGATTAATTTCAAGCCCAAGATAAAGCCCAAATTTGAATCCAGGATCCAGAGAAATCTACGTAACAACTCAAGATTCTAGAAGGCCACGTGGATACCAACCTCGTAACCAACCTGTACCAGAAAGTTGTTACCCAACAGAGTTAGTTGAGCCGCAAAATCCGGGATTTTCCCGCCATTTTGCGGCAAGGATAAGGCAGTTGAGTCCCAGATTTTGCGCCAACAAACTGGGTTCTGGATCCTTCTCCTGAGGCCTATAAATACTTTACTTGGACCTGCGAGCAAAGACTGAGCGGAGAAGAGAGGAGAAATTAGTAGATGCTTGTAATTTTTGTAGGGTTTTTCTCTAGGTTTTAGTTCTTTAGACCCTCTTCTTCTTCCCTAGAAATTTTGTAAAGAGAGAGTTTGTAAGAGAGAGAAAGCTTGTGTACATCAAGGAGTGACAACTTGTGAAGTAAGGATTCATCCATTCTCTTCTCTCTACTCTTGCATTTTCTAGTTTACTTGCTTTCTTTATTTCTTACTTTACTTTCTTGCAATTTAATTCATGCTTTGCTTTTATTTTGTAATAGCTTGTAGCTAACTTTTCCACATGTACTAGTTAACCACTAACCTTGCTAACTACTAACTCATGGGTGATTGCTATCTTTAATCTTGCAAGTTGGATGGTCTTCTCTTCTCCGATGGGTTAAACCCCCCGTCATCCAAGTGAGAAAGTAATTAGATCAACACGCAAGACAAATCCATGCCGATGAATCAACATGAGGCGCGCATTCACTATCACGGAGTTTAGTAAGTTTTGGCAAGGTAGTAAGGTTAGCTAGTCATGGCTTTTTCATTCTAAAGTTTTCATTCTTTTAGTTTTAGTTCCAAAGCAAATCTCTTCTTGATTTCTTTTCCGATTATTTCCATCATGAACATATCCATCCATTCTTTCATTTCTTCTTCATTATTTTAAGCAAAGAAGAATTCTCGTTTTACATCTTCACTACCTATCGTAAAGCTTTCATCGCGAGCTCTCCCTGAGAATCGACTCGGTATAGCCCCATGTTATAACGGAGATAAGAAAGGGTATATTAATCATCTTTCATACATTTGTGGAGTGATCTAAGCACTTGAGGTTGTTTCTAAACCTTATCTCCTTAATTGAATACATATATTTGTGCTCATTTATACTCCATAATACGATACCTTTCCCGTCTTAATCATACATGTGAGGCAACTATCACTAAGAGGTTAGCATGTTGGTGGAGTCATTAGTAGTTAGTGTCATGAGTTTTCTTTCTTTTTCACTTTGTTTTAAAATACAACAAAAACCACAAATACATTCTTTTCAATGTTTCCCACTTCTTCGTATTTCACCGTACCTCTCTTTTTATTCTTTGCTTTCTTTTCTTTTGATTCTTTAAAACTTTGAAGAACTTTTAACGTACACGTGAATCAACCGGTAAAGCTTCTATCGCCTCCCGTCCTTGTGGATTCGACTCGTTTTAGCCTCTATGCTATAACGGAAGTATCGGGGAAGCTAAAGCACACACTTTAAATCTTGATTTCAAAACATACATTTTTTGTGCGCGATTTTCCCCCGATAGCTCCATGTGGAAATACAGTCCTAACGACGAATGGTCTTGTCCATCTTGACTTTAATTTTTCGGAGAAAAGATGAAGTCTTGAATCATAGAGTAAGACTTTTTGTCCGGGACAAAAGTTTTTCTCATGATGAACTTATCATGAAAAACCTTAACCCTATTTTTCGTGATTTTCGCATTTTCATATGCCTCGTTCCTTATCTCCTCAAGTTCAGAAATTTGCAACTTCCGAAGTACATCAGCCTTATCTAGGTTAAAATTTAGCTGCCTAATTGCCCATAAGGCTTGGTGCTCTAACTCGACATGTAAAAATGGCAAGCCTTTACAAAGACTAGCCTATAAGGGACATCTCTAGAATCATTTTGAAGGCGGTCCTATATGCCCATAAGGCATCCATCAATTTGGTAGACCAATCCTTGCGGTTTTGACTCACGATTTTCTCCAAGATAAGTTTTATTTGTCTATTTGAGACTTCTACTTGTCCACTAGTTTGTGGATGATAAGGTGTCGATAATTTGTGGTTTATGAAGTATTTCCGCATAAGAGCCTCAAAGGTTCTATTGCAAAAATGTGATCCATTATCACTAATTATGGCACGTGGCGTTTCAAAACGTGAAAATATATTTTCCTTCAAGAACTTGACAACAATTTTGTTGTCGTTTGTCTTGCAAGGGATGGCTTCAACCCATTTGGACACATAGTCCATAGCCACCAAGATGTATTTGTACCCAAATGAACTTAGAAAGGGTCCCATAAAAATCGATGCCCCAAACGTCAAAGAGTCCCATTTCTAGCATTAGGTTGAGGGGCATCATTTTTCTTTTGGAGATCCTACCTATCATTTGGCATCTTGTGCACGTCTTACAAAAGTCGAAAGCATCCTTAAACAGGATGGGCCAATAGAAGCCATTCTGTAGTACCTTTTCGGCTGTTTGGCGGGGACCAAAGTGTCCATCGCACGCAAATTCATGACAAAAGGCTAGAACACTTCTAGTTTCCTCTTCGAGAACATATCTCCTAATTATTTGGTTGCTACAATATTTGAAGAGGTAAGGGTCCTCCCAAATGAAATACCGGAATTGAGATAAGAACCGATATCTATCATATTTTGACCAACTAGATGGGGTTTAGTTTGTGACTAAGTAATTAACTATATCGGCAAACCATGGTTCCGTAGAGATGGCTAAAAGTTGTTCGTCAGGGAAGTCATCATTGATGGGCCGTTCGTCGGAAGGTGCGTTTGGCACACGAGAGAGATGGTTGGCGATGACATTTTCGACACCCTTTTTATCCTGAATTTTGAGATCAAACTCTTGAAGGAGGAGGATCCAACGGATGAGTAGGGCCTTCGCATCCTTCTTAAGCATAAGTTATCGAATCGCTGAATGGTCAGTGAAGATAATGGTCTTGGTCCGAAGTAGGTATGGGCAAAATTTCTCCAAAGCAAACACTACAGCTAAGAATTCCTTCTCAATAGTAGTATAGTGTACTTGGGTTTTGTTTAGTGTCCTACTTGAATAATAGATCACGTGCTGCTTGTTATCTTTTCGTTTCCTAAGACAGCCTATAGCAAAATCGGAAGTATCACACATGATCTCAAATGGTTTGGACCAGTCCGGAAGTGAGATGATAGGTGAAGAGATAAGTTCCAATTTTAGCTTATCCCTTGCACTAAGACACTTGTCATCAAAGATAAAGGGCACATCTTTGGCTAAAAGGTTTGTAAGGGGTCTAATAATTTTGCTAAAATCCCTAATGAACCTACGGTAAAACCCGGCGTATCCTAAAAAAGAACGAATGTCTTTCACGCATTGTGAAATTGGGAGTTTGGCTATGATCTCCACCTTAGCCTTATCCACTTCGATCCTTTTCCTAGATATCTCATGACCTAGGACAATCCTATGCTGCTCCATAAAGTGGCACTTTTCCTAATTTAGGGTCAAGTTCTTTTCGGTGCACCTTTTTAACACTAGTTCTAAGTGATGTAGACATTGGTCAAATAAATCTCCATAGATGGAGAAGTCGTCCATGAAGATCTCCAAGAAGCGCTCGACCATGTCGGAGAAAAGGCTTAACATGCAACGTTGGAATGTCGCGAGGGCATTGTATAGGCCAAAAGGCATTCAGCGATAAGCAAACGTCCCAAATGGACATGTGAACGTTGTCTTTTCTTGGTCCTCCGGGGCTATTCAGATTTGGTTGTACCCTGAGTAACCGTCCAAGAAACAGTAATACTCATGGCCTACTAATCATTCCAGCATTTGGTCGATAAATGGGAGGGGAAATGGTCTTTTCTAGTAGCGGCGTTTAACTTGCGATAGTCTATGCATACTCGAACCTTGGTAGGTAGTCGTGTTTGCACTAACTATTGCTTGTCGTTTTCCACCACAGTAAAACCGGACTTTTTAGGGACCACGTGCACTGGGTTGACCCATTGACCATTGAAAATGGGATAAATGATCCCATTATCCAACAGTTTCACTATTTCGGCTTGTATAGCCTCTTGCATGAACGGGTTTAGCCTACGCTGTGGGTCCCTCTTGGTTTAACCCCTTCAGTTAGATGGATTTTATGCTGAACTATTTTAGGGCTTAGTCCCTTGATATCGGCTATAGTCCAACCAATGGCTTTCCTATGTATCCTAAGGGTTGCCAATAGGTCTTCCTCTTGCCTATTAGTCAAGTTGGATGCAACTATGACTGGTAGCGTCTCTTGTTCACCTAGGTAGGCATACTTGAGATGTGTAGGCAAGGTCTTTAACTCTAAGGAGGGAGATGGCTCGATGGGTGGAGCTGTTAAACTTAGATTCTCCATCTCTATAGAACTTGGACTTGCTGCCCACTCAATCTCGTCAAGGTTGAGATCACTAAATCCTAACTCTTCATCACTCTTTGATTCTAGTGTGATCTCCTCTTTGTGCTCACTAGTCATATCCTCAATGAGGTTGACCTCAAAAGGCTCGTCAATGATGTCATTGGATTGTCTACCTAGGTTGAAGACATTGACTTCCTTGGTTAAGTCTCCAAATGTCAATCTCATGGATCCGTTCTTGCAATTGATAATTGCATTTGCGGTCGCAAGGAATGGTCAACCTAAGATGACTGGAGTTTGAGACCTAGGGTTTGACACGGGTTTTGTCTCTAGCACAATGAAATCTACTGGGTAGATAAACTCTCCAACCCTAATTAGGACATCATTGATTTCTCCTTTTGGAACCTTAATTGATCTATCGGCTAGTTGAACCGTAACTTGGGTCGGACTCAGTTTACCTAGCCCAAGTTATTGATAAACGGAGAAGGGGAGCAAATTAATGCTTGCACCTAAATCAAGAAGTGCTCGACCTATTTTAGCTTGACCTATTGTGCTCGCTAGGGTAAAGCAACCAGGATCCTTGTACTTGACTAGGATTTGGTTGGATAATAGCTCACTAATGCTAGTGGCTAAAAAAATCTTTTTTGGGCATGTTGTCTTCCTCTTCTTGGTGCGTTTGGACACATATATTGCATAAATATTATTACATTCCTACATATATTTATAATGAATATTGCAAATAACTTGTCTTAATGTCCTAATTCATACAGGGTATGATAGGGAGAAGATAATCATGAAATTTATCCAATTAAATTCAAAAGTTCAAAAGAAAGGGGATCGATTCAAATCCAAAGGTTCTAAAAGCTATCTTATCTGAAAACTGGATATATCAGATAAGATAATATCATCTAATTTCAAGGGAAAATGGACTGTTTAAAAACCCTATCAGTTTTGCTGAAGATAAATGAATATCATATCAATTCTAGAAGATAAACTGAAAATCCAAGAGGATAAATGGATAGAGAGAAGATCAACGGATGAGATGAAGCAATCTAGATTCAGATTCAGATTGGGTACCGTTTAGATTTTTAATCATAACTTTCATTACTGAAGGTCAAATCTGATGATTCAAGATGCTACAGAAAGAAGACTTAACGGTCTACAATTCTTCTGTTGGTCACTCTTTTCAGTTCTATCATTTGATAAGTGATATTCAGCAATTAAGATGCCAACAAGCTGCAGATCATAATTAAATTTCTGGATAAATCAAATCAAGTTTGGAAATAAGGGGAGAATTCAAATTCAAAACTATCCAGCTCTGCCTATCTTCATACGCTTTCTATCCCTCCAATTTTCTCCTACAAATTCCCTCATACTTCGAAGGCAGAAGGGCACCACTTCAGAGAGAGCTTTACTTTAGAGTTTTCTTTTCTTTTTAATGTAATTTTTATTTTTCTTTATAGCTTAGGTTAGAGAGAGTTACATGATTAAAAGAGAGGAAGAGTTATAGTAGAGTGACACTATTATAATATTTTCTTCAAGAAACTGATATTGAAGGTTACAATCAATGGAGGTTTCCCACTTTTCTTCATTGTGCTCGACCTCGCCGAAGCCTTGCTTTACTTTTCTATTGCTTTGCTTCACTCCATGTTAAGGTAAATTTCATTATGGTTCAATAGTAGAGGTAAATATTCTTCTTTTATTTCTTTTTATTTCTGATTTTGCATCAACACTTTTCTTTATCTCTTTTTTTTCTTTTTCTTTTATAATTAAAATAAAATAACACCACCATCTCTTCTTCTACCATTTTCTCTTAACTTAACTTAATATTTTTTCTTTATAAACTAAGAAAATAAGTATTAATTAGTTTTTGTAAATTAAAAGAAGAAACTTACATAACGCTTCCTTCGTTGTCCCTCCCTGTAGATCACGACCTGTTAGCCCTAGGCTACACGGTAGAATTGAGAATCTAGCACTGTTCTAAAAGTCTATATTTTTCTTGGGCAGGTTTAACTTTGATCATAATTTTGGCGCCGTTGTCGGGGAGGGACAGTAAGTTTTCTTTCTTTTTAATTTACTTTAACAATTAATCCCTTTTTCTTTTTTGTTTTGGTGTACAAGGGCTAATTACACAAAACTAGAAGCTGCAATGGACATATTGCTACTCTGTGCCTCTGTCCAAGAAGGCAGAGTATCAGAGCCCACAACTGTGGTGAATTACTATCTACAGTCTCTTGCAGGTTACTTTTCAGAGATTAGCTCTCTGCAGTTATTAGTTTATCTGTTTAACTCACTCTGTACATATTTCTAATCAACAGTAACTTGTTGCTTTGTAAATGCTAAAAAACGTTTAGACTCCTACATCTTAGGGTATCTGTCTATTTCGTTTCTTTACATTACTGTTGAAGAGTGCTGGAGCAAAGGTATGTGTGCATCGCATATAGTTTAGGAAACATATTTTGAGTGATTCATATTGCTTGAATGTTACCTTTTGCTTTATACTTGTACACTGCACTAAAAAGACTATTTTTAAAAAAGAAAAGGTGGGAAAGTCATTACCCTTCTTTAGCCCAAAAACCATCTCCTCACTCACTAACCCAGCCTAATATAAAATTGACTAGACGTTGGCCTTAGGGACATCTCGGACTCAAATAGGGATTGATTTAAGGGGAAGTTGTTAGAAGTTGACTCTTGCAAATCGATGTCTAAGGTTGGGGATTGAGGGGTGAAACCCCAAAGGCTGGTGGTTTGGCATAATTAGGCCCGTTTCTTAGGCACAGATACCTCCCACCAATCTTGTCCCTACGCGGCCGATTAACTTATGGTCAGTTTCTGCAATATACCCCCTATGGATAATCAACAGTTAGGAGTCGTCTAGGTCTAAGCTCTACCCTAACATAGGCTAGATTTTTCTTTATTTTCTTGTTTGTTTGTTTTGTTTGTTCTTTGAAAATGGATTATAATTATAATTATTCTAATTATAACTCAAATCCATATTTCACCCCCAACCTCTTTCAATTTAGATATTACCAACCCGACATTACATAACTCTAACCAACCAAATATGCCAAATTGGTCTTATCTGAATCAATATATGCCCCAATCCCAGTATTATGAACAAGAATGGGACAATCATCATTACTCTTCATCAAGTTAGTAGGGATATAACTCCTCCGAGTCTTACTATCAACAACCTTACCAACAAACAGCTTCATATACTCCATATCAAGACGAACCTATTGAAGAAAAATCTTCTTTAGAAAAGACTTTTGAAGCCTTCCTTGAGTCTACACGACAAACAAATCATAGCAGACTCAATTCTCCCAAACAATTTTCAAATCTAAGATCCTTACTCTAATTTCCACGTCCAAGCATAACAAGAAGAACCTATTGACTTAGAAAAGAGTACGAAATTCATGATTCAGTCTCAAAATGATATTATTCAATCCCAAACGGATTGTCTCCAATCTCTCAATAGGGTAGAAGCAAAAGTGAGTCATTTGGTCAACACAATTAATGATAGGAATGAGAAAACTTTGCCTAATATATTTTTGACCATTCCTGATTCTCCTAGCCATATTGATGAAGAATCATGGTATCTTGGAGATTTTAACCAAGATTCAATTTCACCACATAATTTGAACTTGACTAATATCAACCCAATGACAAATTGACAAATTTTTATTTTAATGAGATTGAACTTGAAGATGAATGTGACACTGATTCCCAATATTGTGATTCGGTACCTTTTTTGAATCTATATTGACTCTGGTATCCTTACACAATTCGGACCTAATTCCAAAGCTAGCACTGATTCCTATCCCTATAAAGCTTGAACATGAATCACTTATTTTGGATAGTCACATTCCATTATTGAGAAATGAATGTGAACTTCAATTCTATGATTTGGACCAAACTCATGAACCAACTCCTACTCTCGAATCTAAACTTGTTTTGAGTTTTATTCCCGAGTCCGTATCGGTTCCCATTCCCTTCATTGTTGAGCCCAAATCATCCATTCCATAAAATCACATTCCATTGTTGGACCAAGGTTTAGATCAATAGGCTTCCGTGATGATATCCCAAGATTGGTCATATAATCAGGAAAAATTTCATGTTAGGATCTTGCATAATCCTATTCAAATTGGGGAGTATAAAAATGCTAATAAGAAAGAGATCCTGAAAGGTGGGTTCCATGAAAATCCACAGTATCTAGATTGGGTAGAAACGCTTGGCCTAATGAGACCACCACCGGAACCACCACCTTGAGGTGAAAATTTTCCTTCCCTTTCTCTTTTTCATGTATTATTGCGTTTCATTCATACATCGAGGACAATGCATGAGTTAGATGTGAGGGAGGGTTTACTAACATGCTAACTTCACTAATTTAAAAAAAAAAATCCTTTCTTTAAAACTTTTAGAAGAGGAAAATAATACTTTGACTTATTTTTATAAAAAATTAAGTTAATTTTAAGGAATAAGAGGATCATAATTAGGATTTCTTATACTTAGTCAAAATAAAATTATTTGTTTGATTTCGAGGTTAGGAAGAAAAATTGGAAAAGTAATTTAGTCTTAATTTTTACCTTGATGAAATATGCATACTTTATACACTTACACACTTAGGGTTCTAAAATAAAGATTCTTATGCCTTATATAAAAAAAATATATATACATATATCAAAAAAATATCCTCTGATTAAGCTGGGTATTTGTGCCTCATAAAGCATAAGTATTCACACCTAAAAGTGGTTCATATAAATAAAAATTCTTAGTTTTGTAGCCTTGTTTGCTCGAGTCCTAAGTCCTTGGGGTGTTTTCTCACCTTGTGCCTTAGAATCGTTTGGTTTGGGAGTCCCGACTAAGGCTCGTTACATGGGCGAATTAGAAAGCCTAATAGAGCTAAGGGATATTACCACCATAAATTAAAGAAAAAAGAAAATAATAAGGCATAAGAGTTAGAGTTAAAGAATCCTGAGCCAAATTTTCACGGTCACAAGATGCATATGACTTAGGATAAAATAATAGACTAGATGAGAAATACAATTTTAATCCTTACCTTAAATGAAAATAAGTTTTTAAATTGAGACTAAGTTTAGAAATGACTAAGTTTTGATAATCATATGACTTATAGATTACTTGAATTTTTACATTAATACTTCAAATATTTTTTACTTCAAAATGCATTTTCAAAAATATTAACACTTTATTTCTTTTTATTTATGGATTTTGTGGGTGTAATCCACTGAAAACCCTCACGAGACAAAACTCGTCCTCTAAGGGTAACCTAGAGGTTTAACGGTTTGTTGCACGTGCTAAGTGCAACCGTGATTTCAACGAAAGTGAGTTAGATTTGGTCAGTTTAGTTTTTCTTTTCTCTTTGTTTTGCTCAAGGACAAGCAAAAGATAAGTGTGGGGGTGTGTTTGACACACATATTGCATAAATATTATTACATTTCCACATATATTCTATAATGAATATTGTAAATAACTTGTCTTAATGTCCTAATTCATGCAGGGTATGATAAGATGAAGATAATCATGAAATTTATCCAATTAAATTCAAAAATTCAAAAGAAAGGGGATCGATTCAAATCTAAAGGTTTTAGAGGCTATCTTATATGAAAACTGGATATATCAGATAAGATAATATCATCTAATTTCAAGAGAAAATGGATTGCTTAAAAACCCTTTCGATTTTGCTGAAGATAAATGGATATCTTATCAATTCTAGAAGATAAACTAAAAATTCAAGAGGATAAATGGATAGAGAGAAGATCAACGGATGAGATGAAGCAATCTAGATTCGGATTTAGGTTGGAAACTCTTTAGCATTTTAATCATAACTTTTGTTACCGAACTTCAAATCGATGATTCAAGTTGCTACAGAAAGAAGACTTAAAGGGATACAATTCTTCTATTGGTCACTCTTTTCAATTCTATCATTTGATAAGTGATATTCAGTAATCAAGATGCCAACAAGCTGCAGATCAGAATTGAATTTCTGGATAAATCAATCAAGTTTGGAGATAAGGAGAGAATTCAAATTCAGAAATATCCAGCTCTGCCTATCTTTATACACTTTCAATCCCTCCATTTTTCTCCTATAAATACCCTCATACCTCGAAGGTAGAAAGCGCACCACTTCAGAGAGAGCTTTACTTTAGATTTTTCTTTTCTTCTTCAATGTAATTTTTATTTTTCTTTATAACTTAAGTTAGAGAGAGTTACATGATTAAAAGAGAGGAAGAGTTATTGTAGAGTGACACTATTATAATCTTTTCTTCAAGAAACTAATATTGAAGGTGACAATCAATGGAGGTTTCTCACTTTTCTTCATTGTGCTTGATCTCGCCGAAGCCTTGCTTTACTTTTCTATTGCTTTGCTTTACTCTATGCTAAGGTAAATTTCATTATGGTTCAATAGTAGAGGTAAATATTCTTATTTTATTTCTTTTATTTCTGATTTTTGCATCAACACTTTTCTTTATCTCTTTTTGTTTCTTTTCTTTTATAATTAAAATAAAACAGCACCACCATCTCTTCTTCTACCATCTTCTCTTAACTTAACTTAATATTTTTTTCTTTTTATAAACTGAGAAGATAAGTATTAATTATTTTTTGTAAATTAAAAGAACGCTTCCATCGCTGTCCCTCCCTGTGGATCACGACCCATTAGCCCTAGGCTACACGGTAGAATTGAGAACCTAGCACTGTTCTAAAAGTCTATATTTTTCTTGTGCAGGTTTGGCTCGATCACACATGTCTTTAGAAACTTTGCGTAACTGGGGACTTGTTGTATTGCCTCAAGAAGTGGAATGTTTAGCTTTATTTCATTGAACATTTCTAAGATTTTCTCCATTTGTGAACTATTGTTACACTTAAGCCTATTTGGGTATGGGGCTTTGGTTGTGTGCACCGATTCAGCTGGTTGATCTTTTTGGGGTTCATTTGAGCTAGGAGGAGTGGAACTAGAAGGGGTCGATGGTTGAGTCGAGTGTTGTGGCATCATCACTTGGTTATCAACTACTTTTCCTGACCTTAATGTGTGGACCAAGTTACATTGATTTGTGTCTTGAGCTTCATTAGCCTGTCTAGTGTTCCTAGGGTTTGGCAATGGTTGACTTGGTAGGGTTCCTTATTGTCTTTCACTAATGGGGTTAGCTAGTTGACTCATTTGGTCCCCTAACCTACTCAAAGTTTGCATCACTGTTTCTTGGGATTTCAAAAAGGAGTCCATGTTTCTTTCCATAAATGCATGTCTTGACTCCATTTGTTGGTTTTGAAAAGTGGGTGGACTTTGGTTTGGGAATTGTTGATGATATTGAGGTTGTGGCACTTGGTTCTAGAATTTGGGCCTAAATTGATCCTTTTGTGGGCCCCAAGCAAAGTTAGGGTGGTTTCTCCAACCGAGATTGTAAGTAGGTGAATATGGATTATTGGCTAGCCTATCGAAGACTGCATTCGAGTGTTCGAGGACACCTTGTTGAGTTAGAAATATTGGACACTCCTCCATTACATGAGACATGGACTGACAGTAAGTACAGCCTACAGGGAATGCTGGGCTGACTTGGTTCACGACTTGCTCTCTAGTTCTTAGAGTCTCAAACTTGGTCTCTAAAGGCTCTATTTTTCACATCATGCTTGTCAATTTAGCTTCATGAGCTATATGATCCTCTATAAAATAGGCACCTCCTTTGGAAGCGATCAAGTCATTCGACTTAACCTTTTCTGGATTTGGTTGCCATTGGATGGTCTTATCGGCCAAGTCCTCATATAAGGCCCATCCCTCCGTTTCATTTTTACCCAAAAATCCCCCTTGGCACATGGATTCTAGAAGGCTCTTAGTAGAATAATCTAGACCATCATAGAGAGATTGGTGATCGAGGAAAACCGCGCACAAAAAGTGTATGTTTTGAAATCAAGAGTTGAAGTATGTGTGCTTTGGCTTCCTCAATACTTCTGTTATAGCATAGAAGCTTAAACGAGTCAAATTCACAACGACAGGAGGCCATAGAAGCTTACACGGTATGTTCACGTGTATGTTAAAAGTTCTTCAATGTTTAAAAGAATGAAAAGAAAAGAAAATAAGGAATGAAAAGAGAAGCACGGTGAAACACAAAGAAGTGGAAAATATAGAAAAGAGTATATTTGTGATTTTTGATAGTATTTCTAAAACAAAGTGAAAAGGAAAGAAAACTCATGGCTACTAACTACTAATGGCTCTACTAACCATTCTAACCTCTTAGTGATAGTTGCCTCATATATATCTTTGGCCATCACTAGTCCTTAGTTCAAGAGCGTTTCAAAGTATGACCCATGCGATAACTTTCACATCCAAACTTAACACAACAAGTGCAAGCCACACTGAAACCATCAAAATTAAACAAGAGTAAGTATGGAGTAAAGTATTGTTAGCTTGTTATAGAGTTAGGATGTTAGAGTGTTAGATCCATCATCATGAGCCATCAATGGCTCTTGCAAGAGCAAGGCCAAGTATAGGCTATTAGATTCATGTGGATTATCAAGTAAGAAGTTAGCAAGTTAGTGGTTAGTAGTTAGTTGCCATGAGAGAAAATTAGCTAAACATGTACAAGGAGTTAGAGAGAAGAAAATAAAGAGAGGTAGAGAGAGAATCTTTCATAGCTTGTCACCTTCTATTACAAGAATTCTTACTTTCCAACCATGTATCACTCTCTCTCCTATTACAAGATCTATAAGAAATGAAAAATACAAGAGAGGAAGAGGAAGAAGAACTAATCTAAACAACCCTAAACTACAACATGGAGAAGAAACAACTAAAACTATCCTAAAAACTACTCAAAAACTCCTCTCCCCTGGCTCTGTAAAACCCCAGGGTATATATAGGCAAAATTGGGCACTAGTGTACGGGTACGGATCCGCGCGACTATACCTGGGCAGTGCGCGCAGCGCCGCCTGCTGCGCGCTGCCCGCTTGTCCCCCTGTCGGCTGCATATCCCGATTTCTAGTTCTGAGCTCCTGGTTTTGACGAAACTGCTCTCCAAGGTCAATGGCTATATTATAGGCCATTAATCACCCATTAAATGGTCATTTAGGGTCTTCTTCTTCATTGCACACCATGGACCTAGAATCACACAAGCAAACCATTATTAGCAGTATTTTATATAAAATAAATGTGCAAATGTGGTAAAAATTATGCAATATTAGAGACTAATCACACCACCACACTTATCTTTTGCTCGTCCTGAGCAAAATAAAAAGAACTAACAAAATTATTACACCACTTTCGCAGGTGACGCGATTGCAACAGGCCGTTAAACCTCTAGGTTTCCCCTAGAGGTGGAGTTTTGTCTCCTGAGGGTTTTTAGCGGATTACACCCACAAAATCCATAAAGAAAGAAATCAAATGTTAGTATTTTGAAAACGCATTTTTGAAGTAGAGAAAAGTGTTGAAGTATTTTTGTGAAAATATAAGTGATCCAAGGTCATAGGTTAATCAGAAATTATTCTTCCTTAAACTAAGTCGAAATGAAAAATCTTGTTATAAATTAAATGTAAGAATTTAAAATTGAATTGATTCTTTGATCTTTCATAAAACTTTTAGAAAAATATGCACTTTGTGAACTGTGAAGATTTTTTGGATGTCGACTCTAACTTTTATGCCATTGATTTGTGCATATATACTTTTTATTTTGTTATTTTTTTATTTTTTCTTCCCTTTGTTTTCTTAGGCTTTCTTATTTATCCGAGTAGTGAGCCTTTAGCCGGTGACTCCCAAACCAGATAGTTTTAGGGGCACTAGATCAGAAAACATCTCTCGGACATAAGGACTCGAGTAAATAAGGCCACAAAACTAAAAGGGATTATTTTGTTTTTGTCCACCATTTTTCGTATGAATAATCATGCTTCCTGAGGCATAATTACCCAACTTCAATAAGTGATTTTATCATTATATATATATATATATATATATATATATATATATATATATATATATATATATATATATATATATATATATATATATATATATATATATTATGGCATTTTCAGTCTTTGTTTCAATCCCAAAAATTATATAAGTGTGAAGTGCATAAATCTAAGGCAAAAAATTCAAGATCAAATTATTTTTCCAATCTTACTTTCTTATCCTAAAATTTAAAATAGATCTATTATTTTGACCTGGTTTAAAAATTCATAATTTTAGGCCTTCCTAATTCCTAAGATAATCTTGATTTTCTTAAAAATAAATCAAAACTATTTCTCTCAATTCAAAAAGTTTTGAAAAAGAAAAAAAGAGTTTTTAAAAAAAAATTTTAAAATTAAAAAGAAGTGTAAAAGAAATAAAATATAAAACTAACTATGTTCGTAAACCCTACCCCACACTTATCTCATGCATTGTCCTCAATGCATCGTGAATGTGTATATACATGAAACAAATAGAGAGGGAAGGAAAATTACCTCATGGTGGTGGCTCTGGTGGTGGTCTGACTGGGTTAAGCATTTCTACCCAATCAAGATATCGCGGATCTTGTAAAAACCCACCAGTGACCTCTCTAATACGACCCAGCAAAATATTTGAAAACTCTATAATCTTATTGAAAAAATTACCCCCATCCAATTTTCAATTTTCAAAAATTATTACTGAGTCATTTTCTTCAACATTCTTGTCCAACAATGAACTGTGATTTTGGGAGATGATTGATTTGGACTCAAATAGAACAAGAACAAAAATCGATACTGACTTGAGAATTTAACTCAAATCAAGTCGAGATTCAACAATGAGAGTCGAAATTGGTTCAAAAATAGGGTCCAAACTAAAGAATTGATGTTCACACACTTTCCCATCAATGTAGTGTGATCATAAGATATTGGTGATTCAATTTCATAGTATACTGGTACATGATTCAATGTTGACTCCGGAATAGAGAAAAAATCTTGTAAAGATACCGGAATCATTATTGAATCAAAAAGTGAAATGGAATCACCAACTTGAGGTTCAGGATCACTTTCAAGCTCAAGTTCAATTTCAGGAAAAAGATAACTTACCAAAATATCAAGGTGATTTTCAAAATTTTGGGCAAGTTCAAATGGATGTAATGAAATTGAATCTTTATTTTCCTCCGCGGAAGGAATGTGAATAGGTGAAATGATCGATTCAAGTTCAAGAATTATAGGAATCAAAACTGGCTCAAGAACGTTAGTTAGTTTAGATAACACTACAGGAGTCGATATTGATTCAAGGATTGGACTCGAATCTCTAAATTGAAGCTCAGGTTCACATTCATCTTCAAGTTCAATTTCAGGAATTGGATAACTTCAAACTATCAAGAATTTGATGTTGGTCAAATTTAGGTTGGTATGATGAAATTGAAGCTGGATTTCTAAAGTGACATGATTCTTGAGTCATATGAACATCTGATGGACACGGGAACTTATTCATATTTTGTATTATTCGCTCGGTCTCTTGCACGAATTCCATAGTTTTTTTCCTACAATAATTTTTCTTTGATTGGTTCTAGAAAAGAACTATATGAATTTTGAAAATTTTGTGGACATGATGAGGCCATCATGTTTTCGAATTGTTTTGGGCGTCTATCGCTTCTTCCAAAGTCCTTTGCAATGATGATTTTTCTTCAATTGGTGGTTCAGGAAAAGGAGGATATGAAGCAGAATCGGGGAATGAATATTGTGAAAATTGTGGACAATCTGGTTGAAAATTTGACTCGGGGGAGGTGAATCGCCATGAACTCTGTGAAGAGTGAAAATTATTTTGAAAATTATAGTCAAGGATTGGGAATATGGGTCATATTGAGTCGGATAATCCCAACTCGGCATATATGGTTGGTTCATATTGTACATAGCCGGTTTGGAGTTATTCGAGTCAAATGAGGTCTGGGTGAAATATGGATTAATATTATGATTGAAAGAATTATTGTTGTTAAAATCTATTTCACAATTTAAAAAAAAGAAAACAAACAAACAAACAAACAAACAAAGAAAAAGAAAACAAGTCTATGCTAGGGTTGACTTAGACCTAGACGACTCCTAACTGGTTAGATTGTCCACGGGGGGTACATTGTCAGAATCTAACCACGAGTTAATCGGCAAGGTAAGGGTAAGATCAGTGGGAGGTATCCGTACCGGAGCAACGGGCCTAATTATGCCAAACCACTGTTCTTCGAGGTTTCGCCTCTCAATCCCCAATCTTAGACACCGATTTTACAAGAATCAAACTCTAACAACTTTCCCCTTAAGTCAATCTCCTAAATGAGTACGAGATGTCCCTAAGGGCCAACGTCTAGCAATTTTTATTTAGACTTGGGCTGTGTGAGTGGGGAGGTTATTTTTGGGCTAAGGGAGGGTAATGACTTCCCCACCTTATGTTGTATTGGGTTTTGCCCTTACGTTCAATTCGTGCAAGTGTACAATATAGATAAGAATGAACACATAAAGAGAGTAAATCACCCACGTGTTTGTCCTAACTATATGATATGAAATATGTACACCTCCGTTAAAATCACAACAACACAAGGACAAAATATAGTATATTGGAATGAAAATTGACAGGTTCCTAGATGCAAGTGTCTAAACTGTTTTAAAGCATCCAATTTTCATATTTTTAGTTCTTAAAATTATTACAGTGGATAGGTGATATAAACAAAAAGCAGAATATAATAATATACAAGAATTTACCAAACCACACAAATGCAAGTGTGGATGATCAGCATGATTTTGTCACATTTTCATACCCATATTTATCTATCATTTGTTTATAAATAATGCTACTCGGGTATTTTTAGTCTATTTTGCAGACAAAGTTATTAGGAGAAGACTGGACCACAAAAGACTCTTTCGAGACCGTAAAGCGCGTTAAAAGGAGTTGAAGGCCAGATAGGAGGCTTGACACTGCTGGAATCTACGTCTAAAATTGAGATCAAAGAAATTTACGATCAACTCGGAAGAGATCGAGGCCAGTTGGGAAATAACGTAATTTTGCAAAAGTCAGGGGCTTAAACGCAAAATGGATAGAGATGTAAAGTGCAAAATTAATTTAACGATTCTCCTTGTAATTTTGTAACTATTTTAGACTTTTGTGTAAAATAGCAAAACCCTAGCCTATAAATATACATGTAAAGGCTAGGGTTTGTGGAGTTTTTTTTTCCCTAGGGTTTTATTTTTTAGAATTTTTTCTCTCATAATCAAGCCTTGGATTTTGGCCACTTTTTCAAAGTTATTTTCATCTAATGGAGGTCTCTTCTAATTGCAAGCTCAGTTTTAGAGGTAAGAATTTTATTTACAGCATTTTGTTTTTCTTTTTCTGAAATTTCTCTTCCTTTTATTGCTGATTTAATCTTACAATTAAATTTTAAAAGAAAAAAAAATTAAAGAAAAAAAAAGGGCTTACAGAGGCGCCTGTTGGCGCCTCTGTACATCCAAAACAGAGGGCGCAGGATGCGCCCTCCATTTGAAAGCAAGGGGCGCCATGCTGGCGCCCCATTTTGAAGAGGCAGGGCCGCCCCCTGCATGTAAATTTTTTTTTAATTAATTCAATTTCATTAGTTTTATTAATTAGGGTTTCAGTTTTAATTAAAGTTAGATAATTTTAAATTGATTTAATTTGTCTAGTTTATTGTTAATCTTAACATGTGTAGCTAAATTTCCCGCAAGTATTTAGGGGAGATGAACCTAAACTAGATTATCTTGTGATCAACGGTAGATCTCCTTACTAGGGTTGTTGCACACACCAATTGACCTATAACTTTTAGGAGATTATTTCTAGAGTCACTAGCTATTTGACAAGGTATGTATCAATAGTCAATGGTCCATGCTTAGGGTTTTTACTGTTTTTTCTGCTTTTAATTTATTTAGTCATTATCTTTTCCTTTAATGGACCATGTGATGCAGATAATACCCTGTGCTTAGAACTAGTGTTCAGACTTAGTTTGCCTACTAGAAGTAGAGATTTAGGAAGTGACGAACAAACCGGTTTGGACATCGAAATTGATCACTTGATGCTAGCTTAGAGGATTCAACCCTAGGTACTTGACTTTACCTTAGATTAATACATAGTTCAGAACAAGATCCATAAATCTTTTGATCCATTCGTTTAGAAGTGTCATAACCATAAGAACCACCTGTCCCTGTGGACCGACCCTCAAGTGCTACATCGAACGACCGTGCACTTGCGGTATTTTAAAACGAGGAGACAGAATCTCCTCATCAGTGGACTTCCGAAATTCTAAAACTTTAACATGCACACCAAAAAACAAGGAAGAAAAGTTAAATAAAACGTGAATCAAACCGTTCCCATCCCCGGGAACGGCGCCAAAATTTTTATGGGGGGAAAATCGCGCACAAAAAGTTTATGTTTTGAAATCAAGAGTTGAAGTGTGTGTGCTTTGGCTTCCTCGATATTTCCGTTATAGCATAGAGGCTAAAATGAGTCGAATCCACAAGGACAGGAGGCTATAGAAGCTTACACGATATATTCACGTGCATGTTAAAAGTTCTTCAATGTTTGAAAGAATGAAAGGAAAAGAAATAAAGAATGAAAAGAGAAGTACGGTGAAACATAAAGAAGTGGGAAACATAGAAAAGAATATATTTGTGATTTTTGATAGTATTTCTAAAACAAAGTGAAAAAGAAAGAAAAGTCATGACAACTAACTACTAATGGCTCCACTAACCATTCTAACATCTTAGTGATAGTTGCCTCACATGTATCCTTGGTCATCACTAGTCCTTGGTTCAAGAGCGTTTCAAAGCATGACCCATGCGATAACTTTCACATCCAAACTCAATACAACAAGTGCAAGCTACACTTAAACCATCAAAACTAAACAAGAGTAAGCATGGAGTAAAATAAGTTAGCTTGTTAGAGAGTTAGGATGTTATAGTGTTAGATCCATCATCATGAGCCATCAATGGCTCTTGCAAGAGCAAGGCCAAGTAGAGGCTATTAGATTCATGTGGATTATCAAGTAAAAAGTTAGCAAGTTAGTGGTTAGTAGTAAGTTGCCATGAGAGAAAATTAGCTAAACATGTAAAAGGAGTTAGAGAGAAGAAAATAAAGAGAGGTAAAGAGAGAACCTTTCATAACTTGTCACCTTCTATTACAAGAACTCTTTCTTTCCATCCATGTATCACTCTCTCTCCTATTACAAGATCTACAAGAAATGGAAAATAGAAAGGAGGAAGAAGAACAACTAACCTAAACTACCCTACACTACAACATGGAGAAGAAACAACTAAAACTATCCTAAAAGCTACTCAAAAACTTCTCTCCCCTGGCTCTTGAAAATCCCAGGGTATCTATAGGCAAAATTGGGTACCAATGTACGGGTATGCAGCCGCGCATCAAATCCTGGCGCGCGGCTCCACACCAGAGCCGCGAAAGCGCGGCCCAAGCCGCGTTTTCGCGGCTTTACCTGGGAGGCGTGCGCAGCGCTGCCTGTTGCGCGCTGCCCGCTTGTCCCCCTATCGGCTGCATATCCCAGTTTCTGGGCCCTTGGTTTTGACGAAACTGCTCTCCAAGGTCAATGGCTATATTATAGGCCTTTAATCACCCATTAAATGGTAATTTAGGGTCTTATTCTTCATTGCACATCATGGAACTAGAATCACACAAGCAAACCATTATTAGCAGTATTTTATATAAAATAAATGTGCAGATGTGATAAAAATTAAGCAATATTAGAGACTAATCAATTGGCAAAGTCGCCATTCTCTATCCCATGATGAGGGCATTGAGCAAGTAGGTCCTTGAACCATTCGAAGAGTTTTCAAAAAGGTTCATTTGGCAATTGTCTAAACTGCAAGATGCTATTCCTAATTTGAGCAGTCTTATGAACAGGATATAATTTCTTCAAGAATGTCTTGACGAAATTATCCCATGATGATATGGAGCCGGCTTCTAAACTATAGAGCCACTTCTTTGCTAAGTCTTTCAATGCGAATGGGACAAAGCGAAGTTTAATAGCATCTACTCCTAAGTTGGCTATTTTCATCATGAGGCATACTTCCTCGAACTCTCAAACGAAAAAGTATGCATCCTCGGATTCAAATCCATGAAACTTTGGAAGAGTGTTTATGTATTGGGGTTTTAACTCAAATTGGTTATCCCCCACATCAGGAAGGCTAATACATGAAGGTAGAGAGGTCCTAACAGGATAGGACCTATCTTGCAATGTTGGTTGTTGAGCCATATCTTCGGTTTTGGGTGGTGAACTGTTTCTACTTAGTCTAGATGTAGCCGGGTCTCTTGACCAAGCTGACATGCAAAGTTAAGTTATTAAAGTTAACAAACAAGTTCACCCAAGTCAAACAAATCAATCAAGTCCTAGTCTAAGCAATCAATCCTAGTCTAAGTTAGCCTAGACGTAGACGACTCCTAACTTTAGGTTATCCTTAGGAGGTCTATTGCCGACCCTAATCACAAGTTAATCGGCCAAGTAGGTGGCAAGGTTGGTGGGAGGTTATCCGTCAAAGACGTTCCTTAATCAAGTAACCGCCAACCTTCGGGCTTTTGGCCCTTAATCTACCTTCCTAGACACGGATTTAGCAAGAGTTAGTTTTGAACAACCTCCTTCGGTCAACCTCCTAAATGAGTCCGAAATCAACCTAGGGCCAATGTCTAGTCAAATTTTAGTTAAGATTAGGATGATGCGTGCACGGAATGTGGTTTGTGGGCTAAGGAAGGGTGATGAAATCCCCACCTTATGTTATTTATGGGTTATGCCCTTAAGATCTTTTAAATGTGTACATGTCAAACAAAAATATCAAAACACACTATATTGAACTAAGTCAAACAAGGGTGTTTCCTATTCTATATGAAATGTGTCACGTACCTTTGGTCTCCAGCACTCACCAACAATAAATAAAAGAAGAGAAAAATAGACAATGTCCCTAGATGCAATGTCTAAACTTTTTTTTTATTAGGTTTCGATTACGTCAGCATGTAGCTTCAATAATTTTTTTTCAATGGTTAAACTATCTCTGTTAGGACCTAAAACTAGGTTAAATTAAAAACTTAGGTGTGCAGTAAACTAACCTCGAAAACTCCCTTTTGATGCCCCTGCAGAACAGAAACAACAAATTAGGGTTAGATATTACCATGTCATTCCCTCCCCGGCAATGGCGCCAAAATTTTGATTGAAACTTGAACGAGAGAATAAATATGTACAAAAATAAAAACAAATAATCAAAGAATTAGAAGGTTAGATTCTTCTCGTTGTTCAATTCTATCCGCTGCAGTAAGGGCCAAAGCGGGTCGTATTCCACTGGGAGGGAGGTGATGGAAGCGTTGGCAGCACGGTATATCTGTAGTAAAGACTTAAAAGAAAGGTTGGTTGTAGTTTGAAATAAGAATGTAGATCTAATCAAGAGGGAGAGTCTAGGTTGCTAATCTACCTTCACGACTAGTCTCAATCTAGGGTTGTATCCTTTTAAACTAATGAAACATTCATCTAAGTTGTTAACCCTAAGTAAGAAGAGTAAGATGTCCAACATAACTTGTCTACACTACACCAAGCCAACCCTAATTTTACCCTAAGCTAATCCAATCCCGTATAATTAAACTATGCCAAACCATACCCCTGCTTAATCTAAAGCCAAACCCTACTCTAATCCAAATCCAAACCCTAATTATCTAAATCATTAAGTTGGACTATCATCGCTAAACTTCAAAGGATTAATCTAACCCTATATTGCAAATCTATTAGACTAATCAACTAACCCTCGATCTAACCCTAGTCAATCTAGTGATTAGCTATCCTAGAATTATTCTAGCCTAGCATCCTTTTTGTTTTATCCATCTTTTTATTTTTAAGATCTTTAAAGAAAAGAAAAGAAAAGGAAGGAAGAAAGATTAAAGAGAACACCAAAAACAAACCAAGAACAAAGAAATAAAAAGGTAGACTTGAAATTAAAAGAAAAGAATAAGAACATAAAAAAGAAAAATAACCTTTACTGATGCAATCTTTGGGTACAAGCTCCTTCTCCTTCCTACTTACAATAGCCAAGCCAAAGCCAATAGCAATTACAAAGAAGAGAATTCAAAAGAGGCTAAACTAATCTAACAAAAATTCTAAATCCTTAACCCTAGCCTTATTCTTCTCCTCTCTGAATGAGGTGCTCTGTACGTACTGCAGGGGGTCCTTTTTATAGAAGATTTGGGCCGAAGTCTTCAAAATAAAGCAGACCTCCTTCACACTCCCTCTATCTCTATTAATAAGCCGCGGAAATGCGGCAAAAGTCGCGTTTTCGCAGAAATCTCGTGGCCAACTGACACTCGCTTAGCGCGTGGCCTCCTCACGTCCGTCCATCTGGGCACCTCCTCTTGGATTCTGCATCCCCACCCTCGATCTTGAGGATTCGGGATAACTTGGGAAGCAAGTGAAAGTACACCTAGAGGGGGGTGAATAGGTGTACTGCTAATCTAATGAACAAAATGCGGAAATTAAAACTAAATAAGCAACACACTTAATGTAACCAACGAGTGTAGCCGAATTCCCGGTGAAGGGCTCTGGACTAACTCCTCTTGATTCCTCTGAATAAGAGTTGAGGCTCTATATGAAGCTCTCGTGGTTAAACACAAGTGAGGCACACACAAACAACACAAGCATATATATATGATATGGCAATATGATGCAATGCTCAAAGTAATAGAGAGAGAGTAAGAGTCAATGGATCAGCCACTGCTCTACATCCCCGCCTTCACACAGAAGGATTCCAATCCACTAACTTATCCACACAGACTCTCACACAGGGAACCTCCACTGAGGATTTGGGGCAAATACAACCGGGAGTACACAACTCCTCTCTCAACCAAATACAACCTCTCACTAAAGGCAATGCAAACACCACCTCACACAAGAGGGGTAGGCACTTAGCCAATACATAACAATCACCTCACACTTGAGGGATTCCAACACAAACTCTACCTCTCACTAGAGGGAGCCAAACACCAATCTCCACCTCTCACTAGAGGGAGCCAACCACCACTCCAAAATCAACCTCTACACAAGAGGGATACCACAAATAAGGAGGGTTACAATCTTGGTGGTTTCCACAACCACAAACTAATTTTCCCACAAATAAAAGATCCAATAGATAGGATAGAATGATATGGCTCAAGTGTGGAAAACAAAGTGTTTTTAACAAAGAAAATCACTTGGGAAAATATCCAAATAGATATAGAATTTTTGAACCAAAAAAAATTCTCAAAAGACTATTTTCTTTGAAATAACAAACACTTTAAAAACAAATAGAGAATAAGAATTTTAACCCAAAAACTTTTTGCTGAAAACACTTGATAAGATCTGGAATTTTTCTCTCTAAAAACCTTACTCAAAACAGCCCTCAAATGGGGTATATATAACCCCCAAAGGAATCTGCCCGTTGGCAGCTGACTAGGCCCAGAATGGCCTTCCGGTCGACCGGCCGGTCGACCAGCCAACGGTTAAATTTCTGACCGTTAAGCCTTCCGGTCGACCGCCCGGTCGACCGGGCCCTGAACCAGAGAGCAACGGCTCTCTGGCCGGTCGACCGGGGCAACCCGAGAGTGGGTTGCCTTCAGTCGGTCGACCACTCGGTCAACCGGCCAACTGACACGGCCATGTGCACATCTTTGTGCAAGTCCGGTCGACCGTTCCGGTCGACCGGCTCCTGGTCCGGTCGACCGATCCGGTCGACCGCCAGAGCCTGGCAGGGTTTTTAAGGGATTAGAAAACTAGATTTTTAATTACCAAATAAATCCCATAAAATCTCTAAAAATTCACAAAAATAAGTTCTTGCATGATATTTGAAAAACAAACTTGTTTGAGTAAAAATCAAACCAAGTTACAAACATTTTGAACTCTTTTTGTGTTATGGAAATTTTGCCGAATCCGTATTTTCCAAAACTTGAATTTTTAAATTGAAAATTCGTTTTGTCCAAAACTCATCCAAATACAAAAACATGATATTAAACAACATTTAGGCATGTAGTATATGGATATAATCCAATATACATGAAAGATATATATATCATTGTTTTTGACATTAAATCCGAAAATACGTTTTGATAAAACACCAAAACTTCAAACTCATGAAAATAGACTATCAAACTAAGTTTGTTTAAATAGTTGAAGCATACATGTATATAGAACAAATCTAATATACACTAAACCAAGTAAACTTGTTTTGATACTATATATTCATGAAAACCAAGATCGGTTAAACTAAAAATCGAAAACCAATAAACCAAAACATGAAACGTGTGTGTGTTGTGAATTTGAGCATACCACACTATCTAGTCTTTACAAATGAATCTAAAACATAAACTAAACTATGTACTGAAGTCTTCTTATAGAGCGTCGTCTCCAAGTCGACTCGATCCAAACCGTGATCCACCGAGCTTGACTCCAACGAGTGCTATATATGATCTTTTACGCTCGGGCTCTCGAATTACCTACTAATATCTTGGTTAGAGATCTGAAACTAAACATCACAAGATTATTAGTAAACATAACTACATAAGTTAATCATCATCAAAACTAGAGTGGAAGGCCTCTGGGCCAACAATCTCCCCCTTTTTTATGATGACAAAACTCATGGAGTTATATATGCATTGATTAAAGTTAAGCTTCAAAGAAGCTCCCCCTTAACTCATGCATAGCAAAAACAAAAAAATATATGCAATGAATATTAAACATGAATATGCAAAGACATGCATAAAACAAGATACCAAATAAAAAACATGCTCTTGATATCAAACATGAAATGCATCAACATGCATAAAACAAGTTCTTGATACCAAAATAAATTATTTCTTCTCTTCGTAAACATGTTCTTTAAATAATGCTCTTGATACCAATAAAAAAACAAACTATAAATAATGCTCTTGATACCAATAAAAAACAAACTAATAAAAAACAAACTATGTTTCTAGATACTAGTATTCATGTTCTTAATACCAATATCAACAAAACATAAAACAAACTAACTCTTGATACCAATATGAAAACATGCATACCATAAAAATATGCATATAAACTCAAATACTTCTCCCCCTTTTTGTCAATCATCAATAAAGGGGTCAAAGAAAAAATCAATAAAACATATTCTTCCCCTTTTTGTCCGAAACAAAAATACTTTAAGGGGTGAAACAAAACCAACATGATACCAATTAAAACATATATCAATATAGTGCATCATGATACCAAATGTAAGTGAACACATAGGTAAAACAATAAAATTTTGAGAAATGCCAATTGAAAGTAAATGAGGTATTTGAAAACATCTCAATCAAAATTTTGATGCCAAAATGAAAAATATTAGATAATCTTGATTACCAATTGTAAGTAAACGAATAAAATCTTGATACCAATTATAAAAATTAGTACCAATTGAAAATATTATACACTTTTTGATATCAATCTGAAAAACATAAACTAATTGTAAGATATTTTTTATTTAGAGCATATGATACCAAATTAAAATCAATATTAATTTTTTAAATGATTATTCATCATAAAGTATGGGAGTAGAAAACCAAAGGTAAACAAAATACCAATTGAAAGATGAAATACGAATTTTCTCCCCCTTTATGAAATACCAAATAAAATGATGCATAAGCTTGTATTTGGATACCAAATGAAAACTAATCAATTGAAATATGATAGTCATTAAAAAAATCATGCTTAGCATAACTAAAATTTGTGCTCAAAGATATAGAGATATAGTAAGCACAAATAAAGTATATATATGTATGAAAATGTAGATACCAATCGAAATTGATACTATTTGAAGTGTAAGCATACATACATAAAAAATATATGAGTATACAAAAAAATGTCAATATTGATACCAATTGAAAAGATTCAATGATACCAATTGAAACAATAATTAGAAATAAGTGTATAACTCATATTACCTACCACCCATTTCATGCACATGTTTTAAATGGATTTTCAATAAAGAGCATACAAGGTATGGTCGCCCAACCAACCGCCCTTTAATGGGTAGGGGTTTTCAAAAATAGGTTTGAAATATTATAACACATTTGAAAACTCTACCAAAGCGAAGAATACGAACTAGTTATATGAAAAATTTGTAAACTAGTACGAAATCCTTCAAGCAAGAAATAAAACAAAATTATATTTCATGAAAAACATGTAAATCACATGGTCACTAAACACTCAAAATCAATAAGGCACATATCATACTCATGAAAACAAAATCATGAGAAAACATTAAGTAAGGTGAGTGTACAAGTGTTATGTGAAACATATTATCATGAAAATAGGCAATCAAGCTCAATAAGAAATTCCTTAAAACATGAAAGTCATCAAAACTAGAATTCTTCAAAGGTATATGTATGTCATGTACAAACTAAAGTATACATACATATCCAAAACATAACGAGTCCACAAAAGTATATGCATGAAGGCAAGTGGCTCAAGGATGTATATGTATAACTAATAGTTTGGACAAAATAGACATATACATGAAGTTAAACATAAACTTGGAAAACATGTAAAATGGGGAATACAAGTCAAAATGTATGAATCATCAAAACTAGGCTATACTAGCACATCTAATAAGTACAAATGAGCATTTAAGTACAAACATATAATAGTCTATTTGTAGCTCACTAGTTGTACAAGTATATATATCCTAGTTTTAATGAAAACTATCATTTAAACAAGTAATCAAAACATAAAGCATGGAAATCAAAACAAAAACTCACATGATCATTATGTACATGCACATGCATAGATCTAGGACATACACATTAGTTAAAACAAATGTGAGAACACAAAGATATAAATCCATATTAAACATGGGCGTCTCAAATACTAATCATGTATATCACTAATCTAAATATCATGGCATAATCATAATAATCAATAAACATCAAAACATGCTAAAAATAATGATATGAAAAGCATGTAAACAATAATGAGGAGTTAGAGATCGTTACCAAAACCATGAGGGCAACTCTCCATGTCTCCAAAATAAGGTGGTCCTCCCACCAAACTCCCCTTGAAAGTGATACATCCAAATTGTCCTCTTTTAAGATCGGAACGCATCCACCTCAAGGCACCATCACTCTCACGTCATGTGAGAGCCCACACCTACATCAAATACAATAGGGGTGGTCTTTGGTACCCACACTCTTTTGGGTCCATGGGGGTTAGTTCCTTTCCGAACCCAAACAAATTTAGTTGCTAAATTTACATTATGTATCTTATCATAGCAAAATTTAGCAAGGTGGCCCTTACGTCCACAATGTGTACAAGTGTACACATGAGCATACATAGTGTTGTGTGTATGTACGTGCAAAGCATGTGTATGCCGTGTATGGTGTGCATGCAAAGATGGAACTTGTTTCTTGCGAAACATGGATTCCAAACGTGTATGGTTCAAAGCACAATGGCTCAAAGTGGAGCCCAAACAATCCATATTCTTCTTTAACAAGTTTATATCATTTTCAATGTTAGAAGAAGTGGAGCATGCAATAGGTAAGCTAGGTGAAGCTACACTAGCATGGCAAACATGTGAATCAATATCCTTTTTCAAAGAAACATTTTTATTTAAACAATCTTTCAATTCTTTTGAAATCAAATCAATTTTATTTTTCAAAGAAACATTTTCTTTTACAACAAAATCCACTTTTGAAGATAAAGCTTCATTTTTATTCAAAATATCATTACAATCATTTTTATTTTTTAAAAATTCATTTTCTTTTAGCGCAAGTTCAAGTTTAGATTTCAATGAATCCATTTCATTAGAAATCTCTATTTTCTCTTGCAAAACTAAGGGCCGGTTTGTTTCGTTGCAAAACGTCGCAAGTCATAAGTCGTAAAATGAGAATAGAAAAAGTGAACTGTAGCAGAGAAAATATATTGTGTTTTACGGTATTTGGTTGATAAAGTGAAGTGTAAATGGAAAAGTATATTGTGTTTTACGGTATCTGGTTGATAAAGTGAAGTGTAAATGGAAAAGTATATTGTGTTTTACGGTGTTTGGTTGATAAAGTGAAAGTGTAAATGGTAAAGTATATTTTGTTTTACGGTGTTTGGTTGGTAATGTAAAAGTGTAAGTGGAAAAGTTGACCACAAAATTAAATGTAGCAGTGATTTAAATATTATAAATACTATTAAATTAAATCTACTATTGCAAATTAAATTATATTAATAAATTGAGATAAAAAATTAATAATCATAATATTTTATTTATAACAATAATATTAATAAAATATTAGTATAAATAGTAAAATATTACTAAAATATTAACTAAATAAATAATATAAAATTTTAAGAAAATCTAAAGAACATTAATAAAATTTTAAGAATACTAATAAAATATAAATATTAAAAAATCTTACAAAAATAATAAATATAGTTATAATATTATAATATTAAAAATACTTGAAAATTATTATAATATAAATTTTATTATAATATTAGAAAATCTTACAAAAATAATAAAATATAGTTATAATATTATAATATTAAAAATACTTGAAAATTATTATAATATAAATTTTATTATAATATTATTGTAATATTATAGAAAAATAAAATTAACAAACTAAAATATAATTCTAATTTAATAATAAATTATCATTATAGTATTATTATACTGAATTTTTTTACAATATTAACATAATAAAATATTAAATAATAATAAAAATATATTATGATATTATTAAAGTAATTTTTTATATTAAAAAATAAATAATTAAATATATAATAATTTTATATTAAAGTATAATATTGTTATATTAATAAAATATTAACTCTAAATAAATAATAAAAAATGGAATAAGTATTAATAAAATAATAAAATATTAAATAAAATATTAAATTAAAATAGTAAAATATTAAAATTAA
Organism: Agave tequilana; assembly: GCA_038442645.1. Classification (NCBI taxonomy): domain Eukaryota; kingdom Viridiplantae; phylum Streptophyta; class Magnoliopsida; order Asparagales; family Asparagaceae; genus Agave; species Agave tequilana. The sequence continues at coordinate 146,700 of JAVJIF010004208.1, forward strand.
AACAATATTAAAAACAATAAAAAAATTAAAGATTAAAAATATAAAATAATTAAATAATTAAATAAGAATTGAACACTATTTAAAATATTAAATATTTAATAATATTAAATTATATATTGATTATCAAGTAACTATTTTGAACTATAAGTGTACTACAAGTGAGAGTTACATGACCACAAAATTAACTGTAGCAACTGCAAGTGGGAAAATATGAGTGTAAAAGTGATATTTACATGACCACAAATGTAACTGTAGCAACTGCAAATGGGAAAAGAAGAGTTGCATTTTGCAACTTGTTTTTCAGCGAAACAAACAACGGAAAATGGAAAAGAAGTTTTACGACTTGCGTTTTGCGACGTTTTGCGGCGAAACAAACACGCCTTAAATCTAGTTTTGAACATAAATCCTTATTTTCTTTGTTAAGTTCAAAACACTTCTTTTTCAAAAGATTATATTTTTCTAAAAGTTTTTCACATACAATAGATAGTTCTTCATTCAAGGCATTGTCATCAATATACTCATTAGAAGAACTAGCATCTCATCATCTAATTGAGATTCCTAATATACCTCAAGGGAGTCATTCCCTTGGACCATGTAGCATTATTGCTCGGATTCTCCACTAGATTCATCCTCCGTTTAGATTGGCAATTGAAGCTTGGAGGAGGTCAACGTGTTCCACACTGCAAAAGCGGAATCACAGTTAGAAACTAAGCACAAATATTCTTTATTTAGCGTTCTTCTAAGTGCCTCAAGGGCTTGTGCATTGGCCTCTATATGATTGCTATTACCAAGATAGGATTTCTTGGTAGCGGCAAGGAAAACATGCAAGTCTAGGGTTTTTAGATACATGGACATCCTAAATTTTCACATGTCAATGTTGGAGACATCAAACATAGGAGGTGTCAAGCAATCCATGAGTGTGTGTAAACAAATAAGTGTGCAAATCAAACTAGATTAGCAAAACCAAGATCACTCCTAGGTGGTTAAACCAAATATCAGGAGCGTAGGCTCTGATACCAATTGAAAGTACACCAGAGGGGGGTGAATAGGTGTACTGCTAATCTAATGAAAAAAATGCAGAATTAAAACTAAATAAGCAACACACTTAATGTAACCAACGAGTGTAGCCGAATTCCCGGTGAAGGGCTCTGGACTAACTCCTCTTGATTCCTCTGAATAAGAGTTGAGGCGCTATATGAAGCTCTCGTGATTAAACACAAGTGAGGCACACACAAACAACACAAGCATATATATATATGATATGACAATATGATGCAATGCTCAAAGTAATAGAGAGAGAGAGAGAGTAAGAGTCAATGGATCAAACGCAAACACCAAGATTTGTTTCGAGGTTCGAGCCACTGCTCTATGTCCCCGCCTTCACACAGAAGGATTTCTAATCCACTAACTTGTCCACACAGGACTCCCACACAGGGAACCTCCACTGAGGATTTGGGACAAATACAACGGGAGTACACAACTCCTCTCTCAACCAAATACAACCTCTTACTAGAGGCAATGCAAACACCACCTCATACAAGAAGGGTAGGCACTTAGCCAATATAAAACAATCACCTCACACTTGAGGGATTCCAACACAAACTCTACCTCTCACTAGAGGGAGCCAAACACCAATCTCCACCTCTCACTAGAGGGAGCCAATCACCACTCCAAAATCAACCTCTACACAATAGGGATACCACAAATAAGGAGGGTTACAATCTTGGTGGTTTCCACAACCACAAACTAATTTTCCCACAAATAAAAGATCCTAATAGATAGGATAGAATGATATGGCTCAAGTGTGGAAAACAAAGTATTTTTAACAAAGAAAATCACTTGGGAAAATCTCCAAATAGATATAGAATTTTTAGACCATAAACAAATTCCCAAAAGACTATTTTCTTTGAAATAACAAACACTTTAAAAAACAAATAGAGAATAGGAATTTTAACCCAAAAACTTTTTGCTGAAAACACATGATAAGATCTAGAATTTTTCTCTCTAAAAACCTTACTCAAAACAGCCCTCAAATAGGGTATATATAACCCCCAAAAGGAATCTGCCCGTTGGCAGCTGACTAGGCCCAGAATGGCCTTCCGGTCGACCGGCCAACGGTCAAATTTCTGACCGTTGAGCCTTCCGGTCGACCGCCCGGTCGACCGGGCCCTGAACCAGAGAGCAACGGCTCTCTGGCCGGTCGACCGGGACAACCTGAGAGTGGGTTGCCTTCAGTCGATCGACCGCTCGGTCGATCGGCCAACTGACACGGCCATGTGCACATCCTTGTGCACGTCCGGTCGACCGTTCTGGTCGACCGGCTCCTGGTCCGGTCGACCGCCAGAGCCTGGCAGGGTTTTTAAGGGATTAGAAAACTAGGTTTTTAATTACCAAATAAATCCCATAAAATCTCTAAAAATCCACAAAAATAAGTTCTTGCATGATATTTGAAAAACAAACTTGTTTGAGTAAAAATCAAACCAAGTTACAAACATTTTAAACTCTCTTTGTGTTATGAAAATTTTGCCGAAGACCAAATTCCGTATTTTCCAAAACTTGAATTTTGAATTGAAAATTCGTTTTGTCCAAAACTCATCCAAATACAAAAACATGATATTAAACAACATTTAGGCATGTAGTATATGGATATAATTCAATATACATGAAAGATATATATATCATTGTTTTTGACATTAAATCCGAAAATACGTTTTGATAAAACACCAAAACTTCAAACTCGTGAAAATAGACTATCAAACTAAGTTTGTTTAAATAGTTGAAGCATACATGTATATAGAATAAATCTAATATACACTAAACCAAGTAAACTTGTTTTGATACTATCTATTCATGAAAACCAAGATCGGTTAAACCAAAAATCGAAAACAATTAAACCAAAACATGAAACGTGTGTGTGTTGTGAACTTGAGCATACCACACTATCTAGTATTTACAATTGGATCTAAAATATAAACTAAACTATGTACCGAAGTCTTCTTGTAGAGTGCCGTCTCCAAGTCGACTCGATCCAAACCGTGATCCACCGAGCTTGACTCCAACGAGTGCTATATATGATCTTTTACGCTCGGGCTCTCGAATCACCTACTAATATCTTGGTTAGAGATCTGAAACTAAACATCACAAAATTATTAGTAAACATAACTACTGAGTTAATCATCATCAAAACTAGAGTGGAAGGCCTCTGGGCCAACAGCAAGTTATCTGAATTTGAAAACGATTTGGTCCCTTTATCTTTATCTTCAAGCCTTTCTCCCCTTAGATTTGAATACCAATTAGGAGTCCTACTTTACCTTCATCCTCCTCTCCTACATTTGAATAGCAATTATGAGTCCTATTTTATCCTTCCTCCTCCTCCCCTAGATTTTAAATTAATAATTTAAAATCCAAGTTTAGATTAAGTTAGATAAGATAGAAGCTTCTAGATTACTAAAATAAATCATGCATGTGGGCTTGTGGGCTTTTTGGACTTTTAGGCTTCAATTGGGCTTCATTTAATTATTCTTTAATTACTCAAGGCCTGCACAACACTAAACAATAAAACGTTACGTAGCAGTGCTTTATAAAAGAATAAGTAGGGAAATATGATAATAAATATGATGATAAATATGCACTTTTGATTACCTATCAGTAGTGTACTCCAAGTGTAGAGTTGTAATTCCTCGGTGGAGGTCCCTTTGTGGAAGGTCTTGTGTGGACATAGTAAAAATCCTTCTGTGTTAAGGTCGGGATGTAGAGCAGTTGCTCGAACTTAGAAACATATCTTGTTGTTTGCGTTTAATCCACTATCTCTCTATTCTATCTCTCTTATATTTTGCATTGCTTTATATTGCACATATTCATATGCTAGATATAGTTGTGTATGGCCATACTTGTGTTGAACCAAGAGAGCTTCATATAGCACCTCAACTCTTAATTTAGAGGAATCTCGAGGAGATAGTCCAGAGCCCTTCACCGAGAATTCAACTACACTCTTTGGTTATATATAGAGTGTTACAATTGAGTTTTAATTCTGCATCATTTGTCATTAGATTAACTAGTACACCTATTCACACCTAGGTGTATTTCATATTAAAACTGAAAGAACACCTAGAGGGGGTGAATAAGCGTAAGGCTAATCTATGACAAATAATGCGAAATTAAAAATTTAATTACAAACACACTTAGTGTAACCAAAGAGTGTAGCCGAATTTCCGGTGAAGGGCTCTGGACTAACTCCTCTCGATTCCTCTGAATAAGAGTTGAGGTGCTATATGAAGCTCTCTTGGTTAACACAAGTATGACACACAAAAAAAACCAAGCATATGATTGATATGACAATATGAATCAATGTAAGATAAATAAGAGAGAGAGTTAGAGTAAGTGGATCAAACGCAAACACACGGATATGTTTTGAGGTTCGAGCACACAGCTCTACGTCCCCGCCTTCACACAGAAGGATTTCTCCTAACTCGTCCACACAAGACTTCCTACACAGGGAAACTCTACTGAGGATTTTGGGCAAATACAATATGGGAGTACACAACTCCTCTCTCCAACAATACAACCTCTACACTTAGAGGCAAGGCACAAACTCACAAAATCAACCTCATAAATGAGGGATAGGCACAAAGCCAAACAACAACAATGATCACCTCACACTTGAGGGATTCCAAACCAATCTCCATCTCCACTAGAGGGAGCCAAACACCACTTCTACAATCACCTCACACTTGAGGGATATCAACACTATCACCTCTCACTAGAGGGATATCACAATGAATGGAAGGATACAACTTGGTGGCTCTTTCAACCACAAACAACTCTTTCTCACAAAAACAATGATCCTATAGATAGGATAGTAAGATAAGCTTAAGTGTGAGAAATCAAGGTGTTTGGAAATCAAATTACAAAGAAAAAATACTTGGGAAAACAACTAGAATAGATGTAGAATGAAGAACAAAACAAATATCCCAAATCTCTATTTTTCTTTGAATTTTCCAACCTTGAAAACAAATAAAAAATAAATCTTTTTGGCTTAAAAAACTCTTCTGAAAACTTGTATATAAACACTAGAAAGTATGGGAATTTGGCTCTTGGAAATCTTATCTAAAAACAAACTCAAATGGGGGTATTTATAACCCCAAATGAAATCTGCCCGTTGGCAGCAGGCAGGGGAAATTTTGCCCTTCCGGTCGACTGGACGGTCGACCGGCCAACGGTCATTTTTTGACCGTTGAGCCCTTCGGTTGACCGGTCCGGTCGATCGAGACTGGTTACAGAGAGCAGAGCTCTCTGCCGGTCGACCGACTCGGTCGACCGGGGCCATTTCCAGAGAGCAGAGCTCTCTAGACGGTCGACCGTCCCGGTCGACCGGCTACCAGCTCAATGCTGACATGCACGCTTGTGCACGTCGGTCTACCGCACGGTCGACCGACTACTGCTACGGTCGACCGGTCCGGTCGACCGGCAGTAACCCAGTCCAGCCATTTTGGGACTTAAAAACTTAGGTTTTTATCTTTAATTAAATCCCATAAAATCTCATAAATTCCACAAAAATCAGTTCAGTATAATACTATGATATACAAACATGTTTGAGTAAAAATCAAAACATGTTACAAACATTTTGAACCATTTTTGTGACATGGAAAATTTGCCTTAAACCAAAAACCATATTTTCCAAAACTTGGATTTTTGAAATGGAAATTCGATTTTTCCAAAACATGTGTGAACACAAAAACATGATATTTAAACAACTTTTAAGCATATAGTATATGGATATAATCCAATATACATGAAAGGTATTATATCTATGTTTTTGACATTAAATCCAAAAATAGGTTTTGTAAAAATACAAAACTCCAAATACATGAATCGGTTTATCAAAATATGTTTTTCTAAATAGATGAAGCATAGATGTATATAGATCAAATCTAGTATACATTAAACCATGTAAACTTGTTTTGATTCTATCTATTCATGAAAATCAAGATCGGTTAAAGCAAAAATCGAAAACCAAAACATGAAACTTAAAAACAAGTGTGTGTTGTGAACTTGAGCATATCACACTATCTAATCTTTACATAGATCTAAAAAATCTTAAACTAAAACAAACCGAAGCCTTCTTGACGAACTCCGTCTTCAAGCTGACTCGATCCAAACGTGATCCCCCGAGCTTGACTCCAACTGAGTGATAGATGAACTTGACGCTCGAGCTCTTGAATCACTATGTGAAAGCTCCAAAATACCTTGGTTGAAGCTAATTACCTACTAATATCTTGGTTAAATATCTGAAAATAAATATCATAAGATTATTAGTAAACTATAACTACATAAGTTAATCATCATCAAAACTAGAGTGGAAGGCCTCTGGGCCAACAATCTCCCCCTTTTTGATAATGACAAAACTCATGGAGTTATATATGCATGGATTAAAGTTAAGCTTCATAGAAACTCCCCCTTAACTCATGCATAGCAATAAAATTAAGGATATAGAATGAATGCTCAACATAAATATGTTTAAACATTATATTTGATATCAATAAAATGAACATGCTCTTGATACCAAAAAAATTAACATGCGCTCTAAATATCAATGAAGGCTCTTGATACCAATGAGAGCTCTAAATACCAATGAAAGCTCTTGATACCAACAAAATAACAAAACATGTTCTTGATACCAATACCAACAAAAGAGGCTTTTTATATCAATGGTAAAATATAACAAACATGCATATAAACAAACATGCATATATCAAACTCCAAAATATCTCTTCCTTTTTTTTTCAATTTACCAACAAAGGGGTACAAACAATAAAGGCATAAAAAAATTCCATTTTTCATAAATCAAAATAATAAGGTATATATGCTATATACATTCATGAAGAGGAGAGACGTGAAGTTAACTCCCCCTACATACATGCATTTATATAAAAAGAGATGACTAAACCCTAACCATATAAAGCATAATATGTAATGTGTAAAAGGAGATGTGAAGCTCCTGTTACACACGTGTATTACATACCAAAGAAAGGTCAATGACTTTAATATGACATACACTCAACATGAATATTATATATATATATATATATATATATATATATATATATATATATATATATATATATATATATATATATATATATATATATATATATATATATATATATATAGAAGATGTTAAGCTTCCCTTACATATAAGCAATACAAATCAAAACATTATGATACCCAATTAAAAAATATATCAATGTAGCATGAAGGTATACATAGAAACATCATGATATCAATTTATGATACCAATTGAAAATAAACAAAACATTTTGAAGAACCAACAATATTTGATACCAATTGAAAGACATACATATATAGTACATCTTGATATCAATAGTAAAAATTAGTACCAATTGAAAATATTTTACTCTTTTTGATACCAAATAAAAACATAAACCAATCTTTTTAGTTAAACATCCAAATCATTTTTCAACATAAAGAGTGGGAGTAAAATACCAAATGGAAATAAAACCGATCGAAAGGTAAAACATGAATTTCTCCCCCTTTATGAAACACTAATGAAAATGATACATAAGCTTGTATAAGATACCAATTGAAAAATAATTGTCAATAAGAAACAAGCTTAGCATAACCAAATTTGTGCTCCAAGATATAAAGATATAGAAGCACAATAAAAAAATACATATATATGTATGAAAAATTAAATACCAATCTAAATTGATATTATATGAAGTTAAAGCATACATATATAAACAAATATGAGTATACAAGATAGATATCAATTGCAATACCAATTGAAAAACATAATAAGGATCAAGTGTATACATCATACTTCCTACCGCCCATTTCATGCACATGTTTAATTTGATTTTCAATATGAACATATAAGGCATGGTCACCCATCCAACCGCCCATTAAGGGTGGGGGTTTTTAAAAATAAGCTTTAAAATATGTTTAGCATATTTGAAAAACTCTACCAAAAAGAAGAATACCATAACTAGTTTTATGATAATCTTGAAAACTAGTACGAAATCTTTCAAGTAAGGAATAAAATAAAAATATATTCCATGAAACATGAAAATCATTCAACCAATGACACTCAAAGTCTATATAGCACATATAATACTCATGAAAATAAGATCATGAGAAAACATCAAATAGAGTGAGTGTACAAGTATATTGTGAAATATAAAGTCATGAAAATAGGCAATAAGCTCAATGTGAAATTCCTTAAACATGAAAAATATGAAAATCTAATTTTCATCAAAATAATTTAATCTTCAAGGCATATGTATGTTTTGTACAAAATAGAGTATACATACATATCCAAACATAAACGAGTCCACAAAAGTATATGCATGAAGGCAAGTGGCTCAAGGATGTATATGTATAACTATTAGTTTAGACAAAATACACATATACATGAAGTTAAAACATAAACATGAATAAACATGCACGAAAATAGAGAATACAAGTCAAAATGCATGAATCATCAAAACTAGGCTATACTAGTACATCTAATGAGTACAAATGAGCATTCAAGCACAAACATATAATAATCTATTTGTGGCTCACTAGTTGTACATGTATGTGCCTAAGTTTTAATGAAAACTAACATCTAAACATGTAGTCAAAGCATGAAGTGCAAAATGAAAACATAAACCAACATGATTAGTTTGTATATGCACATGATTTAGAATTATGATATACATAATAGTTAAACATGGTGAGAACACAAATGATAAGTCCATATAAACATAAGTGTATCTCAAATACTATGCATGTATGTCATAGGTCTAAATATCATGGCATCTATCATAATAATCATAAAAACATGACATGCTAAAAATTAATGACATGAAAAGCATGTAAACATAAATGGGAGTTAGAGATCGTTACCAAAACCGAGAGGGCACATCTCTAGGCTCCAAACTAAGATGGTCCTCCCACCAAACTCCCCTTGAAAGTGATGCGTCCAAATAGTCATCTTTTAGGCTCGGAACGCATCCACCTCAAGGCACCATCACTCTCACGTCAAGTGAGAGCCCACACCTACATCAAATAAAATAGGAGTGATTTTTGGTACCCATATTCTTTTGGGTCCATGGGGGTTAGCTCCTTTCCTAACCCAAACAAATTTATTTGCTAAATTTATATCATGTACTCTATCATAACAGAATTTAGCAAGGTGGCCCTTATGTCCACAATGTGTACATGTGTACACATGAGCATACATGTTGTGGTGTGAACATGGGAAGCATGTGTATGCCGTGGTTTGTGTGCATGCATAGGAGGAACTTATTTCTTTCGAAATATAGATTCCAAACGTGTGTGGTTCAAAGCATATTGGCTCAAAGTGGAGCCCAAACAATCAACACTCTTCTTTAAAATATTTATATCATTTTCAATCAAGGAAGAAGAGGTAGAGCATGCAATAGGTAAGCTAGAAGAAGAACCTACACTAGCATGGCAAACATGTGAATCTAAATCATTTTTCAAAGAAATATTTTTATTTGAAACAATTTCTAAATCCTTTGAAATTAAAGCAATTTTTATTTTCAAAGAATCATTCTCTTTTACAACAAAATCAAGTTTTGAAGTTAAATCCTCATTTTTCTTCAAAACATATTCACAATCATTTTTACTTTTTAAAATCTTGTTTTCATTTAGGGCAAAATCAAGTTTAGATTTCAATGAATCCCTTTCATTAGAAATCTCATCTCTTTCTTACAAAACAATATCAAATTTTGAAGATAAGTCCTTATTTTCTTTAGTTAACTTAAAAGTTTTCTTTTTCAAAACTTTATATTTTTCTAAGAGGTTCTCATAAATAATAAATAACTCTTCATTTAATGCATCGGCATCCATACTATCAAGATCATCAAAAGAAGAGCTAGCACTATCTAGTTGAGTATCCGAATGTACCTCAAGGGAGTCATTCCTTGGACCATGTAGCATCGTTGTTCGGATTCTTCTCCACTAGATTCCTTCTCCACTTGGATTGGCAACTGAAGCTTTGGAGAGGTCAAGTGTTCCACACTGCAAAGGCGGAATCACAATGAGAAACCATATTTAAATATTCTTTACTAAGAGATGCTCTAAGTGTCTTTAGGGCTAGTGCATTTGCCTCTATATGCATGCTATTACTAAGGTAGGATTCCTTGGTAATGGCAAGGTAAACTTTATAACCTATGACTTTTAAATGACAACTCATCAGAACCTTCCATATATCAATTTTAGAGATATCAAACATGGGAGGGACATCCATGAGTGCAAACAATATGTGTGCAAATGCAACTATAGATTAGCAAATCAAGATCTCACTCTTAGTTGGTTAAACCTAATATCAGGAGCGTAGGCTCTGATACCAATTGAAAGAACACCTAGAGGGGGGTGAATAAGTGTAAGGCTAATTTATGACAAATAATGCGGAATAAAAACTTAATTGCAAACACACTTAGTGTAACTAAAGAGTGTAGCCGAATTCTCGGTGAAGGGCTCTGAACTAACTCCTCTCGATTCCTCTGAATAAGAGTTGAGGTGCTATATGAAGCTCTCTTGGTTAACACAAGTATGACACACAAACAAACCAAGCATATGAATGATATGACAATATGAATCAATGCAAGGTAAATAAGAGAGAGTTAGAGTAAGTGGATCAAACGCAAACACACGGATATATTTCGAGGTTCGAGCACACAGCTCTACGTACCCGCCTTCACACAGAAGGATTTTCACTAACTCGTCCACACAGGACTTCCCACACAGGGAACCTCCACTGAGAATTTTGGGCAAATACAATATGGGAGTACACAACTCCTCTCTCCAACAATACAACCTCTACACTTAGAGGCAAGGCACAAACCCACAAAATCAACCTCACAAATGAGGGATAGGCACAAAGCCAAACAACAACAATGATCACCTCACACTTGAGGGATTCTAAACCAATCTCCACCTCTCACTAGAGGGAGCCAAACACCACTTCCACAATAACCTCACACTTGAGGGATATCAACACTATCACCTCTCACTAGAGGGATACCACAATGAATGGAAGGATACAACATGGTGGTCTCTTTCAACCACAAACAACTCTTTCTCACAAAAATAATGATCCTATAGATAGGATAGTAAGATAAGCTCAAGTGTGAGAAATCAAAGTGTTTGAAAATCAAATTACAAAGAAAAATACTTGGGAAAATAACTAGAATAGATGTAGAATGAAGAACAAAACAAATATCCCAAATCTCTATTTTCTTTAAATTTTTCAACCCTTGAAAACAAATAAAAGATAAATCTTTTTGGCTTAAAAAACTCTTTTGAAAACTTGTATATAAATACTAAATAGTATGGGAATTTTGGTTCTTGGAAATCTTATCTAAAAACAAACTCAAATGGCATATTTATAACCCCAAATGAAATCTGCCCGTTGGCAGCAGGCAGGGGCAATTTTGCCCTTCCGATCGACCGGGCGGTCGACCGGCCAACGGTCATATTTTTGACCGTTGAGCCCTTCGGTCGACCGAGACTGGTTATAGAGAGCAGAGCTCTCTGCCGGTCGACCGACCCGGTCGATCGGGGCCATGTCCAGAGAGCAGAGCTCTCTGGACGGTCGACCGTCCCGGTCGATCGGCCACCAGCTCAATGCTGGCGTGCACGCTTGTGCACGTCGGTCGACCACATCGGTCGACCGACTTCTGCTACGGTCGACTGGTCTGGTCGACCGGCAGTAAACCAGTTCAGCCATTTTGGGACTTAAAAACTGAGCTTTTTATCTTTAATTAAATCCAATAAAATCTCATAAATTTCACAAAAATCAGTTCAGTATAATACTATGATATACAAACATGTTTGATTAAAAATCAAAACATGTTACAAACATTTTGAACCATTTTTGTGATATGAAAATTTTGCCTTAAACCAAAAACCGTATTTTCTAAAACTTGGATTTTTGAAATGGAAATTCGATTTTCCAAAACATATGTAAACACAAAAACATGATATTTAAACAACTTTTAAGCATATAGTATATGGATAAAATCTAATATACATTAAAGGTATTATATCTATGTTTTTGATATTAAATCCAAAAATAGGTTTTGTAAAAATACAAAACTCCAAATACATGAATAGGTTTATCAAAATAAGTTTTTCTAAATAGATGAAGCATAGATGTATATAGATCAAATCTAATATACATTAAACTATGTAAACTTGTTTTGATTCTATTTATTCATGAAAACCAAGATCAGTTAAACCAAAAATCGAAAACCAAAACATGAAACTTAAAAACAAGTGTGTGTGTGCGTGTGTGTGTGTGTGTTGTGAACTTGAGCATATCACACTATCTAATCTTTACATAGATCTAAACAATCTTAAATTAAAACAAACCGAAGCCTTCTTGACGAACTCCGCCTTCAAGCCGACTCGATCCAAACGTGATCCCCCGAGCTTAACTCCAACCGAGTGCTAGATGAACTTGACGCTCGAGCTCTTAAATCACCATGTGAAAGCTCTAAAACACCTTTGTTAAAGCTAATCACCTACTAATATCTTGGTTAAATATCTGAAACTAAATATCATAAGATTATTAGTAAACTATAACTACATGAGTTAATCATCATCAAAACTAGAGTGGAAGGCCTCTCGGCCAATAGAAACATGGTGGTTCTCCCACAAAACTTCCCTTAAAAGTGATGCTTTCACAAATATGATCATTTAGCTCGAAACGCATCCACCATCAAGGCAACAAAACTCTCACATTTTGTGAGAGCCCACACCTAATAAAATATAATAGATCTTAGTACCTTTACTTTCTTGGGTCCATGGAGGTTAGCATCTTTCCTAACCCAAATATTTTTACTTGCAAAATTAGAAATATTTAATCTATCATAACAAAATTTTGCAAAGTGGCATGTACGTTTACAGTGTGTGCAAGTGTACACATTAGCATACAAAGAATCATGTGTGAGTATCATAAGCATGTGCATGCCGTAATTTGTGTGCATGAATATGTGGAGCATGTTTCTTGTGAAACATGAATTCTAACCTCGTGTGGTTCATGACACATTGGCTCAAAGTGAAGCCCAAATAATCTATACTCTTCTTCAAAGCTTATATATGATTATCAATAGTAGAAGAAGATGTGGTGCAAGCATTTGAAGTAAAAAATTCTTTTCACAAGAAGATGAAGTTATAGTAGCATGGCAAACATTGGAAACTAAATCATTTTTCAATGAAACTTTTTCCTTTGAAACACAATCTAATTTCTTGAAAATAGAAATAATTTTATTTTTTAAAGAGTCATTTTCTTTTAAAACAAAATCAAGTTTTAAAGACAAAACACTATTCTTCTTCAAAACATGATCGAAATCATTTTTATTTTTCAAAATTTTATTTTATTTTAAAACAAGATCAAGTTGAACTTTCAATGAATCTCGTTCATTTGAAATCTTAACCTTCTCTTGCAAAACCATATCAAGTTTTTAAAACAAGTTTTTATTTTCTTCTTTTAATTCAAAACTCTTGCTTTTTAAAAGTTTGTATTTTGAAAGCAAGTTTTCACAAAATATTGAGAGCTTTTTATTTAAAGCATGGGCATCCATACTACTATCATGTCATTAGAAGAGCTAGCACAATCATCAAGATGAGTATCCGAATTTACCTCAAGGGAATCAATCCCTTGGACCATGAAGCATGTTTGTTCGAAGTCATCTACAATGGATTCTCTCTCCATATTATTTGAAGCTTGTTCCTTGAGAGAGGCCAAATGCAGAATCATAATGAGAAATCAAAGAAAGATGTTCTTTATTAAGTGTGTGCTTTAATGCATCTATGACTTGTGTATTGGCCTCTAGGTACTTGCCATTATCAATATAAAATTTCTTGGTAGTGGCAAGATAAACATGCAATCCTAAGGCTTTAAGGTATGCACTCATCTTAAATTTCCACATGTCAGTATTGAAAATATCATACATGAGAGGTGCAAGATAATCCATAAGTGCAAAATGTATGTGTACAAAATAAATACTAGATTAGCAATAAAGGATCACATTCCTAGATGGTTAAACTGAATATCAAGAGTGCTAACTCTGATACCATTTGAAAGTACACCTAGAGAGGGGGTGAATTGGTGTAGTGCTAATCTAAGACAAATAATGTCGAATTAAAAACTAATTGCTAACACACAAAGTGTAATCAAGAGTGAGTCTGAATTCACCGTGAAGGGCTCTGAAACTACACCTCACGATTCCTCTAAATTAAGAGTTGAGGTGCTTTAATAGCTCTCCTGATTAAACACAAGTGTGGGCACACAGATAATATCAAGCATGTATATAAATAAGCAATATTAACAACGCAAGATATAAAGAGTAGAGAGTTTAGAGAAAGAAGTTTAAACGCAAACACAAGGATATGTTTCGAGGTTCGAGCCATTGCTCTACGTCTCCACCTTCACACAAAAGAATTTCTACTATCCACTATTGGATCTTTTACAAAGGGACCTCCATCGAGAAATTACAAATACAAACTGGAGTACACAACTCCAACTCTCTCTCATCCCTATACACAAGTAGGTAGGCACAAAACAAAGAAAAAATACAGCTTTGCGATCACAAGAATCACAAGCAACTCTTCTCACATATAAGATCCTAAAGGATAAATTTGAAGTGAATAGCTCAAGTATATGAGTAAAACAAAGTTTTTGAAAAGAAAACACGAAGAAAAACTCTTGGGAAAAACTCTTGATAGGTGAAGAATTGAAAACTCTAAACTTGATTTCTCAAAACTTTGTTTTCTTTAATTTTTCAAAACTTTGAAACAAATAAAGGATAAGAGTTTTGGCACAAAAACTTCTTTTGAAAACTTGTTGAAAACACTAGAGAAGATGGGAAATAAGGCTCTTAAAAATCTTGGTAAAAACTAGTCCCAAAACCCCTTTTTATAGCCTCTTCAAAATATAGCCGTTGGGGAAAAGATCAGAATTGACCTATCGGTCTACAGGCTAGAAGTTTCGACCATTTGAGGTCGTCAGTTAACTACCCCTAGGCAACCAGCCTGTTGGTCGACCGCTCGGTCGACCGGGACCAACCCAAGAGTTAGGTTGATCCATTCGGTCGACTGCATGGTCGACCGGCCCTTAGGCATTGTGCTTGTGCACGTATCCATGCACGTCGGTTGATGGTCGACCGAGCCCTGGATCGGTCGACCGGTGGTCGACCACCAGCAGCCCAAAAACTGGGATTTTACGGTTGAAACTTTGGACTTTTAAATACTTATAAATTCCCATAAAACACCATAAATTCCACAAAAATAAGTTCATGTAAATATTTGAAGTACAAATATCTGTGATAAACATCAACATATATTACAAACAATTGAACTATTTTTTAGGTATAGATTTTAGGCTTAAACCAAAAACTGTATTTTTCAAAAACCAAACTTCTAAAGGAAAATACGATTTTTCTATAAACTTGTAAATACAAACACAAGGTATTGAAATATATTTGAAGCATAGTGTGCATGGATAGAGTCGGATAGAATCCAATACACATAGTAAATGATATATTTTTGTTTTTGACATTAAATCTCAAAATAAGTTTTGATAAAATCAAAACTTTAAACACATGAACTAGATACATCAAAATAATTTTCTAAATATCTATTTATGAAAACGATATATGTATTCTTGAAAATCCAAAATGGTTAAACTGAAACCAAAACTTTTGAACTTATGTGTACGTACTTGAGCATATCAAAATAAAACTATCCTTAAACAAGATCTAAATCAAACTAAACAAACCTTGATACAAATCTTCTTCTCCAAGTCGACTTAATCCAAACATGATCCATGAGCTTTACTCCTCTTGAGTTCTAGATGCGATCTTGAAGCGCGAGCTCTTGAATCTACACGTGATAGTTTCAAAACTTGACTTTGAATCTTTTATTGAAGCTATACACCTACTAAGATGTTGATCAATATCTGAAATTTATAAAATACAAGATCATTAGTAACTTAACTTCGTAAGTTTGTCATCATCAAAACTAAGATGAAGGGCCTTTGCACTAACAGTATCCATTTGAGCGATACATTAAAATTAAAAAATGTATGTGAGGAACTGAAATCGACCTGAAGGTTACATTATTGAATGTTACATATATGAAGAGGCAATTAAATTTTGCAATGAATACTTATTAATATTGAAACTAGAGGACTTCCTAAGAGGGTTTGTATTAAGGTAACAGATGGCTTTGGTAAAATTGGACAAATTATCATTATTGTCAGTAAAGACTTATTGTTTCAAGCACATAGATATATTTTGAATAATGCTGATAAAGTACAATCTTACATAAATGATCATATGAACTAATAAGGCACACCAATCTAACTAAATGAAGGAGAGAGAAATGGTAATAGATGAACACAATAAATCATTCATTAAGTGGTTCCAAAATTGAGTTGTTGATCAGTTAACAACTAATCAAATTGTATTTCTAAAATTTGAGATGGTTAGCGCATCGACCTCGCACAGATGTCTTGTCTTACCGTGGGTATCCTATAAATGGTCACTATTTTTGTTGGCCCAAGGGTATACTCTCCTTTTTTGTTTTGATGATTACAAACCATATGATGTTATTCGGTACTAATGAAGTTTGCGTGTTTCTAAGTATTTCAGGTTCTAAGAATATTGCTAGTGTATTCTTTCTCAAAATAAAGATATTCTAGTCTCAAGATCACTCAAGGGAAGGATTAGAGTTTGGACGATCAAGATTCACATTTTGGAGAAGTCCTCTTGAATATTACTTGAAGACATAGAGTACAATTGTATAATAATAGAATGTTTAAAGTACAGTATGTAGAGTTGATGCTCAAGAAGTCTCATACACAAAATACAAGTTTTCAAAATACGTGTTTTGATATCTAGTTTTTCTCACTTTGGTATTTGACAAGCTTTGGTATTTGATACATGTTCCATGTTTTTTCAAATTTATATATCCTATTTCTATCATGTATCCCATAGCCTATGTATTGCCAAAATATTTTTTTAACTATTATAAAATATTTAAAAATAAGTTAAATTCAAATTTTATTTATATATAAGTTTTTAGGCTAGGTCGGTCGACCGGGCGGTCGATTGGACCTCGAGGCCATATATGGCCTTAGCCTGTGCATACCGTGCATGTTTGTCGAGCGACCGACCGATCAACCAGCAAACCTAGCAGTCGACTGACTAGCACTAGTTTGATCTCGGTTAAGATCGGTCGAACGGGCAGTTGACCGACGTCAACGGATAGTTCAAATCTTTGGACTACCAGTCGACCGAAGTTCTGTCAAAGCTATGGTAATGGCTAGTTTTTTAAAATCTTATTTTTTTTTAATTTTTTCCAAAGAGTATATTTACTCCTTTTGGATATAATCTCTTCCCTAATGACCTGGTAGGCTCTTCTAAGAGTATTTTATCATTTGCCTATATATATGATTCATTTGTAGAGGATTAATAAGTTTTTTTTTTGCAAAATATTTGAAAAATTAAGTTTATTCAAAAGAAAAGATTTCAAATTTTCTTGCTTCAAGTGCTCTCATTTCATAACCAAATTCTACAAGTTTTCTGCTCTTAAACTGATTCATCTCAACTAATTTTCTCTTTCACAAACTCCTTAAGCTCCATCCCACATCAAATACTATAGGAAATTGTAAAAGAGATTGTTTGTAATCTTTGTGGTCACAAAGAGTTTGTAAACCTCATTGATTTTGTGCTACCTCTTGTGTAGAGGATTGAGTATTGGAGTTGTGTACTCCAGTCTTGTGTAGACCTTTGTAGTTCCTTTGTGGAAAGATCCTTAATGGATAGTGAAATCCTTCACGCGGTGAAGGCGGAGATGTAGAGCTTGGTGCTCAAATCTCAAAATAAATCATTTGTATTTGTGATTGCTTTCTCTCTTACTCTACTCTACTTGCTATCAGATAAGGGAAGATCCACAGCACCCGGATTTGGCCATTTGGCCAGATCCTGGCCGCGGATCTGCCACAAAGTCCGCGGATCCGTGATTGTTCATCAAAAGTTCATATTTTTAGTCACATTTTCATGTTTATTTTTTATAAAGCACTACTAATTAATCATTTTATTGTTTAGTAATGTGCAGGCCTCCTTAATTAAAAAAAGAAAAGAAAAAAGCCCAAAAGAAGCCCACAAGTTAAAGATAAGTCCAAGAGCTCATCAAGCCCAAGTTAATTCAGAAATTATCCTATCCTAATTTAGTGATAAAGGAGAAAATCAATTTAAATTAAGTTGCTTTATCTCCAAGTCAAAGATAAAGAAGAAAATTCAGGTTTAAAATTTGGATATATAGATAACTTGTTTCCCAAGTTATCTATGAAACAAGGTTATTTTAAATTTCAGAATTTAAATGAAGATTCTGAGGAAATATCTCCAAATGAACGGACGAGATGAAGCCCCGCGCCAAAGCGCGTACCCTGACTGCTTCCATTTGTCACGTTTTCCCTAAAAAGCCGGGGAAACGCGGCTTTCCTGAAGAGTTAGCCATGTTAGTTTGGGGAAAGTGTTCTACAGAGACTCTACTACTAGGATCTCCTATAAATACTCCTGCATAGCAACAGAGGAGGGCATCTCAGAAAATCAAGTTTTAGGTTTTCTTTAGATCTTTTTTTTTCTGAATTTCTATTGTATTTTCTAGTTTTTTCACTTTGAAAAAGATTTGTAAAGAGAAGAAGGTTTTTGTAATGATTCAGTGACAATTCAATAAAGGTTCTTATTTTCTTTCATATCTCTTTTTGTTCTTTAATTTATGTTCTTCAATTCTAATTTACTTTCTTTTATGCATTCTTTAAATACTATGCATAATTTCACCATGAACATGAGTAACTAAATCTCCTCGTAGCTTGCTAATCTCTCTACCAACTAAGCCTAGTTCTATAAGATGAATTGATTGAACTCTATGTCTATTTGAAACCCTAGGGATAAGTTAATGATTCTTGAAGATTAGTGATGAATTAAGTTAAACTAGTTTTAGGGTTATACTATTAAATGGTTATTCTTGGTTTATGCTTAGGAACTTTGATAGCTTAATGTTAAGTCTAAAATGATTTTTCTTATGCTATACTTTGATAAACTAATGTTTAATTTTATCTAGTGTACTCTAGGGTCTACTTTTTATCTTACTCTTCTTGCTTGAATTTGAAGCAATGCTCTAGAGTTAATTTCTCTAGGTTCAATATGATATTTATTCTTCATACACTAGTAATTAGTTGTGGTAGATGATTAGTGGGCTATGATCTCTCTTTTATTTAAATCAACTCTTTTATTACCATCATCTTTTCTATCCAGGTTTTGCATAGAGAAAACATATCGAAACGCTTGCATCACATCTCTCCCTGCGGATTGACCCATTTAGCTCTTGCTATAGAAGATTAATTATAAGAAAATAGAGAAATCTCTTAACCTTAACAGTTTTACTTTTTACTTTATTTTCTCTGTCAATCAAAATTTTGACACCGTTGCCGGGGAGGGAACGGCATAGTTTTCTTTGTTAACTAAACCCTAATTTCTCTATTTTTGTGTGCAAGTTTAGAGCATAGGAAAATAAATTGCAGAAAAGAATATATATGTGGTTGTCAGACTCTGCATAAAAAGCAGAGCCCCTAAACCCTCAAAAAGGTTGCGCAAACGCGGCAAAATCCATGCAAACATGGCCTGTTTGAGTTAACTACTGATCTCTTTTCAGCACGGCTAGTTGAAATTCCTTAAACTGTTCACTGCTTTTGATAGTTTTTCTATTTGATAAACCAACATATTTCTAATAATTTAACAGTAATTTATTTGTTGATTAACTTAAAAACCTATTTAGACTCTACATCATAGGCAGGCACATGTCTATTTAAATTCTTTAATTTTTGTTGAGAAACTACTTGAGACTGGGTACATTCGCATTGCATATAGACTAGGAAACACCCTTGGCTGATTTACTGTTTTTAAGTGAATTCTTTACTATTTGTTTGTACACGTGCACTAATACCTCTTAAGGGAAAAACTCATAAGCAACATAAGGTCAGGACGTTATTACCCTTCCTTGGCCCACAAATCATCTTCTTTGCACTCACAACATAACCCTAATTTAAAATTAAGTTGATGTTAGCCCTAGGATTAATCAGACTCACTAGGAGATTGACTAAAGGAGGAAGTTGTTAGAACTTAACTCTTGCCAAATCGGTGACTAGGTAGGGGATTGAGAGGCAAAACCTCGAAGGTTTGTGGTTTGGCTTAATTAGGCCCATCTTGACGGATACCTCCCACCAATCTTGCCACCTACCTAGCCGATTAACTTGTGATTAAAGTCTACAATATACCTCCCATAGATAATCTAAAGTTAGGAGTCGTCTAGTTCTAAGCTTATCCTAGAATAGGTTTGATTAATTTTTATTTCTTTTTTGATTGGTGAATTGGTTTGAATTGATTGTGTTGGCAAGTGTGGTCGAGAGACCCAATTACATCTAGATTAATTAGGACTGAGTCACCACCAACCTAACCAAATCATGACACCCGACATCGCCAGAGGATAGATTCTATCCTATTAGGACATCACTTCCGTCTTCCATTCAGCTTCCGAAGATGAAAGCAAAAGCTTTGAGATAAATCCAAAATTCATTAACACTCTCCCTAAATACCATGGTCTAGAGTCCGAGGATGCATACATCTTTATAAGAAAATTTAAAGAGGTATCCCTCATGATAAGGATTCCACAGTTAGGAGATGATGCAGTAAGGTTACATTTTGTACCTTTCGCCCTCAAGGACCTAACCAAGAAATGACTATACAGTTTAGAAGAAAATTCTATCACGTTATGTGATGATTTCATAAAAGTCTTGTTAAAAAAGCTCTACCCTATCCACAAGACCATCCTTATGAGGAAAAATATAATGTAGTACAAGCAAGAACCTAACGAACCGTTTTAAAAATATTTCGAATATTTCAAGAACCTTCTTGTCCAATGCCCTCATCATGACGTAGAAAAGTGGCGACAATGTCAAATTCTCTACGATGGTCTAGACTATCAAAATAAGACTCTTCTAGAAATCATGTGTCGTGCGATTCCTAAAAAAATTGAAATTGAAGGGTGAAAAATTTATGAAGATTTAGCCGAAAAGACCTTACAATAGGAACCTTCCAATGAAGAGTCTAGGAATTCCAACTCAATCTCTTCCAAAAGAGGTCCCCACTCGATAGAGGACTCCATAGCTACTGAGTCTAAATTAGCTAACGTTATACGAAGGTTAGAAGCCATTGAACTTAAGAATTATGTTTCTGTAAACCAAGTAAACCCAACACCAACTGTGGGCTGTACTTACTGTCAAGCTATGAACCATGTGTTCGAAGAGTGTCACGAATTCATAGCTCATCAAATATTGCCCGAAAATATGAATGCAGCATTCTCAACGCCCACCAGCATCACAGACGTACAATCTTGGTTGGAGAAATCACCCAAATTTCTCATAGGCCCAAAATGTCAATGATTATCCTAGGCCCAATTTCTCCAAAAATTCTCAACCACCTTATTATCAACCCAATTTTCCCAATGAAGCTCCACAACCTTCCTTCCAAAGTCCCATTGCCGACAAGACCGATTTTGAGAAAATTTTGACATCTTTCATCTAGAATATAAGACAAGCCATATCTAAATTAGAGGGTCATATGAGTCAGTTAATCAGTTCCAAAAGTGAAAGGCCCAAAGGGACTTTGCCTAGTCAACCGATAATAAATCCTAGAACTTTAGTCAAGCTCATATGGCTTAAGAGGATACAATGAACCAATGTAATATGGTCCATACATTGCGGTCGGGAAAATAAGTTGATAATCAAGTGTCAATGCCACCGGACCCAACTCAAACATCCACTCCTTCTAGTTTCACTCCACCCACTTTCAAAGATAAGTCAGTCGAACAAGTGCATAAGCCTACAACCCCATTTCCGAATAGGCTTAGATGTAATAATAATGCACAAATGGACAAAGTACTTGAGATTTTTATTCAAGTGAAGATTAATGTACTGCTTCTTGATGCAATCCAATATGTCCTTAGTTATGCCAAATTTCTTAAGGACATGTGCACAAAGAAAAGATAGACCAATATGCCTAAGAAGGTTTTTCTAGTCACTAACATTAGTGAGTTATTGTCCAACCAAATCCCGATCGAGTACAAGGATCCCAGTTGTCCCACCATCTCTTGCACAATATGTCAGACAGAAATTAATCGAGCACTTCTTGATTTAGGAGAGAGTATTAACTTACTCCCTTTCTTAGTATAACAACAACTTGGTTTGGCAAACTTAGCCCAACTCAAGTCACAGTCCAGTTAGCTGACCGGTCAATCAAAGTCCTAAAAGGAGAAATAACCGATGTCCTTATCCGAATAGGGGAATTCATCTACCCATTAGACTTCATTGTCTTAGAGACCAAACCAATCTCTAATCCTAGGTCCCAAACTCCCATCATCTTAGGACGCCCATTCCTAGTAACTGCAAATGCAATTATAAATTGTAGGAATGTATCCATGAGATTGACTTTTGGAGACATGACTAAGAAAGTCAATGTTTTCAACTTAAAAAAAAATACTCCTATGATATGGATGATCCACCTTTTAAGGTAAACCTTATTAAGGACTTGACAAGTGAGTATAGTGAGGAGATAAAATTAGAAGCTGAGTGTGACGCCAAGTTGGAATCTGGGGATTTCAAACTTGATGAGGTAGTCAATTCTACAATTGAGTGGGCATCGAGCTCAAGTTTATTAGATCCAGAGCCAACAAGCTTGACTCCTATGTCTATCGAGTCATCTCCTTCTTTAGAGCTAAAAGCCTTGTCTAAACATCTCAAGTACGCCTACCTAGGTGAACAAGAGACTCTATGAGTCATTGTTGCATCAGACTTGACTGAAGGCAAAAAGAAGACCTTATGACAATCCTTAGAAAATAGAGGGAAGCTATTGGTTGGACAATGACCGACATAAAAGGATTAAGTCCAACTATAGTTCGACACCAAATTCATCTAAATGAAGAAGCAAAATCAAAGAGGGACCTGTTGCGTAGGTTAATATTATGCAAGAGGCCATTCAAGCTGAAATAGTCAAACTTTTAGATAACGGGATAATTTATTCCATTTTTGATAGTCAATGGGTCAGCCTTGTCCATGCGGTCCCTAAGAAATCTGATTTTATAGTGGTAGAAAATGAAAACCATGAGTTGGTACAAACGCGACTCCCTACAAAGGTTCAAGCTTGCATTGACTATCGAAAATTAAATGCTGCCGCTAGCAAAGACCATTTCCTTCTTTCATTTCTCGATCAATTGCTTGAACGACTAGCTGGCCACGAGTATTACTATTTCTTAGACGGTTACTCGGGGTACAATCAAATCCCCATTGCTCCAGAGGACCAAGAGAAAACAACATTCACATGTCCATTTGGGACTTTCGCTTATCGCCGAATGACTTTTGGTTCATGCAATGCCTCCGCGACATTTCAACGTTGTATGTTAAGCCTATTCTCTAACATGGTCGAAATATTTTTAAAGATCTTCATGGATAATTTCTCCATTTAGAGACTCATTTGACCAATGTCTTCACAATCTAGAACTTGTCCTCAAACGATGCACGGAAAAAAATTTGACTTTATGTTTGCGAGAAATAGAACTTATCTTTGCGCCCATAATTTTGTCCCAGATTGGTCCAAACCATTTGAGATCATATGTGATGCTTCTGATTTTGTCATAGGTGTTGTCTTAGGACAACGCATTGTCAACAAGCAGTATGTGATCTACTATTCAAGTAGGACTCTTAATAATGCCCAATTGAATTATACTACAACCGAAAAGGAATTCTTGGCTGTAGTATTCGCATTGAAAAATTTTCGTCCATGCCTACATGGGGCCAAAACCACCATATTCACTGACCATTCCACACTTTGATACCTAATGCTCAAGAAGGACACGAAAGCCCAACTTATTCGTGTTGGCCCAGAGGCCTTACACTCTAGTTTTGATGATGATTAACTCATGTAGTTATAGTTTACTAATAATCTTATGATATTTAGTTTCAGATATTTAGCCAAGATATTAGTAGGTGATCAGCTTCAACAAAAGAGTTTTGGAGCTTTCACATGGTGATTCAAGAGCCCGAGCATCAAGTTTATATCTAGCACTCGTTGGAGTCAAGCTCGATGGATCACGTTTGGATCGAGTCGACTTGGAGATGGCGCTCTACAAGAAGACTTCGGTACAGTATTTAGTTTATGTTTTAGATCCATTGTTAAAGATTAGATAGTGTGATATGCTCAAGTTCACAACACACACACACTTATTTTAAGATTCATGTTTTGGTTTTCGGTTTTTGGTTTAACCGATCTTGGTTTTCATGAATAGATAGAATCAAAACAAGTTTACATGATTTAATGTATATTAGATTTGTTCTATATACATCTATGCTTCAACTATTTAAACAAACTTAGTTTGATAGTCTATTTCATGAGTTTGGAGTTTTTGGTATTTTAACAAAACTTATTTTTGAATTTAATGTCAAAAACATTGATATATATATATATATATATATCTTTCATATATATTGGATTATATCCATATACAACATGCTTAAATGTTGTTTTAAATATCATGTTTTTGTATTTGGATGAGTTTTGGACAAAACGATTTTCCATTTTAAAAATCCTAGTTTTGGAAAATACGGATTTTGGTTTTCGGCAAAATTTCTAAGTTACAAAAATAGTTCAAAATGTTTGTAACATGGTTTGATTTTACTCAAACATGTTTGTATATCAAAGTATTATACTAAAACTATTTTTGTGGATTTTTAGAGATTTTATGGATTTAATTAGATAATAAAAACTCAAGTTTTAAATCCTATAACTAGATCTGCCAGGCCCTGGCGGTCGACCGGACCGGTCGACCGACGTGCACAAGGACGTGCACGCAGCCAGTCCCTTGGGCCGGTCGACCGACTGAAGTCAACCCACTCTCGGGTTGGCCCGGTCGACCGGGCGGTCGACCGGCCAGAGAGCCGTTGCTCTCTGGTTCTGGGCCCGGTCGACCGGGCGGTCGACCGGCAGGCTCAACGGTCAATTTTTTGACTGTTGGCGGTCGACCGGCCGGTCGACTGGAAGGTCAATTTTGACCTTTCTGCCAGCTAATGGGCAGATTTTGTAATGGGCTATAAATACCCCATTTGAAGTTGGTTTTCCCCAAGTTTTTAAGAACTAAAATTCTGATCTTCTCTAGTATTTTTAAGAGCAAGTTTTTCAAAAGAGTTTTGGTTTAAAAGATCATTCTTCATTTGGTTTTAAAGTGTTTGTTAATTCAAAGAAAATAGTCTTTTGGGAATTTGTTTTTGATCTAAAAATTCTATATCTATTTGGAGATTTTTCCAAGTGATTTTCTTTGTTCAAAACACTTTGTTTTCTCACACTTGAGCTTATCATTCTATCCTATCTATTAGGATCTTTGTTTTTGTGGGAAAAGAATTGGTTTGTGGTCTTTTGATCACTAAGTTGTAAACCCTCCTATTTTGTGTTATCCCTCTTGTGTAGAGGTTGATTTTTAGAGTGGTGGCTTTGTGCCATATCCCTCTAGTGAGAGGTTGATTTGTTGTTTGGCTTTGTGCCTATCCCTTATTTGTGAGGCTGATTTGTGTGGCTTTGTGCCTACCTCTAGTGAGAGGTTGTATTTTGGTTGAGAGTGGAGTTGTGTACTCCATATTGTAATTGCCCCAAATCCTCAGTGGAGGTTCCCTGTGTGGGAGTCCTGTGTGGACAAGTTAGTGAAAATCCTTCTGTGTGAAGGCGGGGACGTAGAGCTGTGTGCTCGAACCTCGAAACATATCCGTGTGTTAGCGTTTGATCCACTTTCTCTAACTCTCTCTCTTTCTATTGTGCCTTGCATTGATTCATATTGTCATATCATACTTATATGCTTGGTTGTGATTTTTTGTAAGCCTCACTTGTGTTTAACCACGAGAGCTTCATATAGCACCTCAACTCTTATTCAGAGGAATCAAGAGGAGTTAGTCCAGAGCCCTTCACCGGGAATTCGGCTACACTCGTTGGTTACACTAAGTGTGTTGCAATTAAGTTTTAATTTCCGCATTATTGTTCATAGATTAGCCGTACACCTATTCACCCCCCTCTAGGTGTACTTTCAATTCGTTGGATCCTCCTCCTTCAAGAGTTTGATCTCGAAATTTGAGATAAAACGGTGTTGAAAACATCATCGTCGATCACCTCTCTCCTGTTCCAAATGCCCCTTCCAATGAGTTGCCAATCAATGATAACTTCCTCGATGAATAACTCTTAGCTACCTTTAGGGAACCATAGTTTGCCGACATAGTCAACTACTTGGTCACAAACCAGATTCCATCTCATTGGTCAAAACAAGATGTATATCGGTTCTTGTCTCAAGTCTGATATTTCATTTGGGAGGAACCTTATCTCTTTAAATATTATTCTGACCAAATCATTAGGAGATGTATTCCCAATGAGGAAGTGAAGAATGTTCTATCCTTTTTTCATAAACTTGCATGCGGTGGACACTTTGGTCCCCATAAAACTACTGAAAAAAATTCTACAGAGTAGGTTCTATTGGCCCAGTTTATTTAAAGATGTATTCAACTTTTGCAAGATGTGCACAAGATGCCAAATGATAGGTAGGATTTTGAAATGTAATATGATGTCCCTCAACCCAATTCTAGAAGTAGAACGCTTTGGCATTTGGAGCATCAATTTTATGGGATCATTTCCTAATTCATTTAAGCACCAATACATCTTGGTGGTTGTGGATTACGTATCCAAATGGGTTGAAGCTATCCTTTGCAAGACAAACAACAACAAAGTTGTTGTCAAGTTCTTGAAAGAAAACATCTTTTCATGCTTTGGAAACCCTCGTGCAATAATTAGTGATAATGGCTCACATTTTTGCAATAGAACTTTTAAAGACCTTATGCAAAAATATGTCATAACACATAAGTTATCCACGCCTTACCATCCTCAAACTAGAGGGCAGGTAAAAATCTCTAACAGAAAAATTAACCTTATATTAGAGAAAACTTTAAATCAAATCCGAAAAGACTGGTCCACCAAATTGGTAGATGCCTTTTGGACATATAAGACCGCCTTTAAAATGATTTTAGGGATGTCTCCTTATAGGTTATTCTTTGAAATGGCTTGCCACCTTCCTGTTGAGTTAGAACACCGAGCCTTATGTGCTATTAAATAACTAAATTTCGATTTAGATAAGGCCGATGCGCTTTGAAAATTTTAAATTTTCGGACTTGAGAAGTTGAGGAACGAGGCTTACGAAAATGCGAAAATTTCGAAGGTTAGGCTTAAGGTTTTCATGATAAGTTTATCATGAGAAAAACTTTTGTCCCCGGATAAAAAGTGTTACTCTATAATTCTAGGGCTCATCTTTTTCCAAGGAAGTTGAAATTACGATGGACAGGGTCATTCGTTGTTAGGACTGTGTTTCCATATAGAGAAGTAGAACTATGCGACACTAATAATGGTAGTTAATTTAAGGTAAATGGTCAACATTTGAAACCATTTTTGTGAGTCTACTTGACCCAATGTATCGGTAACATAACTTCACTTCTTTCTACACTTTATTCCTTGCATGTATGCTTACATTCATACATTGGGGACTATGCATGAGATAGGTGTAGGGGAGGGTCTAACATAGGGTCAAACATGTAACATCTAACATTCTAACATGTAACATAATTAACATGATAAAAAAAATTAACTTTACTAACATACGCATATACTAACAAAAAATTTCTCTTTTAAAAAAAATTGAAAAAGAAAACAATATTTTGATTTATTTTTGTAAGTAATTAAGTTAATTTTAAAGAAGAAGAAAATCATAATTAGGATTTCTTAATACTTGGTCAAATTAAGATTATTTGTTTGATTTTCAGGGTTAGAAAGAAAATTTGAAAAAGTAATTCAGTCCTGATTTTTACCTTGATAAAATATGCATACTGTATACACTTACACACTTAAGATTCAAAGAAAGACTCTTGTGCCTTAGTAAAAGAGAGTGTGTGTGTGTGTGTGTGTGTGTGAAAAAATAAAAACAAATCTAATTATTGATTAGCTACGTGCTTTGGCCTAAGGAAGTCTTGGTATTTACATGAAAGGTAATGAGGTAAGTTTGAGAAAAAAGAAAAAATATAATATATGTATTAACATATCTAATAATCAATTAGTTAGGCATTAGGGCCTCAAGAAGTCTTGATACTTACACACAAAAAAATTAGATGAGTTGTACATATTAAAAAAAAAGTGCTTAAAGATACAACTAATGGGTAATACTTCGAACTTCTTTCCAAAAAAAAAGAAAAACAGAGAATATATATATATATATATATATATATATATATATATATATATATATAAGGCATAAGAGTTGAAGTTGAAGAATCCTAGTAAAAAAATTCATGGTTGACAAAGGTGCATATGACTAGACTAAGTGAGAAATTCAGTTTTAATTCTAACCTAGATTGACAATAAATATTTGAATCAAGACTAAGTATAGAAATGAATAATTTGGTGATCCTAAGACTTATAGACTACTTGATTCTTACAAAGATGCTTCAAATATTTTCTCAATTTCAAATATGATTTTTTGAAAACATTAACATTTTTTTTTTTTTTCTTCTTTTATGGATTTTGTGGGTGTAATTCTCTAAAAACCATCATGAGGCAACACTCGTCCTCTAGGGGTAACCTAGAGGTTTAACAGCTTTTTGCACATGCTAAGTACAACAATGATTTCTATGAAAGTGAGTTAGTTTAGATTAGTTTAGATTTCCTTTTCTTACTTGAGGTAAAATATAGGTGTTGGGGTGTGATTGTTCATCAAAAGTGCATATTTTTAGTCATATTTTTCATGTTTATTTTTATATAAAGCGCTACTGTTTAATCAATTTATGTTTAGTAATGTGCAGGTCTTGTTAATGAAAGGAGAAAAGAATAAATCCCAAAAGAAGCCACAAGTTAAAGAGAAGCCCAAGAGCTCATCAAGCCCAAGTTAATTAAGATTATCCTATCCTAATTCAGAGATAAAAGAGAAAATAATTATAAATTAAGTTGCTTTATCTCCAAGTCAAAGATAAAGGAGAGAAATCAAGTTTAAAATTCAGATTTATAGATAACTTGTCCTAAGTTATCTAGAAAACAAGGTTATTTTAAATTTCAGAATTCAAATGAAGATTCTGATGAAAAATCTCCAGATGAATGGACGATATGAAGCCATGCGCCAAAGCGTGTACCCTGACCCCCTCCATTTATCGTGTTTTCCCCTGAAAAGCTGCCAGAACACGGCTTTTTTTGAGGAATTGGACGTGTCAGTTTGGGGGGGAGTAATCTACAGGGACTCTACTACTAGGATCTCCTATAAATACCCCTGCAGAGCAACAGAGGAGGGCATCTCAGAAAATCAAGTTTTATATTTTCTTTAGATGTTTTTTTTCCAAATTTCTATTATATTTTCTAGTTTTTTTCACTTTGAAGAAGATATGTAAAAAGAAGAAAGCTTTTGTACTAGATCGGTAATAATTCAATAAAGGTTCTTATTTTCTTTCATGTATCTTTTTGTTCTTTAATTTGTGTTCTTCAATTTTAGTTTACTTTCTTTTATGTATCCTTTAAATACTATACCTAATTTTACCATGAACATGAGTAACTAATTCTCTTCGTAGCTTGCTAATCTCTCTACCAATTAAGCCTAGTTCTATAAGATGAATTGATTGAACTCTATGCCTGTTTGAAAACCTAGAGATAAGTTAATGATTCTTGAAGATTAGTGATGAATTAAGTTAAACTAGTTTCAGGGTTATACTAATTAATGGTTATTCATAGTTTATGCTTAGATACTTTGATAGCTTAATGTTAAGCCTAAAATGATTTTTCTTATGTTATACTTTGAGACTTTAATAAAATAATATTTAATTTTATCTAGTGTACTTTAATTAGGATTTGCTTTTTATCTTACTCTTCTTACTTAAATTTGAGGCAACATTCTAGGTAAATCTTTGTAGGCTCAATATGATGTTTATTCTTCATAGATTAGTACTTAGTTATGGTAGATGATTAATGGGCTTTGATCTCTCTTTTATTTAAATCAACTCTTTTATAACCATCATCTTTTGTGCCCAAGTTTTACACAGAGAAAACATATCGAAACACTTGCATCGCAACTCTCTCAGCGGATCAACCCATTTAGTTCTTACTACAGCAGATTAATTATTAGAAAATGGAAAAATCTCTTAACCTTAACCTTTTTACTTTTTACTCTATTTTATCTGTTAATCAATTCATGGCTTTGTTGCAACAGTTGGGGAGCGTTTGCTCTCCCTATCTGCAGATGCTCTTCGCTATCTCCTTTTTGGCTATGAATACTGCATTTTCCAAAGCAGCAGGGACGAAGACAAGGATTTAGTTTTACTTTATTCTTAAGGCTAGGATTTTGTTAGATAGTTGCAATTTATTTGTAATTTTGTTTGTTGTTTTTCATTCTAGCTTAATCCAGCACAGAGAGAAGGGGGAGGGGGGAGGGGGGGAGAGAGAGAGAACGAGTGTTGTAATCAGAAGTTGATGGGATATCAATAAAGATTCAATGAACTCTTCTTCACCTCTATTTTTTGGTAGTCTCGCTTTATTTCATATTCGCATTTCATTTCTAATATGAGTAGCTAAATTGATTTTCTGGGCTCACTATCCTCTCTTCTCTATTGTTCTTTATTTTGATTGATTGATATGCAAAGAAACCCAACTAAATTATATGAATGCCCAAATTAAGCCTTGCACATTTGCAAGTGAATGCACATGAGGATGGGTGTGGACTTTTAAACTTCCATTTTGAAATCACATCTTAAACTAGTTTTTATTTCATTCTTGAAAATACACTTGATGATTTAACATTCAGTTTAAGAAATAATTTTCAAAAAGAAATTAACTTTTCTAAAACTAGTCTTATATGTTTTGCTTGACCGTTTCAATACTCAAGCTTTCACTTTGGCCTATGATCTTATTGAGACACTAAGATTTTTAAGAAAAAAGTACATAGCTGAGTAATAAGATAGTGAGCCCCGATTTCTTCCTACTTTAAACAAAAACAAAATCACTCTCAAGATTTCTTTAAAATCATCTTTTTCAAATTTTATTCTCAATATTCACTTTTTCTCTAAACTAGTTCTCAATATTTCTTTTTCATTTTCTTCTAAAAAAACTGACACTAAAAACTATTTTCCCAAAAATATCGAAACGCTTGCATCATATCTCTCTATGTGGCCATGACTCATTAGCCCTAAGCTACACAATATTTAAATTTGCAATTAAATTTTGGCTCTGTTGTCGGGGAGGAAATGATATTCTTTGTGTTTTAACAAGTTTGTTGTTCTGTTTTAGGGTTAAGGAAATCAGTTGAAGAAATTTAGTGTTGCAGAAGAAGACCTATTTTGTGCCCTTACTCTAAAAAGTAGGGAACAGGATACCAAGAATTGGCCGTGAAAACACATACATTGTCGCACAAACGCGGCAATTTGAGGGACTACTATTTTTTTTTTGCAGGACATGTTGCTCTGCAAAATAAATTTTCTTCAATTGCTAGTTTTGATATTTGATAACCCTGTTTTAATCCAATAGTAGTCGATTGATTGAAATTGCTTAAAAGAAGTTTAGATTTGCATTCCTAGGCATTTGTCTAATTATATTTTCATTTCATTTATTGTTGAAAAAAGCTGAAGATAAGGTACGTTTGCATAGCATCTAGCTTAGGAAACATTCTTGGAATGATTTACTTACTTTTTGAGTGTTATTTTTACAATATCTTGCACACTTTCACAAACAAATCTTAATGGCAAAACTCAACACAAGATAAGGTAGGGGAGTTATTACCCTTCCTTAGCCCATAAACCATCTCCAAGCATGCACAACCTAAGCCTAATTTAAAATCTGATAAACGTTGGCCCTAGGGACATCTCGGACTCACTAGAAGGTTGACCGAAGGGAAAAGTTGTTAGAATTTGACTCTTACCAAATCAGTGTCAAAGGTCGAAGATTCAGAGGCGAGACCTCGAAGGGTGGTGTTTGGATTAATTAGGCCTGTCGCTTTTTGCGCGGATATCTCCCACCAATCTTGCCCCGATCTGGCCGATTAACTTGTAGTCAGATTCTGCATTATACCTCACATAGACAATCTAACCAGTTAGGAGTCGTTTAGGTCTAAGTTTACTTTAGAACAGGCTTGTTTGAATTTTTCTTTTTCTTTTGACTATTTGGTGAACTTGTTTGTGGTAGTGATTGTGTATGCAAGTGTGGTCGAGAGACCCAAACACATCTAGATTAACTAGAAGCAGTTCACCACCTAAACCAGAACAAAAATCAGATCCAGTTATGGCTCTACCAACATCTTTACCGGAGAGGTTCTATCCCATGAGGACCTTCCTTCCATCTTGCATTCAAATCCCGAAAGCCAATAGCAACAGTTTGAACTGAAAGCATAATTCATCAACACTCTCCTTAAGTTCAATGGTCTAGAGTCCGAGGAGGTGTACTACTTCATAAGAGAATTTGAGTAAGTATGCCTCATGATGAGTATACACCAGTTAGGAGACGATTGGTTAGGTTATGTTTTGTTCCTTTCGCCCTTAAGGACCAGGTCAAGAAATGGCTATACAGCTTAGCGGTTGACTCTATCACTTTTTGGGATGATTTCGTTAAGGTTTTCTTGAATAAATTCTATCCTATCCACAGTACTTCTCTCATTAGGAAGAATATCATGCAGTTCAAGAAAGAACTTAGTGAACCATTTTGGAGGTACTTTGAACGTTTCTAAGACCTCCTTACCCAATGTCCTCATCATGGCATAGAGAAATGACGACTGTGCCAAATTCTTTATGACGGTTTAGACTATCAAATCAAGACCCTCTGTAATATCCCTAATTTAAAATACTGTATTTTTATTTTTCTAAGTATTTATTTTATTTTACTGATTGTTTTATTGTTAATTATTAACTTGATTTATGACTTATTGCATTATTAAATAAATAAATTATTTTAGAATATTAAATGGTAATTTGGCTTTATATATTGTTACCATTATTTCTTATCATATTTTAGTTACTTATTAATATTATTTCTATTACGAATTACTATTATTATTGCTATTAGTTGTTAATATTAGTAGTTGTTATTTTTATTATTATTTCATTATTATTATTATTTATTGTTATTACTATTAGTGTTATTATAATTAATATGTTGGTGTTTATTAATTAATATTAGTGTTATTATTATTGTATTTATTTATTTAGTATTAGTATAAGTATTTGTGGTAGTGGTAATTGTTAATTATTTTATTATTATTGTTATTATTATTTTATTGTTAATTAATAATATTATTACTTTTATTTATTTTATTAGTAGTGATGTTGTTAATTATCATTATTATTATTGTTATAGTTATTCTAACTATTATTAGTATTGTTACCATTATTATTAGTGTTAAGTATTGTTATATATATATATATATATATATATATATATATATATATATATATATATATATATATATATATTATTAGTATTAATATTGTTTTACTTCATTTTTCCTTTTTCTTATTCTTCTATTTTCTTTTCAATCAACCCATTAGCATACCCATACCTAATTAGACCCAATACCCATATCATTTTCTATATAATCCTAATATCAAACCTAATCCCTAACCTAATTATCATCTCCATCTCCCTTCCTGTCGCCGCCTCTTTCACTATCATCTCCCTCTTCCTTATTTCTCCTCCTTCCCATGCAATTGCGCCACCCGAGATCTCTCCTTTTCTTCTTGTGCGCCACAAATACCCATGTCCCGAGCACCACCTCCTCCATGCCAATACCTATCCTATCTCCGACCATGACTCCACCACACCTACCATCTGCTCACCTCCATCCACGGCCCTTGTTGGCTGCACCCTCACCAACTGCAGCCCCTGGCCGGCCATCACCCAGCCCAGGATCCCCTGCCTCCTTGTGCACCCAGGCCGCGAGCCTTTACAGGAGAAGATCTCCTCCTCCTCCTCTGACCACAGCAACAGTTACCAGAGCCAGGATAGCCATCCACAACAGGCCCTCTCCATCTCCCAGCCACAACACAACCACACCCCAGCGCCATCAGCCAGGCCACTACCCTGGCCGAGCATATGTTGTCCAGCGCGCCTCCCCTCACAGCCAACATGCAAACTCCCACACAATCAAACCATGGCTATCCTCTTCCATGAGAACCACCCCATGGCTTCTCCTCCATCATGACTAATCTCAGCTGCGCGAACTTGTAATCAGGGGGCCTTAAGGTTAGATTATGTAGCTTGGGTTCGGGCACATCGGTGCTCTGTGCATGGCTTCCCGTTCCAAATTAGGTGGCTGCTCATTCTTCCTCGCCCCGCGACCACTACACACGGCCTCTCCCATGGCCATGAGCCACCCAAGCTAGGCCACGCATTCACCGAAGCGTGAGCAAGTGGCCACCAATGCGAGCAAGCCCCGGGCCTCCTCCACCAATGGCAGCACACGCCCAACAAACCCCATGGATGCCTCTAATTCATTAGTGCTTTATCTATTCCTCCTTTCATGGCCCTAACATCCCAAGTCCGAACCCCTCTTCTATCTCTCTGTGGGTCGCCGTTGATCACCGTCGGCGAGTGCGAACGCACCCGCGCCCTTCATGGCGAGACCCTCTATCCGTCGACATCCTCCGCGACCTCCTCCCCCTCCGCCGAAGCCTCCGTCGGCGCGCCGCAAGTCACCCCGTTGCGTGAGTAATTCTCCACTCTTTCTATTTCTTTTCCTTTTCAGGTGTGTTATATTTGTATGTTGGATATAATTGTAAATATGCTTACATATAGGTGTGTGTTAATAAATTTGTGTAGGTGTAAGTCATTATTTGTGATTGGGTATGAATTTTAATTATGTGGGTGTTAGTTTTTCTTTGTGCATGGAAATGTAAGTATGCATGAGGGTGAGTATGCGTGAGTTTGCTTATATGCATGAGGATATATATATATATATATATATATATATATATATAATATATATATATATATATATATATATATATATATATATATATATATATATATATATATATATATATATATATATATATATATATAGTGTATGTGTATGTATATACATAGTGTATGTGTATGTGTATGTGTATCCCCGTATGTATGTATGTGTGGGTATGTATATCTAATGTGTATACTCGTATATAGGTATTTATATGTGGGTATATGTGTATGTATGCATGATTATGAGTGAGTATGTATGTATATTATATGTATATATATAAGTGTATGTATTTATATTAATGTGTGTTGGTGTTTATTTAAGTATGCATGTATATCGGTGTATGTGTATACTTGTATACATATGTATGTGGGTGTATACACGTGTGGCATACTTGTATGGGTACATGTGTGAGTGTATTAGGTGTATGTTTATTCCCTTCCTCTCTATATGTTTCGTTGTACGTTACAGCGCTTCAGACTTGTTCGTACGATCCAAACCCAGTAACGGGAGATTCAGATTTGTATCCATTCTGGACCCAATGCACAGGTGATTCAAAGACCGATCCATGGGATGATCCATAGACCAGTACTGGTTCGTGCAGTAAAAATCAGACGGCGATTCGATTCTGAAATCACGTCATTTTATGTGAGTATTTGTTCTTGGGTATTTCTTTATTTATTGTTGTCAGTATGCGTTTACATGTTACTCTTATCATTTTATGTGACTTTCTGTTATATTTTACCAGTTTGATTACATGTATCACTTCATGAGACATCAATGATTGTTTACTTTATTTACGTAGTTGATATGAGCTTATGTCAGCGTCATTTCATGTGTTGGTAGTTTGACGCTTTTGGCTTAGGCCTAGTTCTGATACACATTAGACTGTGACTTGACTTGGCTCGATTTTGAGGTTGATATAATTGGTGTTAGTTATCAGATTTGATATCATGTAGTTGGTGAATATTTTTGACCGAAACTCTTTTAGATATTGTGGACAAGTAGATGTGACGTCTCTACCGATATGAGACAGTTTAGAGATACCACAGATATTAGATCGGATGTAGTTGATGTTAGACATTTCGGGACTCGATATTTTATCATCAGGATATTACTATTTTTGCTAGTTCTTATTTAGTTATTTATTATGCTAGATTCGGTCTTAGTTATGAGGAAAGTTGGATTGTGATTTGGATTGATCTTGAGTTGGAGTTAATCTAGAATTTACATTCTTTATATCGGATCTCGAACTCATTAAGATAGGTTTGATGTAGCTAGATTAATAGTTGTGAGTATTTAGGAGTTATTTAGATGATATTTTGTTGATGTTGAGTATCAGAAGTAGATATTCTAGACCATATATTGTTTGAGGATGATTCCCTTACTTCGTTATGATTTCGGTATCTGTTGACTTAGTTGGTCTCGAGGATATACCATGTGCTTCATGTTTAGTTATTGATTACTTCAGTTAATAGACATTGAGTTATTGTGATAGTGATCTAGTCGATATCGGTGATCTTGTACTTCAGAGTTATCAGATAGCAGTTATCACTTTATCAGTTATTGGTGAGATTATTTGTTGGTGATCATGTGGTGTGTTCAGAGTTATAGGAGTTGGTAGATATATGTATCAGTTACCAGTTGTTAGTGACACCATTGTGTTTGTGGCTATATCTCCAGTATCCTATTTCAGATGTCAGATATTAGTTGTCAGCTGCTCAGTTGTCAATTGTCAGATTATCAGCTAGTATTGATATCAGCATTTGTTGGAGATATCAGTTACTATTACATATTAAATCACATTAATTTCTTATTAATAAAAGACATCATAACCCGGGGAACAGGGGTAAATGCCTGATGATGCATGTCGTGTATTTTGGAAGGACTTATTATGGTACCGAGTTATGGGTTCCAACCATAGGGAACCGTGGTAATACTGGCTACCTAGTTATTCAGTTGTCAGTTTTCAGGGCTATGCCCAGATTATGGCGCCACACTCGTTGTCTTTTCGTGTGAGGCTGTGGTCCTCAGTTATTAGAGTCTTGCGGCTTATCCTGGTTCAGCGACAGGGTATTAGACCGTGATACAGGGCATGCACGGTACCCTTCCAAAACACATGCGCTACATTGGCGGGCAATTACAATAACAATAAGTTTACATGATATGTGGGAAAACGGTTGTGGTGTGGGACACAGCTAAGTACTACATTAGTTAGGTTAATAATAACCAACCAGATTAGTGACATATGCTAGGTTACATATCTTAATATCAGTTGTTTGTTTACAGTTGTAATAGTTAATTTTTATCTCCATATATATTGTTATTCAGTTATCCTTCAGTTGTCTGTTTATTACATTATTTAGTTATCTTCTGTCTGCGAATTATCTTGTTATTATTCTGTGCACATTATTTATATGCACGAGCACTTTTCTTTACACACACACTGGGTTGCTTTCTGATGACCCTGGATTTGTACGTCCAGATATTGGACGCTTTCTTATATTGTTCAGCTATTCGTTGAAACCGTACGCTTTGCGAGGAGCTAGACTTTCTCCCTATTTGATTATGGTATTCTTATGTTTCTTACCTTTCTA
The DNA here is from genome assembly GCA_038442645.1 of Agave tequilana. Classification (NCBI taxonomy): domain Eukaryota; kingdom Viridiplantae; phylum Streptophyta; class Magnoliopsida; order Asparagales; family Asparagaceae; genus Agave; species Agave tequilana. The sequence continues at coordinate 184,436 of JAVJIF010004208.1, forward strand.
TTATTTCTTGATTTTCGATATATCAGATTTAGTTGTTATTCCAGCTCTTTATTTATATGATATCATGCGTGGATGCCTTGAAAAACACCTAGAGGGGAGTGAATAGGTGTTTATGCAAATCAAATGCACTTTTAAAAACTAGTTAAGATGTATTATGCAAGCGGTCACTTAAAATAAGAAATTGAAGCCGAATTTCTGATGAAGGGCTCTAGAACTCCTCCTCTTTATTCCTCTAGATGATGAGTTGAGGTGCTTAATTGCTTCCTTGTTGATATGAGTATAGACCGAAAATGCAAGAAGATGAAATGAATGCAATATTGAAAAACAAGACAAAAAGTATCATAAGTATAAGAATGTAAATCAACAAAGAGCAAGAAGAAATCAATCGCAAACACAAGAGAATTTGTTTTGAGGTTCGAGCCACTGCTCTACGTCCCCGCCTTCACCGCTATGAAGGATTTTCACTATATCCACAAAGGGAACTTCCACAAAGGAACCTTACACCCAAGGGATTACAACTTGGTTTACACAAGACCGGAGTACCCAACTCCAACAATACTATCCTCCACACAAGAGGAACCATAACTCATAGGAATACAAGTCACTTGGTGATCTAGGAAGACCACAAACACTCTCTCAAGAAGTTAAGTGAGAGAAAAAATTCAGTAGCAAAGATTTAGAAGACTAAAAAACCAACTGAAAAATTTTGCAATAGAAAGAATTTTGAAAAGGGAAAGTTATAAACACTTCTCTCTTAAAAACACTTGAAACTTGGATGTTTTTCTTATTCAAAACCAAAACCCATGACCTCTATTTATAGGCAAGGGATGAACAACATTCAAGAGTGAAGTCAGGTGATTTGAGGTGAGTTTGACCTCTTGGAAACATAAAATGGCCGTTGGAACTTATTAAAATCAAAACAAATTCGAAATGAATCCGTTATGCCAACCTGGATGACTGCCGGTCGACCGGCACATCACTTAAAATATAGTTGTTGGCTCCGGTCGACCGCCCGGTCGACCACAGGACATTTTAAAAAGAAATTTTTGAACTGCCGGTCGACCAGCCTGGTCGACCGACACAAACAGAGAGTAAGGCCCATGCAGTCGGTCGACCACAGGGGTTGACGGTCGACCGACCCGGTCGACCGACAAACGTGCACAGACGTGCACGCCCACGGCCAAAAGGCCCGGTCGACCGACCGGTCGACCGCTTTGGCCTGAAACTGCTACGGTCGACCAGCCGGTTGATAGTTATGGCCTGAAATAAACTTTAAACAGATTTTTGAATTTTAAAATATTTTTAAAATATTTTTTATTAGTTTGAGGGTAATGTAGCATAGTATAGGAGATAAAATACATGTTCTAAACTCGATATAAAAATATGAAAAATTATGAAACCTATATAAATACCAAACATGCAACAAAACCAATACTACCCAAAACTTATATTTTTGAAAAGTATATTTTTGTGTGTGTAACTTCTTGAGCACTTCTATCATATTCTTACTCTTTAAAATATTAAAATCTTACAAGGGTCTAGGTGACTACAAGATCTTCAATCGCGCTTCTCTATTTGCATCGTTTGAGTGTACTGAGTTTTGATCCCGTATTTGAGTCTTCTTGAGTCTATAACACGTTCCTTTAGAGGAAGAAACCTCTTGAATCCTTAGAACCCTGAAATAACTTTAAACACTTTTACTTGATTAGTACAAATAACTATATATGTTTTGTTCTCATCAAAACTATAAAAACAGGTGATTGTAACCTTGTGCCAACAATCTCTCCCTTTTTGATGATGACAAAACATATGAGTTATTTTAAAAAAATGTGAAAGGAGCTTGAAAAAGCTCCTCCTCAAATCATGCTATCTATCAAGTATAAGAAAAGAATATGTTCTTTACAAATAAAATGAACTTTACAAATTTTAACAAAAATATGAATACAAATTATAACAAAAATGAGTTGAAAAAGAAATAATAACTTAAAAAGTATTTCTCCCCTTTTTTGTCATGCATCAAAAAGGGTCAAGTCAACAAAATATTTTTGAAGAGTATTTGCAAAAATCTCATGAATCCATAATACAAACATTTAATTCACCACAAATAAATGAAAATCTATTGTATTCTAGTGGTTTAGTAAAATTATTCGCAATTTGAAAATCGGTGAAAACATAATCAATTTCAATATCACCTTTCTCATAATGATCTTTAAGAAAGTGATCGAATTTCTATGTGCTTTATTTTACTATGTTGATTTACATTTTTAGTCATATGAATAGTACTAGTATTATCACAAAATATTTTAATATGGTTATATTGCAAATCATAGTCAAGGAGAGTATGTTTCATCTAAAGGACTTGTGGACAACAAGCCCCAGCCGCAACATACGCCGCCTCGGCGGTTGAGAGGGCTACAGAATTTTGCTTCTTGGAAGACCATGAAACAAGGCAATTTTCTAGAAACTGACAGGTTCCACTTGTACTCTTCCTATCCACTCTACAACCCGCATAGTCAGCATCCGAAAAACTCGTCATGAAAAATTATCCGGTCTTCCGATACCACAAACCCATTCCAATGGTGCCCTTAAGATATCTAATAATGCATTTTACCGCAATCAAATGAGACTCTTTAGGACAAGATTGGAATCTAACACATAAACAAATACTAAACATAATATTCGGCCTACTAGCCGTTAAATATAATAAACTACCAATCATGCTACTGAAATCACCAAGAGGGGGGTGAATAGGTGATAATGCTAATCTAGTGAACTAAATGCGGAATTTAAAAAACTTAATTGCAATTACACTAAATGCAACCAACAAGAGATGTACACACAACCAAGCCAAGCAAATAAACATGAATGAACAATATGAAATGTTGCAAGGCACAAAATAAAGAGAGAGAGAGAGTAAGAGTCAAGGGATCAAGCGCAAACAACAAGATATGTTTCGAGGTTCGAGCACCTAGCTCTACATCCCTGCCTTCACACAGAAGGATTTCAACTCCACTAGCTTGTCCACACAGGACTCCCACAAAGGGAACCTCCACCGAGGATTTGGGGCAATACAATCACAAGGAGTACCCAACTCCTCTCTTTACAATCACAACCTCCTTCTTAAGGCAAAGCACCAAGCCAACAAACAATTACCTCATAACTTGAGGGATAAGCACAAAGCAATACAAGGATCACCTCACAACTTGAGGGATACAACCCAAATGCACAACCTCCTCAACACAATGAGGGAAAGGCACAAAGCCAAGCAAAGATTGAGTTTACAACTTGGTGGTCTAACAACCACAAACAATTTCTTTTCCCACACAAGGATCCTATAGAATAAGATAGTAGATGTAGCTCAAGTGTGGAAAACAAAGTGTTTAAAACAAAGAAAAATCACTTGGGAAATCACCACAAAGATATAGAATGATAGAACCAAATCAAATTCCCAAAGACTATTTTTCTTTTAAATATTAAACCACTTTAAAACAATAAAGATTGATCTTTTTAGCACAATGAAACTCTTTTTAAAACTTGTTTAAACACCAGAGAAAGCTCAGAAATTTCGTCCAAAAATTCTTAGTGAAAACAGGCCATTAATGGGGTATTTATAGCCCCTAGAAAAATATAGTAGTTGGCAGCAAATTCTGCCAAAAATGAACTACCGGTCGACCGTCTGGTCAACCGGCCAACGGTTATTTTTTGACCGCTGGCAGCTACCGGTCGACCGCCCGGTCGACTGTCCCAGAAACAGAGAGCAATACTCTCTGTCCGGTCGACCGAGCGGTCGACCGGGAGCAACCCGAGAGTGGGTTGCTCTCAGTCGGTCGACCGTGCGGTCGACCGGCTTAAGGGTAGCCAGCGTGCACGTTTTCGTGCACGTCGGTAGACCGCTACGGTCGATCGGCCTAGCCTGGCAGCAGCAGTTCTGGGCCAGAAAAAAACTTGGTTTTTAATGTCTTAAAAATTCCCATAAAATCTCTAAAAATACACAAAAATAGTTTTATCATTATTCATTGAAATATAAACTTGTGTTAAAAATTTCAACACAAATTTCAAACATTTTGAACCATTTTTGTGTCATAGAAATTTTGCCAAAAACCAAAAACCGTATTTTCTAAAACTTGAATTTTTAAATTGAAAATACATTTTGTCCAAACCTCATCTAAATACAAAAACATGATATTTAAACATATTGAAGCATGTTGCATATGGATGGAAATCCAATACACAAGAAACATATACATATCCATGTTTTTGACTTTAATTTCAAAATTATGTTTTGTTAAAAATACCAAAACACTAAACTCATGAAATAGACTATCAAACTAAGTTTGTCTAAGAGTTGAAGCATGCATGTATATAGAACAAATCTAATATACATTAAACTATGTAAACTTGTTTTGAATCTATCTATTCATGAAAACCAAGATCGGTTAAACCAATCAAACCGAAAACCAAAACGGAAACATGAAACGTGTGTGTTGTGAACTTGAGCATATCATACTATTCTAATCTTTTACAAATGGATCTAAACATAAAACTAAACTAGGTACCGATGTCTTCTTGTAGAGCACCGTCTCCAAGCCAACTCGATCCAAACCATGATTCACCGAGCTTGACTCCAACGAGTGCTGATCTTTGACGCTCGGGCTCTTGAATCACCACGTGAGAGCTTCTAAAACATCTTGTTGAAGCTAATCACCAATTAACATCTTGATTAAAGATCTGAAACTAAAATCAAAAGATTATTAGTACACATAACTACATGAGTTAATCATCATCAAAACTAGAGTGGAAGGCCTCTGGGCCAACAATCTCCCCCTTTTTGATGATGACAAAACTCATGGAGTTATATATGCATGGATTAAAGTTAAGCTTCAAAGACGCTCCCCCTTAACTTATGCATCAAGATAAACAAATAAGTATGCAATGAATGTACATAAACATGTATGCATCAACATGCATAAAACACATAAATTTCTAAAACATGCTCTTGATACCAATTAAATAAAACAAATACATTTTCAAAACAAGCTCTTGATACCAATTTGCAAAACAACACTAATGAAGCTCTTGATACCAAAAACAAACACGTTCTTTAAATAATGCTTTTGATACCAATTGAATGTTAATAAAAACATAAAACATGCATACAAGAACATGCATATAAAATATAAACTCAAATTCTTCTTCCCCTTTTTGCCAATCATCAACGAAGGGGTAAAAGTAAAAACAAAATGTTCTTCCCTTTTTGTTCAAAATAAAGAATCAATAAAGGGGTGACCAATTGAAATAATATCAATTGAAATAAAACATGATACCAGAAAAAAAATGTGTCAATGAAGAGCATAAAAGATATCAATTGAAATGAGTATAAAAATATTTTAAGGAATGCCTATATCAAATGATACCAATTGAAATAAAGGTAAACGAGGCATTGAAACAAATTGATTAATTGAGACTTTTTCAAGTCAAACATGTTTATATGAAAACATATATCAAATGAAAACAAAAATCTTGATACCCATTGATAAGTAAACAAATAACATATCAAATGTAAGAAAACAACCTTGATACCAATTGAAATTAACCATTACAAATTTTGAATTTCTCAAATATGATACCAATTGTAAATATTTTCATTTTGAGCATATGATACCAAATTAAAATCAACATTTTCAATCATAAAGAAAGGGAGTGGAAATCAAATACTAATTGAAAGATGAAATACGAGTTTTTCTCCCCCTTTATGAAATACCAAAAGAGAATATGCACAAGTTTGTGTATAGGATACCAATTGAAAACTAGTCAATTGAAAACAAAATAGTCATTAAAACTCAAGCTTTGCATAAACAAAATTTGTGCTTAAAGATATAGGGATATAATAAGTACAAATAAAACATATATATGTATGAAAAATTAGATACCAATTAACATTGATACTCTTAGAAATGCAGGCATACATATACAAAAATATATATGAGTATACAAGAAATGTCAATATTGATACCAATTGAAAGAATTCAATGATACCAATTGAAACAATAATAAGATCAAGTGTATATCTCATATTCCTATCCTCCCAACACATGTTCAAGTTTAAAATGATTTTCACTATAAAGCATACATGAGCATGGTCTCCCAACCAACCGCCCGTAGAAGGTAGGGTTTTCAAAAATAGGTTTGAAAATATAGTATGTTTGAAAAACTCTACCATAAGGAAGAATACGAACTAGTTTAATGAAAAAGTTGAAAACTAGTTCGAAATCCTTCAAGTAAGGAATAAAAACAAAATTGTTTTTTATGAAACATATGTAAATCACATGATCACTAAACACTCAAAAATCCATAAAGCCCATATATGACTCATGAAAACAAAATCACGAGAAACCATCAAATAAGGTGAGTGTACAAGTGTAATGTGGAACACATCAACATGAAAATATTCAATTAAGCTCAATTTAAATTCCTTTAAACATGAAACATGAAAATCTAAAATTTGTCAATAAAACAAGTTATACTTCAAGGCATATGTATGTTTTGTCAACACAAAAAGTATACATACATATCCCTAAACACAATTGAGTCCATATATAGAGATTTGCATGAAAAGCAAATGACTCAATGGGTATACATGTATATCTTAAAGTTTGGCAAAATAGACATATACATGAAGTGAAAACATAAGATCATAAAACATATCCAAAATGGGGAAAACAAGTTAGAATGCATGAATCATCAAAACTAGACTATACTAGCACATCTAATGGGTACAAAAGAGCGTTCAAGCACAAACATATAATGATCTATTTGTGGCCCACAATATGTACAAGTATATATATCCTAGTTTTAATGAAAAACTAACATTTAAACAAGTAATCAAATCATGTAGCATAAAACGGGATAGAAATCATCATGATAAACATAAATACGATCATTATGTAAATCCACATGTTATTAGAACTATGATGAGCATAATAGCTAAACAACGGTGAGAACACAAAATATGGGTCCATCTAAACATGGGTGATCTCAAAAGCTATACATGCATGTCAATGGTCTAATAATCATGGCATTTAACATACTAATCAACACATGAATCATCAAAACAAAAATCATAAACATCCAAATGATCATTATGTATATGCATGTGCATTAGATCTAGAGCATACATATTAGTTAAAAACAAAGTGAGAACTCATAGATATAAATCCATTTAAAGCATGGGTGTCTCAAATAACTAACAAGTATATCACTAATCTAATGAACATGGCATAAGCATAATGAACAATAAAACGTGACATGCTATAAATAGATGAACATGAAAAGCATGCAAATATAAATGGGAGTTAGAGATTGATACCAAACCGATGAAGGCACCTCTCTAGTTCTCCAAAACACGGTGGTCCTCCCACCAAACCTTCCTTGAAAGTGATGCATCTAAAATGGTGCTCTTTAAGCTCGGAACGCATCCACCTCAAGGCACCAATGCTCTCACGTTATGCGAGAGCCCACACCTACATCAAAAATCAAAGGAGTGGTCTTTGGTACCCATTTTCTCTTGGGTCCATAGGGGTTAGTACCTTTCTAACCCAAACAAAATTATTTGCTAAATTTTCATCATGTATTCTATCATAGCAAAATCTAGCAAGGTGGCCCTTTCGTCCACAATGTGTACACGTGTACACATGAGCATACATAGTGTGAAGTTTGTGACCGTGATGAGCATGTGTATGCCGTGGAGGGTGTGCATGCAAAGATAAAACTTGTTTCTTACGAACTAAGGATTCCAAGCGTGTATGGTTCATGGCACAATGGCTCAAAGTGGAGCCCAAACTATCAACACTTTTCTTCAAAACATTTATATCATTTTCAATACTAGAAGATAAAGTGGAGCATGCAATAGATGTGCTAGGTGAAGCTCCACTAGCATGGCAAACATGAGAATCTATATCAATTTTTAAAGATTCATTTTTCTTTAAAACTAAATCCAATTCTTTTGTGATGAAATCAATTTCATTTTTCAAAGAATGGTTATCTTTTAAAATAAAATCCAATTTTGAAGATAAAATCTCATTGTTTTTCAAAACATCATCACAATTATTTTTACTTTTCAGGGCAAGGTCTAGTTGAGATTTAAGTGAGTCACATTCACTCATAATCTCTTCTTTCTCTTGCAAAATCGATTCAAAACTTGAACACAAATCCTTCATTTCTTCTTTTAAATCAAAGTTCTTCTTTTTCAAAAGTTTATGTTTTTCTAAGAATTTTTCAAGCTTTGTAGCAAGTTCTACATTTAAGGATTGAACTTCTAAACACCCATAGCAATAGGATCTAGAGCAATCATCTAGTTGAGATTCTGATTGTACCTCAAGGGAGTCAATTCCTTGGACCATGAGGCAATGCTCGTCGGACTTGTCTCTCCTAGATCTCCTCATCTTTTTCATAATCTTTGGTAGCTTGGGAGAAGTGAAAATGCTCCAAACTGCAAAAGCCGAATCATAGTGCGCAAATACATGTAATAGATCTTTATCAAGAGATGCTCTAAGTGTCTTAAGGGCTAATGCATTGACCTTTCTATGCTTGCTATCATTGGGGTTGAATTCTCTAGTAGTGGCTTGATAAACTTTGTGACCTAGGGTTTTCAAATGACTACTCATCTTGGCCTTCCAAATATCATGTCTAGAAAAATCAAACATAGGAGGGCTATCCATGAGTGCAAACTAAATGTGTGCAAATGAAAATACAAATGAAGATTAGAAAACCAAGATCTCACTCCTAGGTGGTTAAACCTAAATATCAGGAGCGTAGGCTCTGATACCAATTGAAATCACCTAGAGGGGGGTGAATAGGTGATAATGCTAATCTAGTGAACTAAATGCGGAATTTAAAAACTTAATTGCAATTACACTAAATGCAACCAACAAGAGATGTACACACAACCAAGCCAAGCAAATAAACATGAATGAACAATATGAAATGATGCAAGGCACAAAATAAAGAGAGAGAGAGTAAGAGTCAAGGGATCAAGCGCAAACAACAAGATATGTTTCGAGATTCGAGCACCCAGCTCTACATCCCCGCCTTCACACAGAAGGATTTCAACTCCACTAGCTTGTCCACACAGGACTCCCACAAAGGGAACCTCCAACGAGGATTTGGGACAATACAATCACAAGGAGTACCCAACTCCTCTCTTTACAATCACAACCTTTTTCTTGAGGCAAAGCACCAAGCCAACAAACAATTACCTCACAACTTGAGGGATAAGCACAAAGCAATACAATGATCACCTCACAACTTGAGGGATACAACCCAAATGCACAACCTCCTCAACACAATGAGGAAAAGGCACAAAGCCAAGCAAAGATTGGGTTTACAACTTGGTGGTCTAACAACCACAAACAATTTCTTTTCCCACACAAGGATCCTATAGAATAAGATAGTAGATGTAGCTCAAGTGTGAAAAACAAAGTGGTTAAAACAAAGAAAAATCACTTGGGAAATCACCACAAAGATATAGAATGATAGAACCAAATCAAATTCCCAAAAGACTATTTTTCTTTGAAATATTAAACCACTTTAAAACAATAAAGATTAATCTTTTTAGCACAATGAAACTTTTTTTAAAACTTGTTTAAACACCAGAGAAAGCTCAGAAATTTCGTCCAAAAATTCTTAGTGAAAACAGGCCATTAATGGGGTATTTATAGCCCCTAGAAAAATATAGCCGTTGGCAGCAAATTCTGCCAAAAATGAACTACCGGTCAACCGTCCGGTCGACCGGCCAACGGTCATTTTTTGACCGCTGGCAGCTACCGGTCGACCGCCCGGTCGACCGTCCCAGAAACAGAGAGCAATACTCTCTGTCCGGTCGACCGCTCGGTCGACCGGGAGCAACCCGAGAGTGGGTTGCTCTCAGTCGGTCGACCGTGCGGTCGACCGGCTTAAGGGCAGCCAGCGTGCATGTTTTTGTGCACGTCGGTCAATCGCTACGGTCGACCAGCCTAGCCTGGCAGCAGCAGTTCTGGGCCAGAAAAAAAACTTGGTTTTTAATGTCTTAAAAATTCCCATAAAATCTCTAAAAATACATAAAAATAGTTTTATCATTATACATTGAAATATAAACTTGTGTTAAAAATTTCAACACAAATTTCAAACATTTTGAACCATTTTTGTGTCATAGAAATTTTGCCAAAAATCGTATTTTCTAAAACTTGGATTTTTGAATTGAAAATACATTTTGTCCAAAACTCATCTAAATACAAAAACATGATATTTAAACATATTGAAGCATGTTGCATATGGATGGAAATCCAATACACAAGAAACATATACATATCCATGTTTTTGACTTTAATTCCAAAATTATGTTTTGTTAAAAATACCAAAACACTAAACTCATTAAATAGACTATCAAACTAAGTTTGTCTAAGAGTTGAAGCATGCATGTATATAGAACAAATCTAATATACATTAAATCATGTAAACTTATTTTGAATCTATCTATTCATGAAAACCAAGATCGGTTTAAACCAATCAAACCAAAAACCAAAGCGGAAACATGAAACGTGTGTGTTGTGAACTTGAGCATATCATACTATTCTAATCTTTTACAAATGGATCTAAACACAAAACTAAATTAGATACCGATGTCTTCTTGTAGAGCGCCGTCTCCAAGCCGACTCGATCCAAACCGTGATTCACCGAGCTTGACTCCAACGAGTGCTATATATGATCTTTGACGCTCGGGCTCTTGAATCACCATGTGAGAGCTTCCAAAACATCTTGTTGAAGCTAATCACCAACTAACATCTTGATTAAAGATCTGAAACTAAAATCACAAGATTATTAGTACACATAACTACATGAGTTAATCATCATCAAAACTAGAGTGGAAGGCCTCTGGGCCAACAGCTACAATAGAGTTTAATGTCTACATTTATACCTTGTTCATCCTTGTCAAGTTGAGTTGTGGTAGCCATAGCAGTTTTGGTTGTCTTTGCCCCTTCAAGCCCAAATTTCTTGATGAGTTCCTTCGTATATTTGCCCCTACATCACTCCTTTGCTTGATTTGGAGACCAAAGAAGTAGTTAAGCTCGCCCATCATAGACACCTCAAACTCATCCTTCATACATGATTCAAAATCTTTGCAAAGTTTTTTATTAGTAGATCCGAATATAATATCATCAACATATATTTGAACAATAAGAATATCATTATCAACATGTTTAGTAAACAAAGTGGTATCTATTTTTCCTTTAACAAAACTATTAGAAATAAGAAATGATGATAGTCTTTCATACCAAGCTCTAGGAGCTTGTTTTAAATCATATAAAGCTTTGTCTAGTTTGAAAACAAAATCTATATGTGTAGAATCAACAAACCCGGGGGTTGTTCAACATACACCTCCTCTTCAATAAAACCATTTAAAAAGGCACTTTTGACATTCATTTGAAAAAGTTTGAAATCTTTATAGGAGACAAAAGCAAGTGTTATCTGTATGGCTTCAAGCCGTGCTATGGGTGCAAAGGTTTTCTCAAAATCGATACCTTCGATTTGGTTCTAACAACATTGCCCAACTCATTCAATTTGTTTTAAAAATCCATTTAGTGCCAATTGTTGGTCTATCATGGGGTCTAGAGATAATATGTCAAACTTGGTTGCGCTCAAATTGATTGAGCTCTTCTTGTATGGCAAGCAACCAATATGAGTCGCCCTCATCTTCGAGGATGTTCTTTGGTTCAAAATGAGAAATAAAAGCATAATGGCCACAAAGATCATGGAGCTTGGAATGAGTAGTTACCCCTTTTGATACATCACCTATAATGAGATCCTTGGGATGATGTGGAGTGAATCTCCAATCCTTTAGAAGTGGTTGTGTTGGCTCCACATCAACTTCTTGAACTTCACTTTGCACATTGATAGGTAGTAAAAAGTGCATATTTATCAATACATTTACTATCACATTTTCATATTTATTCCTACAACTATGCACTATTACTAATGTTTTATTATTTATTGTGTGCAGGCCTTGAGTAATAAAAAAATAAAGAAATAAAGCCTTAAAAGAAGCCCAGAAGCCCAAAAGAAGCCCATGTCCAAGCCCAATGCAAAGTTGCAATTACCAAATGTCAAAGTTGCAAGACCATGTGCAAAATTTGCAATTACTAAAAGAAAAGGAAAGGGATGGACTTCTACTATACCCTAGTTGCTTGCAAGACAATCCTAAAGATAAAAGGAGAAGAGTTTAAAGATAAATTCGGATTCAGACTATACATATTTTAGTATTCAGATCATAACTTTTGCTACAGATATTCAAATCCGATGATTTAAGATGCTCCAGAAAGAAGACTTGAAGACCTACAACTCTTATGTTGATCAAACTTTTCAGTTCAGTCCGCAGATAAGCCATATTCAGAGATCAACATGATAACAAGTTGCAGGACAGATTTGAACTTCTATGGATAAGTCAAAACAAGTTTGGAGATAAAGAAGAATTCAAATTCAGAGATATTTTACTCCTCTTATCTTCATACACTTCTTATCCTCTGGTTTTCTCCTATAAATACCCCTGCATAGCAATAGAGGAAGGCCAGATCTCATACAGTACAGCAAGCTACAGAGCAAAATCTAGGGTTTTTAGGCTAACTTGTAATTTAGGTTAGGTTTTATTTTCGTTTTCTTTTGTAATTTTAGAGTCAGTTTTATTTTTCCTTTTTGTAACTGAGAGGAGAGGATGCTTTCATGGAGGAAGGAGATCAACTTGTACTGAGGGTGACAATCGGTGTAAGTCTTACTTTTCCTCCATTGTTAATTGAATCGACTCAAGATTGGTTTTTGTTCTTTTATTCTTGTTTCCTGTTCTTGTTTTCTTTTGTTATTTCTCTCTGATGTTTTGTAAACCATGAGAACCGATCGCTTCGAGACTGCCTAGCCAAAGAAGTGCCCTTAATGGCTTATGAGATGAACAAGCTTTCTCTTTAGTTTGTCTTTTCTTTTCATAGTGTAGATCGCGAAGGTGGAAGATCCTATACGCCATACTTGAATGCCTTCAGAGACAAGGTAAGTCGTTGCAAACGGATTAAAGGTAAGCAGGACAGAAGAAGTAGGTATGTGTAGTTGTTAGTTTATAATTTTCTTTCTTTTATTTCTTTAGTGTAGATAACCAACACCTCATCTTTCCAATTTCTTCCACACTTCTCATTATAAATACCATTGTAAATAATAAAAATAAATAAAAAAAGAGATAACTTACTTAAACGCTTCCATCGCTAGTCCCTCCCTGAGGATCACGACCCGCATAGCCTTTGCTACAGCGGATAGATTTGAGCACCTTGCACAGCTTCACTTTTAAATCTAAACTTCATTATTTTGTGTGCAGGTAAAAACTCAATCAACATTTTGGTGCCGTTGCCGGGGAGGGACGGTAAGTATTCTCTAATAATAATAAAAAAAACTAATTATTCTTTTATCCTTTCTGTTTGCAGGTTTGGAGAATAGGAAAATTAACAGCAGCAAGGACATATAGCAACTCTGTGCCTCTGCCCCGAAGGCAGAGCAACAGGGCCTACTACAGAGCCGCGGCTCCGCGACAAAAGCCGCGTTTCCGCGGCCTGAGTAGTTCACTACTCACCCTGTTTTCTGCAGGTTGCTGAAAGTTGCAAATCTGATTATTGCTCTGTTACAATTTGTTCTGTGATAAACCTGTACACTGCTAATAAACTAACAGTAAAATACTTGTTGAAAAAGATAAAAAATTGATTAGACGTTTGCATTTTAGGCACGTGTCTTTTCAATTCATTTATTTTTTACTGTTGAAGAGTGCTGGAGCAAGGTACGTTGGCATGGCATGTAGAATAGGACTCATATCTTGGTTGATTTTCATTGCTTTGAGTAAATTTTATTTACATATCTTGTACACTTGCACAAACTTATCTTAAGGGCACTAACCCATAAAAAGATAAGGTGGGGCTTTAATCACCCTTCCTTGGCCCAAAAATCATATTCCAAGCACTCACTAACCCAAGCCTAACTAAAAATGAGTAGACGTTGGCCCTAGGGACATCTCGGACTCAATTAGGAGATTATCCTAAGGGGGAACAGTGTTGGAATTTGACTCCTGCCAAATCAGTGTCTAGGAAGGGGATTGAGGGCCGAAAGCTCGAAGATTGGTGGTTATTTAATTAAGGAACGTCTTTGACGGAAAACCTCCCACCAATCTTGTCCTGACCTGGCTGATTAACTTGTGGTCAAAGTCTGCACCCTACCTCCCGTGGACAGTCTAACCAGTTAGGAGTCGTCTAGGTCATAGGTCTACCCTAACTTAGGTTAGAATTTTTTTGTTTGCTTATTTGTTTGTTTTCTTTTTTTCTTTTGTTTGTGTTTGTGTGATATGGCATATAATAATAATTTTTCCAATTTTAATCCATATTACACACCAACCTCTTTTTCGGATATTACCAACCCGGCATATCATAATTTTGACCAACCTAGTGTGCCAGAATGGTCTTATCCGAATGAATATAACCCATGCCCCCCGTCTTATGACCATAATTTTCATACCACTTTCAACTCTTCACAGAGTTCATGGGGTTTCGCTTCCCCCGAGTCCAATGTTCAGCCAACTTGTCCTCCATATCCACCTTGTCCATAATATTCCCAAGATTCATACTCAGATCCACCCATTCAGAATAGAAAACCATCTATCTTGGAAATGATGAGTATGCATGAGTCCAAGTAACAATTACCATCAATCTTAGACATGATGATGCGTGAGTCCACCGACTCACAACTTCATCACGATTGTCCCAACAACACTTCCTCTTTTCAAGTCCAGTCACAAAATGATGCACCAATTGACTATGAAAAGATGCTTAAATCCATGACTCAGGCTAGATTAGCTCGTGATCATGAAATAGATATGATGGTTCAATCTTTACGTTCTCACCGTTCGGCCGATTCTGCCTTCGCTGACCACTCTCTTAGAGCCGAAGAGTCACGTTGCTTTGGACAATAAGATTCTAATTCAGTACCATCCTTTGAGCTTGCCGAAACTCCAATTGATAGTTTGGCAAGTTATTCCTTTCCTGAAATAGAACTTGAGCATGAATATGATCCTGATCTCCCACTTGGTGATTCAATTTTACTTCCTGATTCAATAATGACTCCGGTGTCTCCACCTGATTTTACTTTTCCCGAGTCAACATTGGATCCTATGCCTATTCATCATGAAATTGAATCACCCATTTTTGATGATCATATTGAACTTGACCAATTTTATAATTTTGAAAGTCCTATGGATAAATTGGCAAGTTCTCATTTTTACGATATTGAGCTCAATGAGATATGTGACCTAGATTCTCAAATCTATGATCAAGTTCGAATTCCTGAATCATTATTGACTCCTGTTTTGTTACCCAACTTAGGTAACCTTTTAGAGTCAGTTTTGATTCCCACACCTATCATTCCTGAACTTGAATCACCAATATTGAGTCACATTCCATTGTGGGAAGATGATTGTGGACTTGAGTTTCAACTTATTGATTTGGACCTACTTCTTGAACCTAGCCCGACTCCTGAACCATTACTTGATTTAAGTTTCTTTCCTGAGTCGGTATTCGTTCCCGTACTTACGACGTCCAAGTCAATCATTCCATCTTTTCACACTCCATTTTGGGACAAGGCGGTTGACACAATTGACTCTGAAAATAATTATGAAGTTTGGAAATTTGATGGGGTGGAATTATTAAAAAATGATCATACATACATTTTAGTGGGTTATACAAGAGAAATTTTTGTGGGTTCCTCCGTGAAATACTACATTATCTTGATTGGGTAGCAACGCTTGGCCCAATTAGACCACCACCGGAACCACCACCTTAAGGTAACTTCTGTCTTCCCTTCTTTTTTTTCATGCATATATGCATTCATTCATACATTGAGGACAATGCATGAGATAAGTGTGGGGGTAGGCTTTACTAACATATTAACATAGTTAGAAACTAACAAAAATTTGCTAATTAAAAAAAATATATTATAAAAAGGATAATATTTTGACTTATCTTTTGAAAGAAATCTAAGTTAGTTTTAAGAATTAGGAGAATCATGATTGGGATTTCTAAAAACTTGGTCAAAATAAATAAATTGTTTAATTTTTAGGTATAGGAGGAGAAATTGATTAAGTAGTTAGTCTTAATTTTTACCTTAATGAAATGTGCATACCTAATGCATATCTAGGATTCTAAGACAAAGACCTTGTGCCTCATAAAAAATTTTAAAATAAAAAAAAAATCACCAATTAAGCTGGATACATGTGCCTCAAGAAGCATAAGTATTCACGCCTAAAGGTGAGTTCTAAATAAAATAAAGTCCTTAGTTTTGTGGCCTAGTTCACTCGAATCTGAGTCCGCGGGGTTTTCTCACCCGATGCCCTAAAGCCGACCGGTTTGGGAGCCACCGACTTTAAGTTCGCTACATGGGTGGATTAGAAAGCCTAAGAAAACTAAGAAATATTATATATGTATTAACACATCTAATAGTCAATTAGTTAGGTACACGAAAGAAAATTAGATTAGTTATTATATTAAAAAATCATAATAAAAATAAAGAGGCATGAGAGTCCAAGTTAAGGAATTCCTAGTAAAAATTCATAAGGATGCATATGATTTTTGGTAACGAAAAAGACTATATAAAAATTCAATTTTGATCCTTACCTAAAATGGATAACAATTTACTATATAAAGACTAAGTTTAAGAATGAATAAAAATGAGGATCCTAAAAACTTATAGATTACTTAATCTCTTCAAAAGTATTTCAAATATTTTTCTTTCTATGGATTTTGTGGGTGTAATCCGCTGAAAACCCTCACGAGACAACACTCGTCCTTTAGGGTAACCTAGGGGTTTAACGGCTTGTTGCACATGCTAAGTATAACCGTGATTCCTACGAAAGTGAGTTAGCTAGATTAGTTTTTCTTTTTGATTTTTACTCGAGGACGAGCAAAAAGATAAGTGTAGGGGTGTGATAGGTAGTAAAAAGTGCATATTTATCAATACATTTACTATCACATTTTCATATTTATTCCTACAACTATGCACTATTACTAATGTTTTATTATTTATTGTGTGCAGGCCTTGAGTAATAAAAAAAATAAAGAAATAAAGCCTTAAAAGAAGCCCAGAAGCCCAAAAGAAGCCCATGTCCAAGCCCAATGCAAAGTTGCAATTACCAAGTGTCAAAGTTTCAAGCCCATGTGCAAAATTTGCAATTACTAAGAGAAAAGGAAAGGGATGGGCTTCTACTCAACCCTAGTTGCTTGCAAGACAATCCTAAAGATAAAAGGAGAAGAGTTTAAAGATAAATTCGGATTCAGACTGTACATATTTTAGTATTCAGATCATAACTTTTGCTACAGATATTCAAATCTGATGATTTAAGATGCTCCAAAAAGAAGAGTTGAAGACCTACAACTCTTATGTTGATCAAACTTTTCAGTTCAGTCTGCAGATAAGCCATATTTGGAGATCAACATGATAACAAGTTGCAGGACAGATTTGAACTTCTATGGATAAGTCAAAACAAGTTTGGAGATAAAGAAGAATTCAAATTCAGAGATATTTTACTCCTCTTATCTTCATACACTTCTTATCCTCTGGTTTTCTCCTATAAATACCCCTGCACAGCAACAGAGGAAGGGCAGATCTCATACAGTACAGCAAGCTACAGAGCAAAATCTAGGGTTTTTAGGCTAACTTGTAATTTAGGTTAGGTTTTATTTTCGTTTTCTTTTGTAATTTTAGAGTCAGTTTTATTTTTCCTTTTTGTAACCGAGAGGAGAGGATGCTTTCATGGAGGAAGGAGATTAACTTGTACTGAGGGTGACAATCGGTGTAAGTCTTACTTTTCCTCCATTGTTAATTGAATCGACTCAAGGTTGGTTTTTGTTCTTTTATTCTTGTTTTCTCTGTTCTTATTTTTTTTGTTGTTTCTCTCTGATGTTTTGTAAAACATGAGAACCGATCGCTTTGAGACTGCCTAGCCAAAGAAGTGCCCTTGATGGCCTATGGAGATGAACAAGCCTTCTCTTTAGTTTGTCTTTTCTTTTCATAGTGTAGATCGCGAAGGTGGAAGATCCTATACGCCATACTTGAATGCCTTCAGAGACAAGGTAAGTCGTTGCAAATGGATCAAAGGTAAGCAGGACAGAAGAAGTAGGTATGTGTAGTTGTTAGTTTATAATTTTCTTTCTTTTATTTCTTTAGTGTAGATAACCAACACCTCATCTTTCCAATTTCTTCCACACTTCTCATTATAAATACCATTGTAAATAATAAAAATACATAAAAAAAGAGATAACTTACTTAAACGCTTCCATCGCTAGTCCCTCCCTGAGGATCACGACCCGCATAGCCTTTGCTACAGCGGATAGAATTGAGCACCTTGCACAGCTTCACTTTTAAATCTAAACTTCATTATTTTGTGTGCAGGTAAAAACTCAATCAACACACATCAATTTTTGGCTTGTCTTCTTGTATAGGTAAGTCCTTCAAGGTTATCCTCTCCATGTCTTCACCTAAGGAATCTATTTCTACAACATTCTTAATAAAAATATTAGATTCCTCAAACTTTACATGTATAGATTCTTCAATAGTCATAGTAGATTTATTGAAGACTCTATAGGCTTTACTAGTGTTAGAGTAACCAACAAAAATAGCTTCATAAAATTTTGCATCAAACTTACCTAAATTATCTTTAGTATTCAAAACAAAACATTTACAACCAAAAACTTTAAATTAAGAAATATTTGGTCTTCTTGAATAGTAAATTTCGAAAAAAGTTTTAGAAGTATTTTTGCAAAGGAAAACCCTATTTGATATGTAACAAGATGTGTTTACGGCCTTGGCCCATAGATATTGAAGGAGACTGTATTCATTTATCATAGTCCTAGCCAATTCTTGTAGTGTTCGATTTTTTCTTTCAACTACTCCATTTTGTTGTGGAGTTCTAGGACAAGATAATTCATGTTTAATTTCATGTTCTTCGTAATAGGTAATAAAGGAATGTTTAATGAATTCACCACCCCTATCACTCCTTATACGTAAAATTGAAGAATCTTTTTCCTTTTCAGCTCTTTTTCTAAACATTTAAAAATGTGAAAAGGCTTGATTTTATGTTCTAAGAAGAAAACCTAGTAAAATGAGAAAAATCATCAACCAATATAAAAGCAAAATGATTCCCACTTAGACTTTTGATTTTAGTAGGATCAAACAAATCCATATGAATTAACTCCAAGGGTCGTGATGTCATGATATCCTTGATGGATTTGAAAGAGGACTTGATTTGTTTTTCAAGTTGGCACGCATCGCAAATGTGGTCCTTTTCAAATTTCAAAGAAGGGGTACCTTTCACCGCTTCCTTGTTGTTTATTCTAGATAGATGGTCAAAAGAAATATGGCCTAGTCTCCTATGCCACAACCAAGAGTCATCATTGAAGGCATTCAAACATGTGCCATTGCTTTACATACTAGACATATCAATCATGTATACATTGTTTTCATGAAATCCAAAAAGTATACATGTATTAGCCTGTCTATCAAATACATTACAAGCTAAGTCATCAAAAATCACATTAAAATCTTTATCACAAAGTTGACTAACACTCAAGAGATTATGCTTGAGGCCATCAACTAAAACAACATTCTCAATCATAGGAAATGAACCAAGTTTAATATTACCTATACCAACAATCTTTCCTTTGGAGTCATTCCCGAAGGTGACAGTGCCACCTTCATGGTATCTTGATAGGGTTGCAAAGTTATTGATATCCCATGTCATGTGCCTTGAGCAACCACTATCAAGATACCACCACTCCCTACGTCTTTGAGCTTTGGAGTGTACCTACATCATGTAACATATTTGTTGACTTTGGTACCCAAATTTTCTTGGGTCCTTTAATGTTAGCATTACGAATCCAAACATGATTATTTGAGGCATTTATTCTATCAAAATAAAATTTAGCCAAGTGACCTTTTCGCCCACAATAAGTGCATGTATAAGTTTACCATACATGAAGGCATGATGAGTATGTGGAGTGTGTACATGTGTGTGTGTTTAGCATGATGTGAGTGTAAATGTTGTCACTTATGAGTATGGGTGTGTGTAGCATGAGTTTGTTTCTTTGGGATATGTTTCTTAGGATACATAGCCTCCAATCTACCTTTGTCAAATTCATATTTCTTTAAAACTTCTCCTAAAGAGTTAATTTTATTCTTCAGTATAGAAATCTGATCTTTATCTATTTGTGGAAATTTAACTTTATATGAAATCTTATAAGCATCAAAATCCTTTTGAGTAGATGTGAGAGTTGTAAACAAATCATCCTTTTCTTTTGTGAGCATGAAAATTTTGTGGTTGAGAGTTTCATTTTCCTTTTTATTTTAAATATTTCTTTTTAAGAAAATCATAATTATGAGATAATTCTTCAAAAGCTTCTCCAAATTCATCTATGGATAATTCACAATCTTCAAAAGATGATTCGGGGATTACCTATTTGTGTTATCATTTGCCATAAAATACATGTGAGCCGTGTCAACTTCTTCATCGGATTAACTCTCTGAATCCCATGTAGCCTTTAAAGCCTTCTTCTTGTATGGCTTCTTGGAGGTGGAGGGTTTGCTCTTATTTTCCGGACACTCCGCAATGATGTGCCCCGGCATCCGACAATTGAAGCAAATGATCTTCTTTTCTTCCTTTCCTTGCCATCTTCTTCTATTTCGAAATTTTGCTTTGTTGTACATTCTCCTAACATTCTTCACAAGGAGGGAGAGATCTTCATCATCCTCTTCTTCATCATCTTCGTCGGAGAAGGTGGAAGAGGTTTTGAAAGCGATTGCTTCCTTCTTTAGAGGAGCCATCTCTTCTCTAGTCTTTCTTTCCATCTCATGGGTCTTAAGGTTGCCTATAAGACCAATGAGCTCCATTTTCTCCTTGTCGTTAAGCTCCTTCAAGGTTGTAGCTTTGACTTCCCATGAGGGTGGGAGTGCACGAATGATCTTCCTCACCTTTTGATCGTTGTCAATGCAATCGCCTAAAGAAGCAAGACCGTTAGTTATTTTTGTAAATTTTGTTACCATGTCATCAATGGTGTCATTTTCTTGCATGGTAAAGTTTTCATATTGGGAACGTAAGAGGTCAACTTTATCCCTCTTTACTTGTGATGTCCTTCATGAGTGACTAAAAGGTGAGTCCAAATCTCATATGCGGATTTGCAGTGTATGACTAGCAATGTCATCATCATCAAGAGCTTGAAGCAAGATATAGTGTGCCCTAACATTTGCGTCAAACTCTTCCGTAGCAATATCACACCAAGTGTCCTTATCGCCAAGGGGTGCACTAAAGGGTTTAGTCACCGCTTTTGTAACCCGGCTTCCTAAGGATTGCAAAAATACGGTCATCTTAATCTTTCATATGGAAAGTTAAGGCCATCAAACTTAGGTGGGGTCTTAATACCTTCAGCCATCTTTACTAATGTGTATGAGAATGAATATGAAAAAGATGATTAGCAATTAAGGATCTCTCTAAGGTTGTTAAGCTAAGAAACTAGAGACCAAAGCTCTGATACCAATTAAAAAACACCTAGAAAGGGAGTGAACAGGTGTTTATGCTAATCAAATGCACTTTTAAAAACTAGTTAAGATGTATAATGCAAGCGGTCACTCAAAACAAGAAATTGAAGCCGAATTTCTAGTGAAGGGCTCTAGACTTCTCCTCTTTGATTCCTCTAGATGATGAGTTGAGGTGCTTAATTGCTTCCTTATTGATATGAGTATATACCGAAAATGTAAGAAGATGAATGAATGCAATATTGAAAAATAAGACAAAAAGTATCACAAGTATAATAATGTAAAGAAACAAAGAGCAAGAAGAAATCAATCGCAAACACAAGCGAATTTGTTTTGAAGTTCGAGCCACTTTTCTACGTCCCCGCCTTCACCACTATGAAGGATTTTCACTATATCCACAAAGGGAACTTCCACAAAGGAATCTTACACCCAAGGGATTACAACTTGGTCTACACAAGACCGGAGTACCCAACTCCAATAATACTATCCTCCACACAAGAGGAACCACAACTCAAAAGAATACAAGTCACTTGGTGATCTAGGAAGACCACAAACACTCTCTTACAACTTCTTATAGAGTGGAGTATGAATTGAGGCTCAAGAAGTTAAGTGTGAGAAAAATTCAGTAGCAAAGATTTAGAAGACTTAAAAAATCAACTGAAAAATTTTGCAATAGAAAGAACTTTGAAAATGGAAAGCTATAAACACTTCTCTCTTGAAAACGCTTGAAACTTGGATGTTTTTCTTGTTCAAAACCAAAACCCATGCCCTTTATTTATAGGCAAGGGATGAACAACATTCAAGAGTGAAGTCTGGTGATTTGAGGTGAGAATGACCTCTTGGGAACATAAAATGACCATTGGAACTTATTAAAATCAAAATAAATTTGAAATGTATCCATTATGCCAGCCTGGACGACTGCCGATTGACCGGCACGTCACTTAAAAATATAGCTGTTGGCTCTGGTCGACCGCCGGTTGACCGCAGGACATTTTAAAAAGAAAATTTTGAACTATCGTCGACCGGCCCGGTCGACCGACACAAACAGAGAGTAAGGCCCATGTAGTCGGTCGACCGGTCGATCGACCCGGTCGACCGACAAACGTGCACAGACATGCACGCCCACGGCCAAAAGGCCCGGTCAACCGATCGGTCGACCGTTTTGGCCTGAAACAGCTATGGTCGACCGGCCGGTCGACCGTTATGGCTTGAAATAAACTTTAAACAGATTTTTGAACTTTAAAATATTTTTTAAAATATTTTGTATTGATTTGAGGGTAATGTAGCATAGTATAGGAGATAAAATACATGTTCTAAACTAGATATAAAAATATAAAAATTTATGAAACATGTATAAATACCAAACATGTAACAAAACCAATACTACCCAAAACTTGTATTTTTGAAAAGTGTATTTTTGTGTGTATAACTTCTTGATCACTTCTACCATATTCTTACTCTTTAACATACTAAAATCTTACAAGGGTCTAGGTGACTACAAGATCTTCAATCGGGCTTCTCTATTTGCATCATTTGAGTGTACTGAGTTTTGATCCCGTATTTGAGTCTTCTTGAGTTTATAACACCTTCCTTTAGAGGAAGAAACCTCTTGAACCGTTAGAACCCTGAAATAATCTTAAACACTTAAACATGATTAGTACAAATAACTATATATGTTTTGTTATCATCAAAACCATAAAAATAGGTGATTGTAACCTTGGGCCAACATGCCTATATGTGATATTGCAGTAATCATGATTAATTTTAGTTGGGATTTATAGCTTGTTTCGGATTACTTAAGGCTTAGCGCATATATGTGAGATATTTTCCTTGCGTATATGCGTCGCCGACTCTTGTCGCGTCTCCGCTTCAGCGTATTTTAGGAAGCGAGGCGTGACAAAATTTTCTTGGTATCAGAGCCTAGGTTTTTGACTTGCGATGTTAATTTTTGACTTTTGTTTCGCAAGAGAGACCTTACGAGTAACTTGAATTGAGTTATAGTTACACTGCAATATACATATATCATTCATATTATGATATTCAGTCCATTTGGAATTGGCCGTCCTTCCTTTGGAAATCCTTATCTTTGATCTTTTGATATTCTTGATTTTTACTCTTCTTTTAGAGTGATCCGGATTTTCATCTTCATTCTCTTCGTCCTTCTCGATTCTATTCCTTGACTTTGTCTCTTGAGATTGGTTACTCCTTACTGAAGCCGGTAGCATACATCAGAGTAATGCAGCGGAAGCGTGGTGGATTTATGATGTGCAGAGAAGCAACGTGAAGCTTGTTTGTTTTCTTCTTTGATTTTGAATTCTTTTTACCATTCCCTGCTTTATTCGAATTTCGGGGACGAAATTTCATAAGGTGGGTAAAATGTAATATCCCTACTTTGAAATATTGTATTTTATTTTTCCAAGTATTTATTTTGTTTTACTGATTGTTTTATTGTTAAATATTAACTTGATTTATAACTTATTGCATTATTAAATAAATAAATTATTTTGGAATATTAAATGGTAATTTGGCTTTATATATTGTTACCATTATTTCTTATCAATATTTTTAGTTACTTATTAATATTATTTCTATTACGAATTATTATTATTATTGCTATTAATTGTTAATATTAGTAGTAATTATTTCTATTATTATTTCATTATGATTATTATTTATTGTTATTACTATTAGTGTTATTATTATTAATATTGTTGATGTTTATTAATTATTACTAGTGTTACTATTATTTTATTTATTTATTTTAATATTAGTATAAGTATCAGTGGTAGTGGTAATTGTTAATTATTCTATTATTACTGTTTTTATTATTTTATTGTTAATTAATATTAGTATTAGTAGTGATGTTGTTAATTATCATTATTACTATTGTTATAGTTATTCTAACTATTATTAGTACTATTTGTTGGCCCAATGGCCTTCCACTCTAGTTTTGATGATGATCAACACTCATGTAGTTATGTTTACTAATATTCTTGTGTTTCTAAGTTTCAGATCATTAACAGGATATTAGTAGGTGATTAGCTTCAACAAGGAGTTTAGAAGCTATTCATGATGATTCCGGTGCCAAAGCTTAAAGATCATACCTTTGCACTTGGAGAATCACGGAGTTTTGGAGCAAGTCTACTTGAAGATGAAGATCGTCAAGAAGACTTAGGTATCCTAATTTAGATAGAGTTTTTAGATCCATTTGTAAAGCTTAGTTTAGTTGATATGCTCAAGTGCACAAAACACACACGTTTTATGATTTGATATTTGGTTTTTATGAATAGTTGATCAAAACAAGTTTACATATGTTATATGTATAGTAGATGTTTTCTATTTATACATACATGCTTTAAATTGGTAAACAAACTTATTTTGATATCCCTATTCATGTTTTGGAAAAATCAAGCTTGACAAAATACAAGTTTTGTTTTTGATAAAATTGGCAAGACACAAAAATGAATTGATATGTTGATATATTGTCTTGAAATTTTTATCACATATTTATGTTTCAACATAAAATGATAAAACAATTTTTATGGTATTTTTAAAAGAGATAAAAGATTTTTTAGAAAATATTTTTCCAAATTTCTCTGACCTTGTTTTGTGCTGACAGGCTGGTCGGCCGACCGGGACGGTCGACCGCACCAAAGGGCCGGTCGACCGATCCGGTCGACCGACGTGCACAGACGTGCACGTCTGTTAGGCACAGTGGACGGTCGACCAGGCCGGTCGACCGGGCCTGAGAGCTCTGCTCTCGGTTTATTTCGGTCGACCGGACCGGTCGACCGATGTTGCCCAACGGTCACAAATTTGACCGTTGGCGGTCGACCGGACCGGTCGACCGGCAGTCTGTCAGGCTGCCACATCAGCCTAACGGCTAGTTTTTCCTAGGGGCTATATATACCCCATTTCTCCATTGTTTTGAATAAGATTTTTAGAGCTAAAAATTCCAGACTTTCTCTAGTGTTTAAAAGAGTTTTAAAAGGGTTTTTAAGCCAAAAAGATTTCATCTTATTTGTTTTTGGGTTTTTGAAAAATCAAAGAAAAATAGGTTTTTGGGATTTTTGCTTAGATCTTCAATTCTATCATATTGCAAGTATTTTCCCAAGGATTTTTCTTTGTTGCTTGTTTCCAAAAACACTTGTTTTCCACACTTGAGCTATATCTTCTATCCTAAACTATTAGGATCTTTGTTTTGTGGAAAAAGAAAGAAAGAGAGAGTTTTGAGGTTGTTGTTTGTAACCTCTAAGTTGTACACCCTTATTCTTGTTGTATCCCTCTTAGGTAGAGGTGATCGGGTGATTGGTTTGTATCCCTCAAGTGTGAGGTGATTGAGATTGGTTGTGAGCCTCTTCGGTAGAGGTGTTGTTGTTGGTTGTTGGCCTCGGTGGAGGTTATTGTATTGAGAGAGGAGTTTGGTACTCCTAAGTGTTGTAAGAAATCCTCTTCGGTAGAGGTTCCCTCGGTGGGAGTTGAGATAGTGGAAATCCTACACGGTGGTGTAGGCGGGGATGTAGAGCAAGGTGCTCGAACCTCGAAACAAATCTTGGTGTTTGCGTTTTGATCCATTGTCTCTCTAACTCTCTCTCTTATAATTGTGCAAAGCATCATATTTCATATCATCATATCATATTTGCTTGTGTTGAGCATAATTCATATTGCCATATCTTATTGCTTGTGTTGCCTTGCATTATTTCATATTGCTATATCCTTGATTGCTTGGCTTGATTGTGTGTGCACATTGCTTGGATTGCTTGTGTGTGTGTGCCTTACTTATACTCATCCAACAAGAGCTTCACATAGCACCTCAACCCATTTCAAGGGGAATCAAGAGGAGTTAGTCCAGAGCCTCGCAAGGGGAATTCGGCTACACTTGTTATATTGTATTAGTTTGTGCATAATTTGCATTAGCTTCCGCATTTAGCGCACTTAGTTTTGCAATTAGTTTTTAGATTAGCACTAACACCTATTCACCCCCCCTCTAGGTGTTTTTCAATTGGTATCAGAGCTAGTGCTCCTGATACTTAGGCTTAACATCCTAGGAGTGATCCATTTGCTTGCTAATCTCATTTGCATTTGTTTGTTTGCACATTCATATATAGTTTACCATGGACTTCATGACCCCTCCTAGCTTTGACCCTTCCAACATTGATGTTTGGAAGTATAGGATGTCCATGTACCTAAAGACCCTAGGTTTGCATGTTTTCCTTGCGGTCACCAAGAGATGTTATCTTGGTGATTGCAATCATATAGGGGCCAATGCACAAGCCCTAGAGGCCATTAGAAGCACTTTACCTAAAGACTATCTTTTATGTGTTTCTAATCTTGATTCCGCTTTTGCAGTGTGGAACAAGTTGACAACAACCACCACCTCCAAGCTTCAATTGCCAATCCAAGAAGAGGAATCTAGCGGAGAATCCGAGCCACAACAATGCTATATGGTCCAAGGGAATGACTCCCTTGAGGTACATTCGGAATCTCAACTAGATAGTAATGATTGTGCCAGTTCTTCAAATGATTATGTTGATCCCCATGCCTTGAATGAAGAACTTTCCATTGTTTGTGAAAAATTGATAGAAAAATATAATTTGTTGAAAAGGAAGAGTCTAGGAATTGAACAAGAAAATAAAAATTTGCATGCTAGACTTGATTGTGTTTTGCAAGAGAAAGTTGAGGTCTATAATGAAAGGGATTCATTAAGATCTCAATTAGAACTTGCACTTAAAGAAAATGAGTTTTTGAAAAATAAAAATGATTGCCATGCTCTTTGAAGAAAAATGATAACTTGTCTTCAAAAGTTGATTTTATTTTAAAAGAGAATGTTGATTTGAAAAATAAAATTATTTCCATTACAAATGATTTAGATGTGTGTTTAAAGAAAAATATTGTTTTGCAAAATAAAATGGATGCACATGTTTGCCATGCTAGTGTAGCCTCTTCATCTAGACTACCTAATGCATGTACCTCTTCTTCTAGGATTAATGATGATATTTGTATGCTAAAGAAGAGAGTAGATTGTTTGGGCTCCACTATGAGCCAATGTGCCATGAACCACTCACGGTTGGAAACCTTGGTTCGAAAGAAACAAGTTCCATCCTTTATGCATGCACACCCTTCACGGCATACACATGCTCCTCACGGACACACCCATCACCATATGTATGCTCATGTGTACACATGTACACATTGTGGACGTAAGGGCCACCTTGCTAAATTTTGCTATGATAGATTACATACTCCAAATTTAGCAAAGAACCTTGTTTGGGTTAGAGAAGGGACTAACCCCCATGGACCCAACAAGAAGGTATGGGTACCAAAGACCACCCCTCCTATTATTTTTGATGTAGGTGTGGGCTCTCATATGACATGAGAGTGATGACACCTTGGAGTGGATGCGTTCCGGACTTCATGCAAATCAAATTGGATGCATCGCTTTCAAGGAAGGTTGGTGGAGATGACCACCATGATTTGGAGACAAGGAGAGTTGCTTCTTCGGTTTTGGTAACAATCCTTTTACTCCCATCTATTGTGTTTACATGCTTTCCATTTCATTGTTTATAGCATGTTTTTATTGTCATTGGATTAGTATGTTCATTCCATGTTTATTAGATCCTTGACATACATGTATAGTATTTGAGACACACATGCTTATATGAACCCATAATTAGTGTTCTCACTTTTGTTTAAGCTATAATGTACATCATGAATCTAATACATGTGAATTCACATAATAATCATGTTTTAGTTTTCCATGATAACTTTTATCATGATGATTTTTATATGTGTTTTTGATGCTTCATATTTTGAATATATGTTTAGATGTTAGTTTTCATTAAGACTAGTTATATACTTGTACATAGAGTGGGCTACAAATAAATCTATATATGTTTGGGATTGAATGCTTGTTTGTTCCCATTAGATGTGCTAGTATAGCCTAGTTTTGATGATTCGTACATTTTAGACTTGTATTCACATTTTTGGATTCGATTTATGATTATGAGTTTCCATTCCATGTATATGTGCATTTTGCCAAACTTGAAGATATACATGTATACCCCTTGAGTCATTTGCCTTTCATGCAAATATCTATTATGGACTCAAAGTGTGTTTAAGGGATATGTATGTATACCTCTTGTATTAACAAATCATACATATACCTTGAAATGAAATTGATTTAATGTAAAGATTTAGATTTTCATGCTTCGATGTTTTTGTGTCAATATTTAACTTCATGTATATGTCCATCGTATCCAAACTATTAACTATACATGAGTATCCTTTTTGAGCCACGTGCCTTAATGCATATATTTTGTGGACTCGTTATGTTTTGGATATGTATGTATACTTTAGTTTGTATTAGACATACATATGCCTTGAAGATTAGATAGTTTTGATGATTTCGTGTTTTAAGGAATAATTGAGCTTAATGAAATATTTTCATGATTATGGTCTTCACATATTATTTGTACACTCATATCTATTGCTCATGTTTTGTTTCTCATGAGTTATGCTTTATTGGTTAGAGTGATGATTATCATGTGAATTTCATTTTTGTTTTATTCCTTACTTGAAGGATTTCGTGCTAGTTAACAAGTTTTCCATTTAACTAGTTGCGGTATTCTTCATATGGTAGAGATTTTCAAACAAAACCCCATTTTCAAATCTATTTTTAAAAACCCCTACCAACAAAAGGGCGGTAGGATGGGAGATCATGTTCATGTATGCCCTAAATTGAAAATCTTTAAACTTGAATTATGATTGGGTGGTAGATAATATGATGTATACACTTGAACTTATTGTTATGTCAATTGGTATCATTGAACTCTTTCAATTGGTATCATTTTGATCTTCTTGTATACTCATATATGTTTTGTATGTATGTATGCTTTAAATTCCAAGTATATCAATTTCTATTGGTATCTATCTTTCATACATATATATGTTTGTGTTTATGCTAATGCTTGAGTTTCAATTTTGTTTAAATTGATTACTTTTAAATTGTTATCAAGACTATGCATGACTTTAGTTTGTATTTCATAAAGGGGGAGAAAATTTGATTTTGTACTTCAATTGGTATTTGTACTCCCACTCTTTATGATTAAAAGTTGTTATTTTGAACATATGATATCAACATCAAATTTGTTTATATATTTTTAAAATGAAATTTATTCTTACAATTGGTATCAAAATTTGTGTTTAGACATTCAAAATTTGTTATGTTGTTTTACAATTGATAATTTGTTATGTTTAATTACAATTGGTATCTCAAAATGTTGTTTAAAGAAAATATTCAAAGTTTTGATTTGTAGTTCCTATATGCAAGGAGAGCTTAACATCTCTCTTACATATAGATTCATGTTGAGTATATTATAAATTGAGGAGCTTGACAACTCTTCTTTATATGATATACGTGTGTAGGGGGAGCTTCACATCTCCTCTTATGCATTACATAATATGTGTTATGTGAATTGGGGCTTGTCATCCCTTCTTCATGTAATGCATATGTGTAGGGAAGCTAACTTAGCGTCTTCCTCTCCATGAATGTATATAGCATATAACATATATTGATCCTTGTTTATTGGTATCAAGATACTTCTTTGACATATTTTCTAATTGATATCATGTTTGTAGTCACCCCTTATTGATTTTTTTTGTTTTAGACAAAAAGGGGGAGAACATTGTTTGCATTGTTTTGATTGACAAAAAGGGGGAGAAAGATTTTTACCCCTCATTTTATCTATGGTTTTGATTGTTTACCCCTTTGTTGATGATTGACAAAAAGGGGGAGAAGTATTTGAGTTTTATATGCATACTTATGTTTTATATGCATATATTATGTTTTAATCTCAAGAATATTAAGTTTAATTGATATATAGAGTTTGCTTTGTAATTGGTATCTAGAGCTTATTTTGTTTTGAATATTCCATTTGATATCTAGAACCATTTATTGTTTATGCATATGCCTGTTTCATGTTTAATATTCATTGCATATATTTATTGTTTATCCCTATGCATGAGTTAAGGGGGAGCTTCCTTGAAGCTTATCTTTAATCCATGCATATATAACTCCATGAGTTTTGTCATCATCAAAAAGGGGGAGATTGTTGGCCCAATGGCCTTCCACTTTAGTTTTGATGATGATCAACACTCATGTAGTTATGTTTACTAATATTCTTGTGTTTCTAAGTTTCAGATCATTAACAGGATATTAGTAGGTGATTAGCTTCAACAAGGAGTTTAGAAGCTATTCATGATGATTCCGGTACCAAAGCTTAAAGATCATACCTTTGCACTTGGAGAATCACGGAATTTTGGAGCAAGTCTACTTGAAGATGAAGATCGTCAAGAAGACTTAGGTATCCTAGTTTAGATAGAGTTTTTAGATCCATTTGTAAAGCTTAGTTTAGTTGATATGCTCAAGTGCACAAAACACACACGTTTTATGATTTGATATTTGGTTTTTATGAATAGTTGATCAAAACAAGTTTACATATGTTATATGTATAGTAGATGTTTTCTATTTATACATACATGCTTTAAATTGGTAAACAAACTTATTTTGATATCCCTATTCATGTTTTGGAAAAATCAAGTTTGACAAAATACAAGTTTTGTTTTTGATAAAATTGGCAAGACACAAAAATGAATTGATATGTTGATATATTGTCTTGAAATTTTTATCACATATTTATGTTTCAACATAAAATGATAAAACAATTTTTATGGTATTTTTAAAAGAGATAAAGGATTTTTTAGAAAATATTTTTCCAAATTTCTCTGACCTGGTTTTGTGCTGACAGGCTGGTCGGCCGACCGGGACGGTCGACCGCACCAAAGGGCCGGTCGACCGATCCGGTCGACCGACGTGCACAGACGTGCACGTCTGTTAGGCACAGTGGACGGTCGACCGGGCCGGTCGACCGGGCCTGAGAGCTCTGCTCTCGGTTTATTTCGGTCGACCGGACCGGTCGACCGATGTTGCCCAACGGTCACAAATTTGACCGTTGGCGGTCGACCGGACCGGTCGACCGGCAGTCTGTCAGGCTGCCACATCAGCCTAACGGCTAGTTTTTCCTAGGGGCTATATATACCCCATTTCTCCATTGTTTTGAATAAGATTTTTAGAGCTAAAAATTTCAGACTTTCTCTAGTGTTTAAAAGAGTTTTAAAAGGGTTTTTAAGCCAAAAAGATTTCATCTTATTTGTTTTTGGGTTTTTGGAAAATCAAAGAAAAATAGGTTTTTGGGATTTTTGCTTAGATCTTCAATTCTATCATATTGCAAGTATTTTCCCAAGGATTTTTCTTTGTTGCTTGTTTCCAAAAACACTTGTTTTCCACACTTGAGCTATATCTTCTATCCTAAACTATTAGGATCTTTGTTTTGTGGAAAAAGAAAGAAAGAGAGAGTTTTGAGGTTGTTGTTTGTAACCTCTAAGTTGTACACCCTTATTCTTGTTGTATCCCTCTTAGGTAGAGGTGATCGGGTGATTGGTTTGTATCCCTCAAGTGTGAGGTGATTGAGATTGGTTGTGAGCCTCTTCGGTAGAGGTGTTGTTGTTGGTTGTTGGCCTCGGTGGAGGTTGTTGTATTGAGAGAGGAGTTTGGTACTCCTAAGTGTTGTAAGAAATCCTCTTCGGTAGAGGTTCCCTCGGTGGGAGTTGAGATAGTGGAAATCCTACACGGTGGTGTAGGCGGGGATGTAGAGCAAGGTGCTCGAACCTCGAAACAAATCTTGGTGTTTGCGTTTTGATCCATTGTCTCTCTAACTCTCTCTCTTATAATTGTGCAAAGCATCATATTTCATATCATCATATCATATTTGCTTGTGTTGAGCATAATTCATATTGCCATATCTTATTGCTTGTGTTGCCTTGCATTATTTCATATTGCTATATCCTTGATTGCTTGGCTTGATTGTGTGTGCACATTGCTTGGATTGCTTGTGTGTGTGTGCCGTACTTATACTCATCCAACAAGAGCTTCACATAGCACCTCAACCCATTTCAAGGGGAATCAAGAGGAGTTAGTCCAGAGCCTCGCAAGGGGAATTCGGCTACACTTGTTGTATTGTATTAGTTTGTGCATAATTTGCATTAGCTTCCGCATTTAGCGCACTTAGTTTTGCAATTAGTTTTTAGATTAGCACTAACACCTATTCACCCCCCCTCTAGGTGTTTTTCACTATTACCATTATTATTAGTGTTAAGTATTGTTATATATAATATATATATATATTAGTATTAATATTGTTTTACTTCATTTTTCCTTTTTCTAATTCTTCTATTTTCTTTTCCATCAACCCATTAGCATACCCATAGCCAATTAGACCCAACACCCATATCATTTTCTATATAATCCTAATATTAACCCTAATCCCTAACCTAATTATCATCTCTATCTCCCCTCCTGCCGCCGCCTCTTTCATTATCATCTCCTCCTTCCTTATTTCTCCTCCTTCCCATGCAATTGTGCCACCCGAGATCTCTCCTCTTCTTCTTGTGTGCCACAAACACCCATGTCCCGAGCACCACCTCCTCCATGCCAACACCTCTCCTATCTCCGGCCATGACTCCACCACACCTGCCATCTGCTCACCTCCATCCACGGCCCTTGTTGGCTGCCTCCTTCACCAACTGCAGCCCTGGCCGCCATCACCCAGCCCAAGATCCCCTGCCTCCTCGTGCACCCAGGCCGCGAGCCCTTGCCGGAGAGGATCTCCTCATCCTCCTCTCCCCGCAATAATAGTTGCCAGAGCCAGGATAGCCATCCACAGTAGGCCCTCTCCATCTCCCAGCCACAATACAACCACACCCCAGTGCCATCAGCCAGGCCACTACCCAGGTCGAGCACATGTTGCCCATTGTACCTCCCCTCACAACCAACGTGCAAACTCCCACACAATCAAACCATGGTTGTCCTCTTCCATCAGAACCACCCCATGGCTTCTCCTCCATCAAGACTGATCTCAGCTGCGCAAGCTTGTAATCTGGGGGACTTTAAGGTTAGGTCATGTAGCTTAGGTTCGGGCACATGGGTGCTCTGTGCATGGCTTCCTGTTCCAAGTTAGGCGGCTGCTCATTCTTCCTCGCCGGAGCCCGCGACCACCACACACGGCCTCTACCATAGCCGTGAGCCATCCAAGCCAGGCCACGCATTCACCAGAGCGCGAGCAAGTGGCCACCAACGCGAGCAAGCCCCGGGCCTCCTTCGCCAATGGTAGCACACACCCAGCAAACTCCATGGATGCCCCTCATTCATTAGTGCTTTATCTATTCCTCCTTTCATGGCCCCAACACCCCAAGTCCGAACCCCTTTTTTGTCTCTCCGTAGGTCGCAGCTGATCGTCATCGGCGAGCATGAACGTACCCGCGCCCTTCATGGCTAGACCCTCTAACCGTCGACATCCCCCACGGCCTCCGCCCCCTCTGCCGGAGCCTCCGTCGGCGCGCCGCAAGTCACCCCATTGCGTGAGTAATTCCCCCCTCTTTCTATTTCTTTCCTTCTTTCTATTTCTTTCCTTTTTAAGGTGTGTTATACTTGTATGTTGGATATAATTGTAAATATGCATACATATATTTGTGTGTTAATATACTTGTGTAGGTGTAAGTCATTATTTGTGTTTGGGTGTGAATTTTAATTATGTGTGTGTTAGTTTTTCTTTGTGCATGGAAATGTAAGTATGCATGTAGGTGAGTATGCATGAGTTAGGTTATATGCATGAGGATATATATATAGATATATACAGTGTATGTATATGTATATGTATAAATATATAGTGTATATGTATGTGTATACCCGTAAGTATGTATGTGTGGGTATGTATATCCAATGTGTATACTAGTATATAGGTATTTATGTGTGGGTATATGTGTATGTATGCATGATTATGAGTGAGTATGTATGTATATTATATGTATATATATAAGTGTATGTATTTATATTAATGTGTGTTGGTATTTATTTAAGTATGCATGTATGTCGGTGTATGTGTATACTTGTATACATATGTATGTTGGTGTATGCATGTGTGGCGTACTTGTATGGGTACATGTGTGAGTGTATTAGGTGTGCGTGTTGATTCCCTTTACTCTCTGTGTGTTTCGCTGTATGTTACAGTGCTTCAGACTCATTTGTACGATCCAAACTCGGTAATAGAAGATTCAGATTTGTATCCATTCTGGACCCGATACACAGGCGATTCGAAGACCGATGCATGGGATGATCCGTAGATAAGTACCAGTTCATGCAGTGAATGTTGGCCCAAAGGCCTTCCACTCTAGTTTTGATGATGATTAACTCATGTAGTTATGTTTACTAATAATCTTGTGTTGTTTAAGTTTCAGATCATTAACCAAGATATTAGTTGGTGATTAGCTTCAACAAGGCGTTTAGAAGCTTTTCATAATGATTCCAGGGCCAAAGCTTCAAGATCACACATTGCCTAGCCCATGGATGGAGTTTTGGAGCAAGTCTTCTTGTTGATACAAAGACTTAGGTATCCTAGTTTAGATAGTGCGTTTTAGATCCATTTGTAAAGCTTAGTATAGTTGATATGCTCAAGTGCACAACACACACGTTTCATGATTTGGATTTTAGTTTTCATGGATAGTAGATCAAAACAAGTTTACTTTAAATTCTATGTATATTAGATATGTTCTAGATATACATACATGCTTACATGACTTATACAAACTTAGTTTGACATACCTATTCATGTAGTTTTATGTTTTGGTATAAAACATATTTTTGAAATTAAAGACAAAAACTATGATATATTTGTTGAATGTGTATTAGACCTATGTCTATATGCATCATGCTTAATAATGTTCAAATATCATGTTTTTGTATTTCTATAAGTTTTAGGAAAATCAGATTTCCTATTGAAAAATCAAGTTTGATAAAAATACAAGTTTTGTTTTTGATAAAATTGGCAAGACACAAAAATGAATTGATATGTTGATATATTGTCTTGGAATTTTTATCACTTGTTTGAGTTTCAAATATAAAATGATAAAACAATTTTTATGGTATTTTTAAAAGAGATAAAAGATTTTTTAGAAAATATTTTTCCCAAATTTTCTGTCTTTTTTTGTGCTGACAGGCTGGTCGGTCGACCCGGACGGTCGACCGCACCAAGAGCCGGTCGACCCGTAGGGTCGACCGACGTGCACAGATGTGCACGTCTGGGCAGACACAAAAATGGTCGACCGAGCCGGTCGACCGGGTCTGAGAGCTCTGCTCTCTGTTTGATTGGGTCGACCGGCCGGTCGACCGCTGCAGAAGAGTTCTGCTCTCAGTTTGTTTCGATCGACCGGGCCGGTCGACTGCTGTTGCCCAACGGTCATATTTCTGACCGTTGGCGGTCGACCGGGCCGGTCGACCGCAGCATGTCAGGCTGCCAGCTCAGCCTAACGGCTAGTTTTCTGATGGGCCTATATAAACCCCATCTCTTTGGGATTTTGGCCAAGTTTTCGAAAAGAAAAAATTCTAGTTTTCTGAGGTGTTTTAAAGAGTTTTAAAAAGAGTTTGTGGGCTTTAAAACTTCTCATCTTCATTATTTTGGGTTTTTGGAAAATCAAAGAAAACTAGGTTTTGGGATTTTGATTTGATCTTGCATTTTCTATCTTTTACAAGAGACTTCCCAATTAGTTTTTCTTTGTTGCTTGTTTCCAAAATGTAACGCCCCGATCCAAAAGATACGGGGACGTCACTGCAACGCATATACGTAGGCCAGATGGTGCCCCCACGTATATACGCTAAGCATAAGTACAACAAGTATCAGAGTACAACACACACAGCGTGGTATAATCATATGCCAACTTACAAAATATAAGTACAAAGTTACACAAGTTATGATAAGCAAAAAATCACTTTACAAGTGTCCTTTATCACAACCCAAGTCCAAAAAGAACGATATACAACCCAAAAATACAAAGTGCTCACGTAAGGATGGAGATCCGTGAACCAAAAAGAAGTGTCGGGCAGGATAGATCTAGAGCTGGTCAGCCTGCTCTCCTAGGTAAGCCAAGTCCTCTGTGGAAGGCTCCACTTCGTTCCAAGCCTCAGAATCTGAATATGCAAATCCAAAGGGTCAAGACATAATACAACAAATAAAAGATAGCCAAGTGGCAAGGATCATGAATAGAGATAATGAAATAGTACTAAGTAACAATGCATGACAAGAGATGTAAACTAAGAAAGATAAAGTCATATGCAATAAATCTACAATTAATGTCTTATTATTATTACTTGTCTTACTGTGATATCTAGCTATGTGACCCAGCGTCCCAGAGCACATAGATCCATATCCTAGTGAAACAAGGTTGTTATTGGAAACAGCGGTTGTATCGACGAACTATGTTTACAGTGTGTCCCGTGCATGCCCGGGACCACGGCCCAGTATTGTTCCGTTGCTTGAAGACGGAACCTGCCGCTAGGCTAAACAGGAGGGTCTTATGTATGCCCTTGTCATGACAGTAAACAGGAAAGGGAGGAAGCACTCCCCTCGGTCCCCTGGAGTACCACAGGTAAGACCGGAAACATGGTGCACATCCTAATACCACTGTAAACACGAACACATATCGATATCCGCATATTTCCCCCTGACCCATGTGTAAGTTGGTGCATTTTATGTAAAAGTCCGGTGTATCATGCTTTGTTTTAAGAGATGGCATGATAGGTGGTGATGTTGCTATTTAACATGCCATGAAACGAATATATACAATAACAAGTCATGAGGCAATAGGAGATGCATCCATTCAGTTATATGTCATGTAGTGCTAGTATTGAAGCATGAACAAGCAGGAAATAATACACATGTAACAAGTATAGGTACTAAATTTAGAACAGAAATTAACTATGACACACAGCCAGGATTAGTCGACTAGGGGTAATGGTTAGTCGACTAATAGGGTTTCTAGTCGACTAGGAGTTTGGATTGATCGACTAAAACTGGGATACAGAGTGTTGGAATTCTGTTTCAGTGCATGCTAGTCGACTAGGGTAAGAGGGTTAGTCGACTAATAGGAAGTACTAGTCGACTAACAGATATTTCGGTCGTCTAGATCTGTGATACAGAAAGTTGGGTTTTCTGGTCCAGGATGGATTAGTCGACTAGGTGGATTCAGGAGTCGACTAATATGGGTTTCCAGAGAGTTTATTAGTCGACTGATATTTTTGGGCAAGTCGACTAATGCTGTGTCTTCCAGAAAAACTAAATTTCAGCTAAGTGTTCTAGTCGACTAGGTCTTAGGGTAAGTCGACTAATAGTGGGGAAAATCAGTGTACAGGACAGAAATTCTGGAAACGTGTTTGATGGCTAAATTCCTGGTTTTAGGTGACCTATGTGTACAAGAAGTGTAAACACAGTGCTCTAAGGCTAATACAAGTCTTGGTGAGTGAATTACTCCCTTGGAATGGTTGGATTTGAGCTTAGATGACCTAAAAATAGGATTTTTAGTGTGCAAGTGAACAAAGACTTCTACTTCAAGTATGTGATGTGTGAACTAGGTCTTGGTGAGTAAGAACTCACCTGGAGGGGTCAAATCTGAAGCTTGATCCAAGGATGGAGGTGTTGGCTCCAATCCACAACTTGTAGTTGAAGCTAGGTTGAAGGATTCTCCCTTGGAGTTGCCTTGATGAAGCCTTGGGTGAATCTCTTGTGATCTTGAGGTGGAAGTGAAGGGATTGGGTGCTTGGAGTTAGGGTTTAGTTGTGGAAGGAGGAGATCTTGGAGCTTCTCTTCTCTTGTTGAAGTGAAAGAGAGAAAAAAGAGTAATTTGCAAATGAATAGGAATTTATAGTTTGGGATTTTTGTAAAGGGGTTGGGATTTTGATGGATGAGAGGGACTTTTGTGTAAAAAGGGGGGTGAGGTGAGTGTCCTCTCCTTGGCCACTTGGCCGGCTGTGGGAGAGGGAGAGAGTGAGTGGGGTTAGGTGAAGTGGTGAGTGGGAGATGAGGTGGAAATGAAGTGGAATTGGAATTTTGAAATTTTTGAAAAAAGGTCCGAATTTCAAGTATCTCGGATTGGTCTGAAAATTTTACCAAAAATCAAGAATAAGATTTTAAGACTCATGGTGAAATTCGTTTGAAGAAATAATTTGTAGTTTTAAAATTAAAAATCCCGGAATCAGTCACCTGCCGACTCAGTTGGGATTTTCATAAATTCGTAAAATCTCCAGAAAAAGAGTGTAGGTTGAAAACATGATTCTAAGGAATAATGCCTAAAGGACCATCTAGAAATTCCTAACTGTTTGTGAGTTAAAAATCCTGGAATCGGTCAGCGGCACTGGCCGACACCGGTTTCGGAGAAATTCATTTTAATTCCAGAAAATTCCAGAAAATCACATAAAATATTAAATATTAGAAAACGATATTTGAAATTAAAATCGGTCAAATACGGAAGGTAAATCGGAAAATACGATCGAAAGACTGAATACGTAACTAAGTACGTATTCCGGGAGAGGGGTATTACAATCTACCCACCTTACAAAAATTCGTCCTCGAAATTTCATAAGGTGAAAGATAACAGGAAAAGCAACAGATAGATATGGATACAAGGAAAGATAACGGTAAAGAAGAGTAGAAGAAAAGAGTCTTACCCAATCAAGATGTGAAAAGTTGAGGATAACGCTCCCGGATAACGTCCTCACGCTCCCAAGTGGCCTCTCCTGGCGCATGCCTGTTCCATGACACCAATACCAATGGAATAGCTCTGCTCTTCAGTGTCTTGACACTCCTATCCAGAATGGCCAACGGCTGTTCTTGGTATGATAAATCCGGTTGTAGCTCCAGCTCGGAATGATCCAGAATATGGCTGTCATCCCGGACGTACTTCCTCAACTGAGACACGTGGAAGACATTATGCACCCCGTCCAAAGATGGCGGTAATGCCAATCTATAGGACACATCTCCCACACGATCCAGGATCTCGAATGGGCCAATATACCTTGGACTTAGCTTCCCACGAGCACCGAACCGGATCACTCCCTTGGTAGGTGATATCCTCAAGAACACATGATCTCCAACCTGGAACTCCAATGGCCTTCTCCGAGTGTCTGCCCAACTCTTCTGCCTACTCTGAGCAGCCCTGAGATGATTTCTGATAACCCTGACTTTCTCCGTAGTCTGCATCAGAATCTCTGGTCCCAAAAGACTCCTCTCACCGACTTCATCCCAACAAATCGGTGATCGGCACTTCCTACCATACAATGCCTCAAAGGGTGCCATCTTAATACTTGCCTGGTAGCTGTTGTTATATGAAAACTCAGCCAAGTGAAGATGGTCTTCCCAAGATCCCTCAAAGTCAATCATGCAAGCCCTCAACATATCTTCAAGGATCTGGATAGTCCTCTCAGATTGTCCGTCTGTCTGAGGATGATAAGAAGTACTGAATTTCAGACGAGTTCCCAGACTCTCTTGGAGACTCTCCCAGAAATGAGATCTGAATCTGGTGTCTCTATCTGACACAATACTAACTGGAACTCCATGCAGACGAACCACCTCCTTCATATACTTATCTGCCAGAACCTCTGTCGACTGGCCTACCCTGAATGGTATGAAGTGAGCTGACTTGGTGAGGCGATCAACTATAACCCACACCGCATTATTACCCCTGGGACTCCAAGGTAATGCCGTCACAAAATCCATGGTGATATGCTCCCACTTCCATTCGGGTATCTGCAAAGGTTGAAGAAGTCCAGCTGGTCTCTGATGCTCGATCTTTATCTGCTGGCAAACCAAGCACTTGGCAACAAACTGGGCTATCTCCCTCTTCATAGCATTCCACCAAAAGTGCTTCTTCAGGTCCTGGTACATCTTGTTTCCCCCAGGGTGTATAGAATAAGCTGAACTGTGAGCTTCCTCCAAAATCTTCTGTCTGACTTCTCCTCGGGGAACACAAAGTCTATCACCAAAATACAATGCACCATCAGGGTGAATGCAGATATCCGACCTCAATCCAGCCTCCACCTGAGCTCTGAATGTCTGCAATCTGGGGTCCTCCTTCTGAGCTTCCTTGATCTCCTCTACCAATGATGACTGGATCTGTAAAGCCATGAACTGCCCGGCCTTATCACCTCCTTGCACTAACATCAAATCCAATCTGATGAATTCCTGAATCAACTCCCTCTGCTGAGTGAGGTGGACTAGCACTCTGTTCTCTGGCATCCTGCTCAGTGCATCAGGAACGGTATTGACTTTGCCTGGATGATACTGCAAGTCAATGTCATAGTCTGCCATCAGCTCCAGCCACCGCCTCTGCCTCATGTTCAACTCCTTCTGTGAGAATATATACTTGAGGCTCTTGTGATCTGTGTATATCAACACTTTGTCCCCCAGAAGGTAGTGTCTCCAGATCTTCAAAGCAAATATCACAGCTGCCAACTCCAAGTCATGAGTTGGGTAATTCCTCTCATGAGGCTTCAACTGCCTAGATGCATATGCTATAACATGATCCTGTTGCATAAGCACACACCCCAGGCCTTTACCCGATGCATCACAGAAAATGACCATCCCTCCTCTTCCTGAAGGAGTCCTCAAGATTGGAGCTGTGATAAGCCTCTGCTTCAACTGCTCAAATGCTGCATCACAATCTTCTGTCCATATGTATCTCTCCCCTTTTCTGGTGAGCCTGGTCAACGGAGCTGCAAGTCTAGAGAAATCCTGGACAAAGCGCCTGTAATATCCGGCTAGTCCAAGAAAGCTCTTTATCTCAGTCACCGTCTTCGGAACTGGCCAATTCTGCACTGCCTGGACTTTACTGGGATCAACTGAAATTCCTTCTGCTGAAACTATGTGTCCGAGGAAGGCTATGCTGTCCAACCAGAATTCACACTTGCTCCTTTTGGCATGAAGCTGCTCCTGCTGGAGGGTCTGCAACACAATCCTCAAGTGCTCTGCATGCTCCTTCTCATTCCTTGAATAGATCAGGATGTCATCTATGAATACAACTACAAACTGATCTAGGTAAGGGGAGAACACTCGCTTCATCAAGTCCATGAAAACCGCAGGGGCATTGGTGACTCCGAAAGGCATAACTAGAAATTCATAGTGGCCATAACGGGTCCTGAATGCCGTCTTCGGAACATCCTCCTTCTTCACCCTCAGCTGATGGTAACCCGACTGCAAATCTAACTTAGAAAATACACGGGCTCCATGAAGCTGATCAAACAAGTCATCAATCCGGGGCAAGGGATACTTGTTCTTGATGGTGACCTTGTTCAATTCCCTATAATCAATACAAAGTCTCTTACCACCATCCTTCTTGTTCGCCAATAGCACTGGAGCCCCCCATGGTGAAGTACTTGGCCGAATCAATCCCTTATCCGAATACTCCTGCAGTTGCTTCTTCAAGATCTCCAACTCCGTAGGTGCCATCCTGTACGGAGCCTTAGATATAGGAGCTGTCCCTGGAACTGTATCAATGGAGAACTCCACTATCCTCTCCGGTGGAAGTCCTGAAATCTCCGCAAAGACTTCTGGAAATTCATCCCACACTGGCACTCCCTTCTGAACCTCCGAAGTGGTCATCTGAATCTTCTTCTTAGCAGGCTTCACCTCTCCGCTAAACTGGAACTCCGGCTGATGAGGGATTCTGAAATTGATCTTCCTTCCTCTACAGTCAATCACTGCATAGTACTGACTGAGCCAAGTCATGCCTAAGATTATGTCGTACCCTTTGGTGTCTAGTACGAGCATATCTATGGCCAAGATCTTCCCACAAAGTCCCACTGGACAGTCAGCACAAACCCTAGAAGACATAACTACCCCATTCCCTGTACTTATCTCCCATTTGTGGTCTAAAGCCTTAACAGGTATGGAATGAACAGCCACAAAATGGTCGGAGATATAACAGTGGGATGCACCCGAATCGAAGAGAGCGAGAACAGGTATAGAATGAACTCTGATGTTACCTGTAATCACCTCCTCTGAAGCCTCGGCCTCCTCTGCTGTCAGGTTGTAGGCCTGACCTCTGCCACGCCCTGCTGCTGTCCGGGCTCCTCTCTGCACTGGGCGAGCAACATGCGGTGGAGGAAGGGAAGAGCTCTCCTCATCACTGGTCCCTGGTGCCTCTGCCCAACTGGCCCTGGTAGTGCCCTCTGTCCATTTTGCCCTTGAGGTGCCGGCAAGGTTTGATTAGCAAACCCCATTCTCCTGTGCGGACAGGTCTCCACGGCATGGTCTCGTGCTCCACACACCAAACACCATCCGTTTGCCCTCCGGCAATCCTGCTGAGAGTGTCCTGGTTTCTGGCAGAAATTGCAGATAAGACCTGGTCGAGCCACCTGGTAAGGAACTGCTCTGAATGGTTGCCTGGCCTGGACCTTCGCTGCTCTGGACGGTCCTCCTCTACCCACCGGTACAAACGGCCTCTTCATGGCCTGGTCCTTCCTCTGATCTCCTTGCTTCTTCTCAAACCCACGCTCCACCTCTCGAGCGCTGGTGAGAACTTCTGCATAGGTCTTCAGATGGTGGGGCATTAGGAACATCTGAATGTCCATTTGCAGACCTTGCTGGAACCGGCTTGCCCTCTTCTCCTCATCCGCTATCATGTACGGGGCGAAGCGACTCAACCTGAGAAATTCTGCAGCATACTCATCTACGGATCTATCCCCCTGTTGAAGCCTGATGAACTGCTCCTCCATGTCCTTCTGAGCAGTGGCGGGAAAGAACCTGCTATAAAAGCTCTTGGAGAACGTATCCCAAGAGATAGGCTTCTTCAAGCGAGCCTCCTCTGCAAGCCACCAAGTCCTGGCTATGTCCTTCAGCTGGATCTTTGCAACCTCCACTTGGTTCTCCTTAGGCACCCTGGCGGCGTTCAGCAGATCGGTGGTGTCTGTTAACCACTGTTCAGCCTCCAATGGCCTCTCGACTCCCGTGAATACGGCCGGCTGTAGCCGT
This sequence comes from Agave tequilana, assembly GCA_038442645.1. Lineage (NCBI taxonomy): Eukaryota > Viridiplantae > Streptophyta > Magnoliopsida > Asparagales > Asparagaceae > Agave > Agave tequilana. Next base: position 227,971 of record JAVJIF010004208.1, read on the forward strand.
CGGAAGTCTGAGATGCTCCCCGGCTTCTGCTCCTTCGGGGCTGCCAACTCCTGCCTGAGGAGCTCAGTCTGCTGCTGCTGATTCTCCATCTGCTGTTGCTGGTTTCCCAGCATAGTCTGAATGATCCTCAGGACATCAGCACCCTCTCCTCCTACGGGTCCATTCGGTACTTGCCCGATGTTGTTGCGACCCGAACGTCTCTCCATACCGAAAGGGATAAGATCTGGAATTGGAGACAAAGGGAAGGAGTTTAGGATACGAGGAGTGAATCAAGGACGGAATCAAGAAGGACTAGATAACTTTGTACATTGTAGTTGGCATAAGCAAATCACTAGAATTTGCCACTTGATTGTACTTTTAGGTTTGAGAGCCTAGGCTCTGATACCAACCTGTAACGCCCCGATCCCAAAGATACGGGGACGTCACTGCAACGCATATACGTAGGCCAGATGGTGCCCCCACGTATATACGCTAAGCATAAGTACAACAAGTATCAGAGTACAACACACACAGCGTGGTATAATCATATGCCAACTTACAAAATATAAGTACAAAGTTACACAAGTTATGATAAGCAAAAAATCACTTTACAAGTGTCCTTTATCACAACCCAAGTCCAAAAAGAACGATATACAACCCAAAAATACAAAAGTGCTCACGTAAGGATGGAGATCCGTGAACCAAAAAGAAGTGTCGGGCAGGATAGATCTAGAGCTGGTCAGCCTGCTCTCCTAGGTAAGCCAAGTCCTCTGTGGAAGGCTCCACTTCGTTCCAAGCCTCAGAATCTGAATATGCAAATCCAAAGGGTCAAGACATAATACAACAAATAAAAGATAGCCAAGTGGCAAGGATCATGAATAGAGATAATGAAATAGTACTAAGTAACAATGCATGACAAGAGATGTAAACTAAGAAAGATAAAGTCATATGCAATAAATCTACAATTAATGTCTTATTATTATTACTTGTCTTACTGTGATATCTAGCTATGTGACCCAGCGTCCCAGAGCACATAGATCCATATCCTAGTGAAACAAGGTTGTTATTGGAAACAGCGGTTGTATCGACGAACTATGTTTACAGTGTGTCCCGTGCATGCCCGGGACCACGGCCCAGTATTGTTCCGTTGCTTGAAGACGGAACCTGCCGCTAGGCTAAACAGGAGGGTCTTATGTATGCCCTTGTCATGACAGTAAACAGGAAAGGGAGGAAGCACTCCCCTCGGTCCCCTGGAGTACCACAGGTAAGACCGGAAACATGGTGCACATCCTAATACCACTGTAAACACGAACACATATCGATATCCGCATATTTCCCCCTGACCCATGTGTAAGTTGGTGCATTTTATGTAAAAGTCCGGTGTATCATGCTTTGTTTTAAGAGATGGCATGATAGGTGGTGATGTTGCTATTTAACATGCCATGAAACGAATATATACAATAACAAGTCATGAGGCAATAGGAGATGCATCCATTCAGTTATATGTCATGTAGTGCTAGTATTGAAGCATGAACAAGCAGGAAATAATACACATGTAACAAGTATAGGTACTAAATTTAGAACAGAAATTAACTATGACACACAGCCAGGATTAGTCGACTAGGGTAATGGTTAGTCGACTAATAGGGTTTCTAGTCGACTAGGAGTTTGGATTGATCGACTAAAACTGGGATACAGAGTGTTGGAATTCTGTTTCAGTGCATGCTAGTCGACTAGGGTAAGAGGGTTAGTCGACTAATAGGAAGTACTAGTCGACTAACAGATATTTCGGTCGTCTAGATCTGTGATACAGAAAGTTGGGTTTTCTGGTCCAGGATGGATTAGTCGACTAGGTGGATTCAGGAGTCGACTAATATGGGTTTCCAGAGAGTTTATTAGTCGACTGATATTTTTGGGCAAGTCGACTAATGCTGTGTCTTCCAGAAAAACTAAATTTCAGCTAAGTGTTCTAGTCGACTAGGTCTTAGGGTAAGTCGACTAATAGTGGGGAAAATCAGTGTACAGGACAGAAATTCTGGAAACGTGTTTGATGGCTAAATTCCTGGTTTTAGGTGACCTATGTGTACAAGAAGTGTAAACACAGTGCTCTAAGGCTAATACAAGTCTTGGTGAGTGAATTACTCCCTTGGAATGGTTGGATTTGAGCTTAGATGACCTAAAAATAGGATTTTTAGTGTGCAAGTGAACAAAGATTTCTACTTCAAGTATGTGATGTGTGAACTAGGTCTTGGTGAGTAAGAACTCACCTGGAGGGGTCAAATCTGAAGCTTGATCCAAGGATGGAGGTGTTGGCTCCAATCCACAACTTGTAGTTGAAGCTAGGTTGAAGGATTCTCCCTTGGAGTTGCCTTGATGAAGCCTTGGGTGAATCTCTTGTGATCTTGAGGTGGAAGTGAAGGGATTGGGTGCTTGGAGTTAGGGTTTAGTTGTGGAAGGAGGAGATCTTGGAGCTTCTCTTCTCTTGTTGAAGTGAAAGAGAGAAAAAAGAGTAATTTGCAAATGAATAGGAATTTATAGTTTGGGATTTTTGTAAAGGGGTTGGGATTTTGATGGATGAGAGGGACTTTTGTGTAAAAAGGGGGGTGAGGTGAGTGTCCTCTCCTTGGCCACTTGGCCGGCTGTGGGAGAGGGAGAGAGTGAGTGGGGTTAGGTGAAGTGGTGAGTGGGAGATGAGGTGGAAATGAAGTGGAATTGGAATTTTGAAATTTTTGAAAAAAGGTCCGAATTTCAAGTATCTCGGATTGGTCTGAAAATTTTACCAAAAATCAAGAATAAGATTTTAAGACTCATGGTGAAATTCGTTTGAAGAAATAATTTGTAGTTTTAAAATTAAAAATCCCGGAATCAGTCACCTGCCGACTCAGTTGGGATTTTCATAAATTCGTAAAATCTCCAGAAAAAGAGTGTAGGTTGAAAACATGATTCTAAGGAATAATGCCTAAAGGACCATCTAGAAATTCCTAACTGTTTGTGAGTTAAAAATCCTAGAATCGGTCAGCGGCACTGGCCGACACCGGTTTCGGAGAAATTCATTTTAATTCCAGAAAATTCCAGAAAATCACATAAAATATTAAATATTAGAAAACGATATTTGAAATTAAAATCGGTCAAATACGGAAGGTAAATCGGAAAATACGATCGAAAGACTGAATACGTAACTAAGTACGTATTCCGGGAGAGGGGTATTACACAAAAACACCTAGTTTTCCACACTTAAGCTATCACCTATCCTAATCTATTTAGGATCTTGTTTTTGTGGAAAAGAAAAGAGAGAAAGAGAGAGTTTTGAGGTTGTTGTTGTAACCTCTAAGTTGAACACCCTTATTCTTGTTGTATCCCTCTTTGGTAGAGGTGATCGGGTGATTGGTTTGCTCCCTCTAGTGAGAGGTGGAGATTTGGTTGTAACCCTCTTCGGTAGAGGTGTTGTTGTTGTTGTATTTGGCTACGGGCCTACCCCTCGGTTGTGAGGTGGTTGTTTGAGAGAGGAGTTAGGTACCCCATTGTTGTAAAAATCCTTCTCGGTGAAGGTTCCCTCGGTGGGAGTCCTCGGTGGACGGTATAGTGGATTGGAAATCCTACACGGTGGTGTAGGTGGGGATGTAGAGCAAGGGTGCTCGAACCTCGAAACATATCTTTGTGTTTGCGTTTGATCCACTTGTCTCTAAACTCTCTCTCTTTACATTTGTGCAAAGCATCATACTTCATTCATATCATATTTGCTTGTGTTGAGCATAATTCATCTTGTCATATTTATTTGCTTGTGTTGTGCCTTGCATAATCCATATTGCTATATCCTTGATTGCTTGGCTTGATTGTGTGTGCACATTGCTTGGATTGCTTGTGTGTGTGTGCCCAACTTATACTCATCCAACAAGAGCTTCACATAGCGCCTCAACCCATTTCAAGGGGAATCAAGAGGTGTTAGTCCAGAGCCTCGCAAGGGGAATTCGGCTACACTTGTTGTATTGTATTAGTTTGTGCATAATTTGCATTAGCTTTCGCATTTAGCGCACTTAGTTTTGCATTTAGTTTTAGATTAGCACTAACACCTATTCACCCCCCTCTAGGTGTACTTTCAATTGGTATCAGAGCTAGTGCTCCTGATACTTAGGCTTAACATCCTAGGAGTGAGATCCATTTGCTTGCTAATCTATTGTTTGCATTTGCTTGTTTGCACACATATAGTTTTACCATGGCCTTCATGACCCCACCTATGTATGACCCTTCCAACATTCATGTTTGGAAGATTAGGATGACCGTTTATTTGCAAACCCTAGGTCATAAAGTTTATCTTGCTATTACCAAGGAATCCTTCCTTAGTGATCGCAATCATATAGGGGCCAATGCACAAGCCCTAGAGGCCATTAGAAGCACATTACCTAAAGATTATCTTATGTGTGTTTCTAACATTGATTCCGCCTTTACAGTGTGGAACAAATTGACAACAACAACCACCACCTCGGAGCTTCAAGTGCAAATTCAAGAAGAGAAATCTAGTGGAGAATCCGATTCACAATGCTTCATGGTCCAAGGGAATGACTCCCTTGAGGTACATTCGGAACCCCACTTAGATAGTGATGATTGCTCTAGTTCTTCATGTGATAATTTTGATGCCCATGATCTAAATGAAGAACTTTCTATTGTTTGTGAAAAGTTAATAGAAAAATACAAGATTTTGAAAAGGAAAAGTCTAGATATGGAAAAAGAAAATAAAAGTTTGCATTCTAGACTTGATTGTGTTTTGCAAGAGAAGGTTGAGGTCTATAATGAAAGGGATGCATTAAGATCTCAATTAGATCTTGCACTTAAAGAAAATAACTTTTTGAAGTCTAAAAATGATTGCCATGCTATTTTGAAGAAAAATGAAAATTTGTCTTCAAAAGTTGATTTTGTTTTAAAAGAAAATGATTCTTTGAAAATTAAGATTGCTTCAATTTCTAAAGATTTAGAAATGTGTTTAAAGAAAAATATTATTTTGAAAAATAAGATTGATGCACATGTTTGCCATGCTAGTGTAGCCTCTTCATCTAGTCTACCTAATGCATGTACTTCTTCTTCTAAGATTAATGATGATATTTGCTTGCTTAAGAAGAAGGTAGATTGTTTGGGCTCCACTATGAGCCAATGTGCCATGAACCATACACGCTTGGAAACCTTGGCTCGTAAGAAACAAGTTCCAACTTTTATGCATGCACACCCTCCACGGCATACACATGCTCCACACGGACACCATAAACACATGTATGCTCATGTGTACACATGTACACATTGTGGCCGAAAAGGCCATCTTGCTAAATTTTGTTATGATAGATTACATACTCCTAATTTAGCAAAGAAGTTTGTTTGGGTTAGAGAAGGGACTAACCCCCATGGACCCAAGAAGATATGGGTACCAAAGACCACCCCTCCTATTATTTTTGATGTAGGTGTGGGCTCTCACATGACGTGAGAGTGATGACACCTTGGAATGGATGCGTTCCATGCTTAAAGGAGATCGATTGGATGCATCACTTTCAAGGGAAGATTTGGTGGAGAGGACCACCTTTGTTTTGGAGAAATAGAGCGGTGCCCTCATTGGTTTTGGTATCGAATCTCTAACTCCTTATGTTTACATGCTTTCCATATTTATTTCTCATAGCATGATTCGATGTTTAGTGATCATCATGAATATGCCATATTAATTAGATTAGTGTTATACTTATTAGTTGGTTGAAACATCCATGTTTTATATGGACTTATATTTTGTGTTTTCACCTTGGTAAAACTAATTTGTATGACCTAGATCTAATGCACATGCATGTACACATTGATCATATATGTTTTGTATTTCATATCTTTGATGTTTTATAGCATGTTTCATTGTCTTTAGATTAGTATAAAAATGCCATGATTATTAGATCCTTGACATACATATATAGTATTTGAGACACACATGCTTGTATGAACCCATTCTTAGTGTTCTCACTTTTGTTTAAACTATAATGTACATCATGAATCTAATGCATGTGAATTTACATAGTAATCATGTTTTAGTTTTATCATGATGATTTTTATCTTGTTTTTGATGCTTCTTGTTAAGATTACTTGTTTAGATGTTAGTTTTCGTTAAGACTAGGATTTATACTTGTACATATAGTGGGCCACAAATAAATCTATATATGTTTGGGCTTGAGTGCTTATTTGAACCCTTTAGATGTGCTAGTATAGTCTAGTTTTGATGATTCATATATTTCAAACTTGTATTCCATTTTTGAATTTGTTTTATGAGTTTTTCACTTCATGTATATGTTTGTATTGCCAAACTTTAAGATATACATGTATACCCCTTGAGTCATTTGCCTTTCATGCAAATCTATATATGAACTCAATTGTGTTTAGGGATATGTATGTATACTTATTATGTTGACAAATCATACATATACCTTGAAATGAAATTCGTCTTGGTGAAGATTTAGTTTAATTTTGTGTTTAATTGTTTAACTTCATGTATATGTCTATCTTGTCCAAACTATTAGATATACATGTTTATCCTTTTGAGCCACGTGCCTTCATGCATATACACTTTGTGGACTCGTTGTGTTTTGGATATGTATGTATACTTTAGTTTGTATTAGACATACATATGCCATGAAGATTAAATAAGTTTTGATGATTTTCGTGTTTTCATGATTAAGGAATAATTGAGCTTAATGAAAAATTTTCATGATTATGATATTCACACTTTATATGTACACTCACTTTTATTGCTTGCTCATGTTTTGGTTTCATGAGTCAAAATTGTGCTTAATTGGATTAGAGTGTTGATTTTCATGTGGATTTCATGTTTCATGAAAAACAATTTTATTTTATTCCTTACTTGAAGGATTTCGTACTAGTTTAAAAGATTTTCCATTTAACTAGTTGCGGTATTCTTCACTATGGTAGTGATTTTCAAACAAAGCTTATTTTCAAATCTCTTTTTTGAAAACCCCTACCTTCCATGGGCGGATGGATGGGAGATCATGGTCTTGTATGCTTTAAAATGAAAATCATTTAAAACTTGAACCTTGATTGGGAGGTATTGTATATGATGTATACACTTGAACTTTCTGGTATGTCAATTGGTATCATTGAACTCTTTCAATTGGTATCATTTTGATCTTTTTGTATACTCATATGTTTATTGTGTATGTATATTTTCAATTGGTATCATCTATTGGTGATTGGTGCTCATTCTATTTCATACACATTTTATTTGTGCTTAAGATATAAAGTTTTTACAAAATCTTGTTTATGCTAGTGCTTGAGCTTCAATTTTGTTTCAATTGATTATTTTTAAATTGGTATCAAGCCCATGCATCTTTTTAATTGGTATTTCATAAAGGGGGAGAAAATTTAATTTTGTCTTTCATTTGGTGATTCTTCAATTGATATTTGTTTCCCACTCCCTCACTTTATGATTGAAAATTTCATATTGGTATCATATGTTTAATATGAATATTATTTACAATTGGTATCAAAATTTTGTTTAGACATTCAAAATTCATTATGTTTAGTTTCAATTGATATTAAGATGTTTCATGTGTTTTTGCTTAAATTAGTATCTAAAATTTTTTATAAAAAAATACAAAAGTTTTGATTTGTATTGCCTATATGCATATAGATTCATGTTGAGTGTATTGTGTATTGAAGAGCTTAACATCTCTTCTTTATGTGGTACACGTGTGTAGGGGAGCTTCACATCTCCTCTTATTCATTACATAATGTGTGTTATGTGAATTAGGGCTTCACATCCCTACTTCATGTAATGCATATGTGTAGGGAAGCTAACTTAGCGTCTTCCTCTTCATGAATGTATATAGCATATAACATCTATTGATCCATGTTTATTTTCAAGTGATATCAAGATGCTTCATTGACATATTTTTCTATTGATATCATGTTGTTTATAGTCACCCCTTATTAACATTTTTTTTGTTTTAGACAAAAAGGGGAGAACATTGTTTTATTTTTTGGATTGTTTAACCCCTTCTTGATCTTTTTGCTTGACAAAAGAAGGGAGAGAAAAATTTGTTTGATTTGATTTTACTTTGTTTACCCCTTTGTTGATGATTGACAAAAAGGGGGAGAATTATTTGAGAGTTTAACATGTTTTTATGCATACTTATGTTTTTGCATATATTAAGTTTTATTGGTAAGTATTAAGTTTTTATTGGTATCTAGAGCATCTAGTGTTTTTGTTGTTAATGCTTTATTAATTTAATTGGTAACTAGAGCTTCTAGAACATGTGTTTGTGTTTTATGCATATTGATGCATACATGTTTATGTACATTCATTGCATATATTTTATTTATTTGTTTATGTATGAGTTAAGGGAGAGCTTCTTTGAAGCCTAACTTTAATCCATGCATATATAACTTCATGAGTTTTGTCATCATCAAAAAGGGGGAGATTGTTGGCCCAAAGGCCTTCCACTCTAGTTTTGATGATGATTAACTCATGTAGTTATGTTTACTAATAATCTTGTGTTGTTTAAGTTTCAGATCATTAACCAAGATATTAGTTGGTGATTAGCTTCAACAAGGCGTTTAGAAGCTTTTCATAATGATTCCAGGGCCAAAGCTTCAAGATCACACATTGCCTAGCCCATGGATGGAGTTTTGGAGCAAGTCTTCTTGTTGACACAAAGACTTAGGTATCCTAATTTAGATAGTGTGTTTTAGATCCATTTGTAAAGCTTAGTATAGTTGATATGCTCAGGTGCACAACACACACGTTTCATGATTTGGATTTTGGTTTTCATGGATAGTAGATCAAAACAAGTTTACTTTAAATTCTATGTATATTAGATATGTTCTAGATATACATACATGCTTACATGACTTATACAAACTTAGTTTGACATACCTATTCATGTAGTTTTATGTTTTGGTATAAAACATATTTTTGAAATTAAAGACAAAAACTATGATATATTTGTTGAATGTGTATTAGACCTATGTCTATATGCATCATGCTTAATAATATTCAAATATCATGTTTTTGTATTTCTATAAGTTTTAGGAAAATCAGATTTCCTATTGAAAAATCAAGTTTGATAAAAATACAAGTTTTGTTTTTGATAAAATTGGCAAGACACAAAAATGAATTGATATGTTGATATATTGTCTTGGAATTTTTATCACTTGTTTGAGTTTCAAATATAAAATGATAAAACAATTTTTATGGTATTTTTAAAAGAGATAAAAGATTTTTTAGAAAATATTTTTCCCAAATTTTCTGTCTTTTTTTGTGCTGACAGGCTGGTCGGTCGACCCGGACGGTCGACCGCACCAAGAGCCGGTCGACCCGTAGGGTCGACCGACGTGCACAGATGTGCACGTCTGGGCAGACACAAAAACGGTCGACCGAGCCGGTCGACTGGGTCTGAGAGCTCTGCTCTCTGTTTGATTGGGTCGACCGACCGGTCGACCGCTGCAGAAGAGTTCTGCTCTCGGTTTGTTTCGGTCGACCGGGCCGGTCGACCGCTGTTGCCCAACGGTCATATTTCTGACCGTTGGCGGTCGACCGGGCCGGTCGACCGGTAGCCTGTCAGGCTGCCAGCTCAGCCTAACGGCTAGTTTTTCTGATGGGCCTATATAAACCCCATCTCTTTGGGGATTTTGGCCAAGTTTTTGAAAAGAAAAAATTCTGGTTTTCTGAGGTGTTTAAAAGAGTTTTAAAAAGAGTTTGTGGGCTTTAAAACTTCTCATCTTCATTATTTTTGGTTTTTGGAAAATCAAAGAAAACTAGGTTTGGGGATTTTGATTTGATCTTGCATTTTCTATCTTTTACAAGAGACTTTCCAATTAGTTTTTCTTTGTTGCTTGTTTCCAAAAACACCTAGTTTTCCACACTTGAGCTATCACCTATCCTAATCTATTTAGGATCTTGTTTTTATGGAAAAGAAAAGAGAGAAAGAGAGAGTTTTGAGGTTGTTGTTGTAACCTCTAAGTTGAACACCCTTATTCTTGTTGTATCCCTCTTTGGTAGAGGTGATCGGGTGATTGGTTTGCTCCCTCTAGTGAGAGGTGGAGATTTGGTTGTAACCCTCTTCGGTAGAGGTGTTGTTGTTGTTGTTGTATTTGGCTACGGGCCTACCCCTCGGTTGTGAGGTGGTTGTTTGAGAGAGGAGTTAGGTACCCCATTGTTGTAAAAATCCTTCTCGGTGAAGGTTCCCTCGGTGGGAGTCCTCGGTGGACGGTATAGTGGATTGGAAATCCTACACGGTGGTGTAGGCGGGGATGTAGAGCAAGGGTGCTCGAACCTCGAAACATATCTTTGTGTTTGCGTTTGATCCACTTGTCTCTAAACTCTCTCTCTTTACATTTGTGCAAAGCATCATACTTCATTCATATCATATTTGCTTGTGTTGAGCATAATTCATCTTGTCATATTTATTTGCTTGTGTTGTGCCTTGCATAATCCATATTGCTATATCCTTGATTGCTTGGCTTGATTGTGTGTGCACATTGCTTGGATTGCTTGTGTGTGTGTGCCCAACTTATACTCATCCAACAAGAGCTTCACATAGCGCCTCAACCCATTTCAAGGGGAATCAAGAGGAGTTAGTCCAGAGCCTCGCAAGGGGAATTCGGCTACACTTGTTGTATTGTATTAGTTTGTGCATAATTTGCATTAGCTTCCGCATTTAGCGCACTTAGTTTTGCATTTAGTTTTAGATTAGCACTAACACCTATTCACCCCCCCCCTCTAGGTGTACTTTCAGTGAAGACCAGATGGCGATTTGATTCTGAAATCGCGTCATTTCATGTGAGTGTTTGTTCTTATATATTTCTTTATTTACCGTTGTTGGTATGGATTTACATGTTACTCTTATCATTTTATGTAACTTTCTATTATACTTTACCAGTTTGATTATTTATATCACTTCATGAGTCATCAATGATTGTTCATTTTATGTACGTAGTTGATATGAGCTTGTGTCAGTGTCATTTCATGTGTTGGTAGTTTGACGCTTTTGGCTTAAGCCTAGTTCTGATACACCTTAGACTGTGACTTGACTCGACTCGACCTTAAGGTTCATATAATTGGTATTAGTTAGCAGATTTGATATTCATGTATTTGGTGATTATTTTCGATCGGAACTCTTTTGGATATTGTGGACAAGTAGATATGACGTCTCTACTGATATAAGACAGTTTAGAGATACCACAGATATTAGATCAAATGTAGTTGATGTTAGACAATTCGGGACTCAATGTTTTATCATCAGGATGTTACATTTTTGCTAGTTCTTATTTAATTATTTATTATGCTGGATTCGGTCTTAGATATGAGGAAAGTTGGATTGTGATTTGGATTGATCTTGAGTTGGAGTTAATCTAGAATTTACATTCTTTATATCGGATCTCGAACTCATTAAGATAGGTTTGACGTAGTTGGATTTATAGTTGTGAGTATTTTAGAGTTATTTAGATGATATTTTGTTGATGTTGAGTATCATAAGTAGATATTCTAGACCATATATTATTTGAGGATGATTCCCTTACTTCGTTATGATTTCGGTATTCGTTAATTTAGTTGGTCTCGAGGATATATCATGTGCTTCATGTTTAATTATTGATTACTTCAGTTAATAGAGATTGAGTTATTATGATAGTGATCTAGTCGATATCAGTGATCTTGTACTTCAGAGTTATTAGATAGCAGTCATTGGCGGCCAGTTACAATAACGATAACTTTGCTTGATATGTGGGAAAACGGCTATGGTATGAGACACAGCTAAGTAATACATTACTTAGGTTAATAATAACCAACTAGATTAGTGATATATGCTAGATTACACATCTTGAAATCAGTTGTTTGTTTACAGTTATAATAGGTACTTTTTATCTTCATACATATTGTTATTCAGTTATCCTTCAGTTGTCTGTTTATTACATTATTTAGTTATCTTCTGTCTGCGGATTATCTTGTTATTATTCTGTGCACATTGTTTATTTGCACGAGCACTTTCCTTTACACACACACTCACTGGGTCGCTTTCTGACGACCCTGGATTTGTACGTTCAGATATTGGATGCTTTCTTATATTGTTCAGGTGTTCGCTGAGGCCGTACGCTTCGCGAGGAGCAGGACTTTCTTCCTTTTTGATTCTGGTATTCTTATCTTTCTTACCTTCCTATTATTTCCTGATTCTTGATAAATCAGATTCAGTTGTTATTTCAGTTCTTTATTTACATGATATCATGTGTGGATGCCTATATGTGATATTACAGTAATTATGATTTATTATTGTTACATTTATAGCTTATTTTGGATTATTTAAGGCTTAGCTCGTATATGTGAGGTATTTTCCTTGCGTATATATGCGTCACCGACTCTCTTCGCATCTCCGCTTCAGTGTATTTTGGGAAGCAGCGTGACACCCTTTTAGAAACTGATTGTAAGATGAAAGAGCAAGGAATTACCGTGTAGTTTTTGGCTAACGGGTCGTGTCCACGAGGAGGAATGCGATAAAAGCTTTTCGGTGTTTTGTTTAGAAAGCTAAGAATGGTGCTAGTTTTTTAGTTGAAAAGAGAATGGAGAGAAGGGAAATGATTAAAAGAAAAATTACAAATTTGGAGAAGGCTTTGGAAAACGGGATTTAAAAAGCTTTGAAAAGTGATTTGTTGTTTTTACTATAAGAAGGAGAAGATCTGGGCTCACTAATTTTTAACTCAACTATGTACTTAGCTCAAGAACATTTGGGTGCATCACTTTTATCATAAGCAAAAACCTTTAGCTTCTTTTAATGTCCAAGTAAAACAAATAAGATGGTTTCATTTAAATCTTAAGCCCTTTCGTTACAAATCATTAAAAAGTGAATGTTAAACCATCAAGTGCGAAGAAGCAAGTATGGAATAAAAATAGTTCAAAAAGATTTGTGCTTTGAAAGTCTAAGTTTAAAGTAAAGAAATCCTCATGTGTTTTCAAAAATGAAGTTTTAACTAAGGTACTTTCTGATTCAATAATTGTTGCTTTCATGAAAATCAGTCAAGAGAGAGGTGATAGAAGAGGTCCATTAGTGAGCCCAGAAAATGATTTAGCTACTCATTATGAACTGGAAACAAACAAGAGAATGACAATTAAACATGAACATACCGAATTCGAGTTGAGTTGAATAAGCAAGTAGAAGCTCCTTTGATTGTCACTTTAAAGAAGAATTACAGACTCAATTCCACTCTTCTCTCTTTGCTGGTCTAAACTAAAAAAATAAATAAGAGATACAACTTCTCCAAACTATCTAACAATGCTCCTAAAACCCTAAAGAATAAACAAAATTCTAATCCTAGTCTTCGCTCCTTTCTTCTCTGTTGAAAATGGTATTTATAGGGAAAAACCAGAGGGAGACGTCGTAGGAAGATTGGGGGAGCAAACGCTCCCCCAACAACCCTAACAAAGCCGCGAAAACACGGCTAGGGCCGCGTTTCCGTGGCCCTGGTGTGGCCAGGTGGCCACACCCAAATGGGAGATGCTCCTGGTTTGGTGATTCTCCCATATCTTCTACTGGTTTTCTCGTTTCTGCTCCAGGATTTGACGAAACAGCCTTTGATTGTTGGCTTCAACCGATTGATTTCGGAAGATTCATTTCAACCAATTTTCAATCTCTCTGATTTGCCATGATCTGCCCTGATTCCCTGATTTCGAATTTATTCTGAATTAATTCAGAATTTGATGGGCTTTTGGGCTCGTTTCTCTTTCCTATCCTTTAGAAATGGGCCTACATTCAACAAAGAAGAATACGACTTATTAATAGCATTTATTAGATGAAAAACATGGTAATGTGACAATATATATGCAATATATGTGACCGATCACACCCCCACACTTATCTTTTGCTCGCCCTCGAGCAAAACATCAAATCTAATCCTAATCAATTATTAAACCACTTTCGCAGGTCACTCGATTGCACTGAGCATGTGCCACAAGCCGTTAAATCTTTAGGTTACCCCTAGAGGACGAGTTTTGTCTCGTGAGGGTTTTCAGTGAATTGCACCCACAAAATCCATAAAGAAAGACAAAAATGTTAGTGTTTTTGAAAAGCATTTTGAAACTAGAAAATATTTGAAGTATATTTTTAAGGATTCAAGTAATTTATAAATTATAGGAATATCAAACTTTTCATTCCTAAACTTAGTCTCTAAAAAGCATGTCATCAATCAAAGTAAGGAGTCAAATTATGTTTCTCATCTAGTCTATTACTTTACCCTGAGTCCTATGCACCATCGTGACCGTGAAATTTGACTAAGGGTTCTTTAACATTAACTCCTATGCCTTATTTATATTTATTTTTGGTTGTATTTATTCCTCAATTCCATTAGGCTTTCTGATCTGCCCATGTAAAGAGCCTTAAGTCGGTGACACCCAAACCGGACAGTTTTAGGGCACCAGGTGAGAAAATACCCCTAAGGACTTAAACACTCGAGCAGACAAGGCCACGAAACCAAGATTTTTATTTATAAAATGTACCCCTTTTAGGCGTGAATACTTATGCTTCATGAGGCACAAATACCCAGCTTAATCAGAGGATTTATATATTTTTTTTTCAAACTTATCTAATTATCTTTTGCATAAATACCAAGGCTTGCTTAGGCTAAAGCACCTAGCTAATCAATAATTTAGATTTGTTTATTTTTTTATACATATATAGTTTTTTTTTAATAAGGCATAAGAGTCTTTGTTTTTGAACCCTAAGTATGTAAGTGTATAAAGTGTGCATATTTCATCAAGGTAAAGATCAAGACTAAATTACTTTCACAAATTTTCTTCCTAACCCTAAAAATCAAACAAGTCATCTTATTTTGACCAAGTGTAAGAAATCCTACTTATGATTTTCCTATTCCTTAAAATTGACTTAATTTCTTACAAAAAATTATATCAAAATAGTGTTCTTACCTTTCAAAAAGTTATATATATATATATATATATATATATATATATATATATATATATATATATATATATATATATATATATTTCTTTGTTTTCTTCTTTTTTTAATTTTATATTAATCATGTTAGAACCTTCCCCCACACTTATCTCATGCATTGTCCCCAATGTATGAAAGAAATGTATAGATGCATGAAATAAAATGGAAAAGAGGAAAGTTACCGATACACTGGGTCAAAAAGACCCATAGCCATTTCATTTACCGGCACCGATTCCAAGAAAGGTTTAAGGCGTTGACCATTTACCTTAAAGTCATTTCCATTCTTGGTGTCACTGATCTCTACTGCACCGTGTGAAAACACGGTTTTTACAACGAATGGCCCAGTCCATTTTGATTTTAATTTTCCTGAAAAAAGATGAAGCCTAGAATTATAGAGTAAGACTTTTTGTCCAGGGACAAAGGTTTTTCTTATGATGTGTTTATCATGAAAAATCTTAACTCTATCTTTAGTGATCTTAGCATTTTCATAGGCCTTATTTCTTAACTCTGCTAATTTGGAAATTTGTAATTTCTGAAGGTCACCAGCCTTAGTCAAGTCGAAATTCAACTGCTTGATTGCCCATAAGGCCCGGTGCTCTAACTCAACGGGTAGGTGACAAGCTTTACCGTAGACTAACCTATAAGAAGACATCCCTAGAATCGTCTTGAAAGCGATCCTGTAGGCCTATAGGGCATCTACAAGTTTGGTGGACCAATCTTTCCGATTTTGATTCACAGTCTTCTCCAAGATAAGCTTAACTTGTCTATTGGAAACCTCAACCTGCCCACTGGTTTGAGGATGACAAGGTGTGGACAACTTGTGAGTTATGACATACTTTCGCATAAGAGCTTCAAAGGATCTATTGCAAAAGTGAGTGCCATTATCACTGATGATAGTACGAGGGGTTCCGAAGCGTGAGAAAATGTTCTCTTTCAAAAACTTCATGACAACTTTGTTATCATTAGTTCTACTAGGAATAGCTTCCACCCACTTAGACACATAGTCCACAGCAACCAATATGTATTGGTTTCCAAATGAGTTAGGAAATGGACCCATAAAGTCGATGCCCCAAATATCAAAGAGTTCTATTTCTAGAATTGGGTTGAGGGCCATCATATCTCGTTTTGATATCCTTCCTAACATCTGCCATCTAGGGCACGTCTTGCAAAATTCATAAGCATCTTTGAACAAAGTGGGCCAATAGAACCAACTTTATAACACATTTTCAACAGTCTTGCGAGGACCAAAGTGTCCACCGCATGCAAGTTCGTGACAAAAGGATAAAACACTCTTAACCTCCTCATTGGGAATGCGTCCCCTAATAATTTGGTTAGAACAGTACTTAAAAAGATATGGTTTCTCCTAAAAGAAATACCGAACTTGGGATAAGAATTGGTATATATCATTTTTGGACCAATGAGACGGAGTTTGGTTTGTGACTAAGTAATTCACTATATCAGCAAACCAAGGTTCCCTAAAGATAGCTAAGAGATATTCACCAGGAAAATCCTCATTTACGGGTAATTCATTGCATGGAGAATTAGGGATTCGTGAGAGATGGTCAGCAACGACATTTTCTACGCTTTTCTTGTCTCGAATCTCGAGATCGAATTCTTGAAGGAGGAGGATCCAACGAATGAGTCGGGCCTTGGAATCCTTCTTCATCATGAGATACCTAAGCGCAGAATGATCGGTGAAAATGGTGGTTTTGGACCCTAGTAGGTAGGGACGAAATTTCTCTAAGGCAAACACCACTGCCAAGAATTCCTTCTCAGTAGTAGTGTAGTTCAATTGAGCATCGTTGAGAGTCCTACTAGAGTAGTAAATCACGTGCTGCTTGTTATCAATGCGTTATCTTAGGACAGCGCCTATGGAAAAATCAGAAGTATCGCATATGATTTCGAACGGCTTAGACCAATCCGGTGCAGATATGATTGGTGCAGAAATAAGCTCTTTCTTAAGCTTCTCCCAAGAATTCATACATTCAGCATCAAAGTGAAGGACAAGTTCTTAGCTAACAGATTAGTCAAGGGCCTAGCAATCTTGGAAAATCCTTGATTAATCTTCGGTAAAAACCGGCGTGTCCTAAGAAGGATCTAATATCCTTCACGCATTTGGGTATGGGAAGCTTAGCAATAATCTCAATTTTGGCTTTATCCACTTCAATTCCTTTCTTGGAGATTTCATGACCCAAGATAATTCTATGTTTTACCATGAAGTGGCATTTCTCGCAGTTCAGTGTCAGATTTTTCTCAGCACAACATTGGAGTACAAGTTCTAAATGGTGGACACATTGAGTGAACGAATCTCCGTAGATGGAGAAATCATTCATGAATATTTCTAAGAATCGTTCTACCATATCAGAAAAAAAGACTCAACATGCAACGTTGAAATGTTGTTGGGACATTGCATTAGCCGAAAGGCATTCGACGATAAGAAAATGTCCCAAATGGACATGTGAATGTAGTTTTTTCTTGGTCCTCAGGAGCAATAGGAATCTGATTATACCCCGAGTAACCGTCCAAGAAATAGTAGTACTCGTGGCCCGCCAAACGTTCAAGCATTTGATCAATGAAGGGAAGTGAAAAATGGTCCTTACGAGTTGCAGCATTAAGTTTCCTATAGTCAATGCAAACTCAGATCTCCGTGGGAAGTCGAGTTTGGACCAACTCTTTATTCTCATTTTTCACTACGGTGAAATCAGATTTATTTGGAACCGTGTGGACAAGACTGACCCATTGGCTATCAGAAATGGGATATATTATCTCATTGTCTAAGAGTTTCACAATTTCAGCATGAATGGCCTCTTGCATTATAGGGTTTAACCTATGCTGCGGGTCTCTTTTAGGTGTAGCATCTTCATTGAGATGAATGCGATGTTGAACTATGGTTGGACTCAATCCCTTTATATCAGTCATAGTCCAACCAATGGCTTCCCTATGTTTTATTAGAATTGCTTTAAGATCTTCTTCTTCCCTGTCATTTAAATGGGAGGCAATGATGACTGGAAAGGTCTCTTGTTCTCCTAGATAGACGTACTTGAGATGCGTAGGTAAGGCTTTCAATTCTAAGGAAGATGAAGGCTCACTGGAAGAATTAGTCAAATTTGTTGGCTCCATATTTGGTGAAATTGGGTTCGAGGCCCAATTCACGGCTGACTCAACAACCTGATCAAGATTAAAGTCATCAGACTAACCCGAAGTCACACTCAGTTTCTAATTCCAATTCTTCCCTATGTTCGCTTGTTAAGTTCTCATTGAGGTTGACTTCAAATGTTTGGTCCTCAACATCACGGGGTTGTTTTCCTAGGTTGAAGACATTGACTTCTCTAGTCATGTCCCCAAAGGTTAACCTCATGGACCCATTCCTACAATTGATGATGGCATTGGCAGTAGCAAGAAATGGTTGCCCTAGAATAACAAGAGTTTGAGCCCTAAAATTGGACACAGGTTGTGTCTCTAGAACTATAAAATCAACCGGGTAAATAAACTCCCTGACCCGGATAAGGACATCATTAATCTTCCCTTTTGGAACTTTCACTGAACAATCAACCAGTTGGATAGTAACTCGAGTTGAACTAAGATCGCCCAACCCGAGTTGTTGATAAACTGAGAATAGAAGCAGGTTAATGCTTGCCCCCAAATCAAGAAGTGCACGACTAATCTCAGCTTGTCCTATGGTTCGGGCAATGGTGGGACAACCTGGATCCTTGTACTTGATAGGGATCGGACCCGACAGTAGCTCACTAATGTTAGTGGCTAAGAAGACCTTTTTGGGTACATTAGTCTTTCTCTTCTTCATGCACATATCCTTAAGAAACTTAGCAGAGTATGGGACTTGTTGGATGGCATCAAGAAGTGACACATTTATCTTCACTTGATTAAATATCTCAATTATCTTATCCATGTGCGGATTTTGCTTGTTGTTTTTCAGCCTATTAGGAAATGGTACTATAGGCTGGTGCACCTGACTGGTTGACTTATCTTTTTCAGACTCGTCAGATTTAGGAGTGGAATTAGATGAGGTGGATGCTTGATTGTGGTTGTGCTGAGTGGGATTGGTTAGTGTTGACACTTGATTATCAACTTTCTTTCCTGACCTCAATGTATGCACAGCATTACATTGATTTAATGATTGATCCTTAGCCAAATGAGCTTGTTGAGAATTCTTAGGATTGGTTATTGGCTGACTAGGCAAGGTACCATTTTGTCTCTCATTCTATGGAGTCCCTAGTTGGCTCATTTGAACCTCTAGCCTCTGTATAGTTTGCATGAGAGAATCTTGGTTCTTCATGTATCTTTCAATGTTTCTCTCAAAGTCAGTCATTCTCCTTTCTAGTTGAGGATTCTGGAAGGAAGATTGTGGAACTTGGTTGGGAAAGTTTTGTTGATAGTTTGAAAAATTAGGTGGATGATTGGGAGAATTATTATGGAAATTGGAAAAGTTTGGTTGATGATTGAAAGAATTATTGGAATGATGGAAGTGGCTAGCATGATTTGACTGTGAGTGGTCATTGTTATTTTGGCTCCATGAGAAATTCGGGTGATTTCTCCAGCCAGGATTGTACGTTGGTGCGTAAGGGTTATTGTTCGGCCTTGAGAAGGGCGCATTCATCGGTTCAGGGTATTGTTGCTGAGCATGATACACAGGATACTCCTCAAACACATGATTTATGGCTTGACAGTAAGTACAGCCCGGAGTCGGAAATTAGTTTGGGCTGACTTAATTGACTGGACTTGGTTCCTTAGTTTTTAAAGCTCCCAGTCTTCTTGCTAGGTTAGCTAACTTAGCCTCATTAGCTATGGATGATTCTATAGAATGGAGACCTCCTTTTGAAGAGATGGAATTTGAGTTCCTCGAGGTTTCACTAGTAGGTTCCCATTGGATAGTCTTTTCTGCTAAATTCTCATATAAATCTCATCCTTCATTTTCATCCTTCTGCAAGAACCCCCCTTGGCACATACTTTCTAAGAGGGTCTTGATCGAATAGTCTAAACCGTCATAAAGAATTTGGCATTATCGCCATTTCTCTATTCCATGATGAGGATATTGGACAAGGAGATCTTTAAAGCGTTCAAAGTACCTCCAAAACAGCTGCATGATGTTCTTCCTAATGAGAGCAGTCTTATGAATTGGACAGAATTTCTTCAAGAAGACCTTGATGAAACCATCCCAAGATGTGATAGAGCTGGACGCTAAGCTGTACAGCCATTTCTTGGCTAAGTCCTTAAGAGCGAAAGGGACAAATCTCAACCTAATAGCATCATCTACAATGTGTGGGATTTTCATCATTAGACATACTTCCTCAAATTCTCTTATGAAGAAGTAAGCATCTTCGGACTCTAAGCTATGAAACTTGAGGAGTGTGTTGATGAATTGAGACTTGAGCTCAAAATTATATTCACCAATCAATGGAAGTTGGATGCAAGATGGAAGTGAGGTTCTAATGAGATAGAACCTATCCTGCAAAGATGTCGGTTGAGCCATAACCGGATCTGATCTTGGTTCAAACTTGGGTGGTGATGTGTTTCTAGTTAACCTAGATGAATTAGGGTCTCTTGACCACACTTGCATACACAAACACAATCACAAACAAGTTTACCAATAGTCAACAAGAGTAATCAACCAAGCCTAGTCTAAGGTACCCTTGACCTAGACAACTCCTAACTGGTTGATTATCCACAGGATGTATAATGCAGACTTTGACCACAAGCTAATCAGCCAGGTCAGGGCAAGATTAGTGGGAGGTATCCGCGCAAAAGCGACGAGCCTAATTAAGCCAAACCACCACCCTTCGGGTTTCGCCCCTCAATCCCTTTCCTAGACACTGATTTGGCAGGAGTCAAATTCCAACACCTTCCCCCTTAGGATAATCACCTAGTGAGTTTGAGATATCCCTACGGCCAATGTCTATCAGTTTTTAAATTAGGTTTAGGCTGTGCGTGCATGGAGATGGTTTGTGGGCTAAGGAAGGGTAATGACTTCCCCACCTTATCTTGATTTGGGTTTTGCCTTTAGAGTTGAATGTGCAAAGTCTGCAAGATATAGAAAAGTAACATTCAAAAGAAAATATCACCCAAGAATGTTTCCTAAACTATATGCTATTCATACATACCTTGTCTCCAGCTATCTTCAACAGTAATTGAAAAATAAACGTAATTAGACAAATGCCTGGAATGCAAGTCTAAACGTTTTTTTAAGCAATTTATAATCACTCAAATTACTGTTGGATTAAAACAGGGATTGTGAATGGCAGATATAGCAAGAATAATAACACACAAAAACTTAATTTTTGCAAGCAATATGTCCTGCAAAAAAGAGTTTTAGTAGTCCAATAAAAATTTCAACTTTTGCACTTGTAATTTCATGAAATTCTGTTTCCTACTTTCGAGAGTAGGGGCACAGAATAGAAGGTCTTCTCCTGCAAAGCTTGAATGCTAAATCTGAATCTTGACGTCCCTGAAATAAGACACCAAACTTGTTAAAAAATAATTACACCGTTCCCTCCCCGGCAACGGCGCCAAAAAGTTGATTGTAAAATGAAAGAGCAAGGAATTACCGTGTAGCTTTGGGCTAACGGGTCGTGTCCACGAGAAGGAATGCGATGAAAGATTTTTGGTGTTTTGTTTAGAAAGCTAAGAATGGTGCTAGTTTTTAGTTGAAAAGAGAATAGAGAGAAGGGAAATGATTAAAAGAAAAATTGCAAATTTGGAGAAGGCTTTAGAAAAGGTGATTTAAAAAGCTTTGAAAAGTGATTTGTTATTTTTTAATATAAGAAGGAGAAGATCTGGGCTCACTAATTTTTAACTCAACTATGTACTTATCTCAAGAACATTTGGGTGCATCACTTTTATTATAAGCAAAAACCTTTAGCTTCTTTAATGTCCAAGTAAAACAAATAAGATGGTTTCATTTAAATCTTAAGCCCTTTCGTTACAAATCATTAAAAAGTGAATGTTAAACCATCAAGCGCGAAGAAGCAAGTATGGAGCAAAAACAGTTCAAAAAGAATTGTACTTTGAAAGTCCAAGTTTAAAGTAAAGAAATCCTCATGTGCTTTCAAGAATGAAGTTTTAACTAAGGTACTTTCTGATTCAATAAGTGTTGCTTTCATGAAAATCAGTCAAGAGAGAGGTGATAGAAGAGGTCCATTAGTGAGCCCAGAAAATGATTTAGCCACTCATTATGAACTGAAAACAAGCAAGAGAATGACAATTAAACATGAACATATGGAATTCGAGTTGAGTTGAATAAGCAAGTAGAAACTCCTTTGATTGTCACTTCAAAGACAAATTACACACTCAATTCCACTCTTCTCTCTTTGCTGGTCTAAACTAAAAAATAAATAGGAGATACAACTTCTCCGAACTATCTAACAATGCTCCTAAAACCCTAAAGAATAAACAAAAATTATAATCCTAGTCTTCGCTCCTTTCTTCTCTGTTGAAAATGGTATTTATAGGGAAAAACCAGAGGGGAGACGTCGTAGGAAGATGGGGGAGCAAACGCTCCCCCAACAACCCTAACAAAGTCGTGAAAATGCGACTAGGATCGCATTTTCGCGGCCCTGGTGTGGCTAGGTGGCCACAGCCAAATGGGGGATGCTCCTGGTTTGGTGATTCTCCCATATCTTCTACTGGTTTTCTCGTTTCTGCTCCAGGATTTGACGAAACAGCCTTTGATTGTTGGCTTCAACTGCTTGATTTGGGAAGATTCATTTCAACCAATTTTCAACCTCTCTGATTTGCCAGATCTGCCCTGATTCCCTGATTTTGAATTTATGCTGAATTAATTCAGAATTTGATGGGCTTTTGGGCTCGTTTCTCTTTCCTATCCTTTAGCAATGGCCCTACATTCAACAAAGAAGAATAAGACTTATTAATAGCATTTATTAGATGAAAAACATGATAATGTGACAATATATATGCAATATATGTGACCGATCATAAACCATGTGCCAAGGAGAATTCTTGCAAAGGGATGAAAACCAAAGGTGAGATTTTTTTGAGGACCTAGCTAAGAAAACTATCCAATGGGAACCAACTCCCAAAAAGTCTGGGAACACTAATCCTATCTCTTCAAAAGGAGGTACTATTCCATAGAATCATCAATAGTTGCTGAAGCTAGAATTGCCAACTTATTGAAAAGACTGGAACTTCTAGAAACAAAAGAACCAGTTCCAATAAATCAAGTCAGCCCTAACCCAATCCTAATCTGGGTTGCACTTACTGTCAAGTTATGAACCATATGCTTGAGGAATGTTTGATTTTTCATGCTCAATAAATGTTGTACGAGCCTATGAATGCAGTTTTTTCAAGGCCCCATAGCAATCCCTACGCTCAAATAAACAATCCTGGCTGGAGAAATCACGCAAATTCTCATGGAACTAAAACAACAATGACCACTCAAGGTCAAACCATTCAAACCACTCCCAATTATAATCACAATTCTTCCAATCATCAACCCAATTGTCCCAATTGTCATCATAATTCTTTCAATCATTAACCCAATTTTCCCAACTATCATCATAATTCCTTCAATCATCAATCTAATTTTCTCAATTATCAACAAAAGTTTTCCAACTGAGCTCCATAATCTTCCTTCCAAGGTCCCCTTGTTGATAAGAAAATGACTGATACGGAGAGGAACATAGAAAATTTGATCAAGCCACAAACATCTTTCATGCCGAACTAAGGACAACAGTTGAACAATCACTCTCAAGCCATATCTAATGATTCAGTTAGCTAGCTCACTAAGTGAAAGGCCCAAAAGGACTTTGCCTAGTCAGTCATTGACAAACCCTAGAAACTCTAGTCAAGCTCATTTGGCTCATGAGAATCAAATGAATCAATGCAATGTTGTTCATACATTGAGGTTGGGTAAAAAAGTTTATAATCAAGTGTCAATGCCACACAATTCCATTCAGCACAACCAAACACAAGCACCCACCTCCTCTACCTCCACTCAATCCAAATCTGACGAGTCTGAAAAAGACAATTCAGTTAATCAGGTGCATAAGCCTATAGTATCATTTTCAAATAGGCTTAAGAATAACAAA
Source organism: Agave tequilana (assembly GCA_038442645.1). Lineage (NCBI taxonomy): Eukaryota > Viridiplantae > Streptophyta > Magnoliopsida > Asparagales > Asparagaceae > Agave > Agave tequilana. Next base: position 251,984 of record JAVJIF010004208.1, read on the forward strand.
CAAAATGTACACATGGAAAAGATAATTGAGATCTTTAGTCAAGTGAAAATTAATGTGCCACTTCTTGATGCCATACAATAAGTACCATCATATGATAAATTTCTTAGGGACATTGCACTAAGAAGAGAAAGTCTAATGTACCTAAGAAAGTCTTCTTAGCCACTAACACCAGTGAGCTACTGTCGGGTCTGATCCATGTCAAGTACAAGGATCCGAGTTATCCTACCACTGCATGCACTATAGAACAAGCCGAAATTAGTCGTGCACTTCTTGATATGGGTGCAAGCATAAACTTGCTCTCCTTCTCAGTTTATAAACAACTCGACTTGGGCTAACTTAGTCCGACCCGAGTCACCATCCAATTGGCTGACCGATCAGTGAAAGTTCTCAAGAGGAAAATTAATGATGTTCTTATCCGAGTCAGAGAATTTAAGTACCCCATAGATTTCATAGTTCTTGAGACACAATATCCTAGATCTCAAACTCCTGTTATCCTAGGGCGCCCGTTCCTTACTATTGCCAATGCAATTATCAACTGTAGTAATGGATCTATGAGGTTAACCTTTAGAGAAATGACTAGAGAAGTCAATATTTTCAACCTAGGAAAGCAACCCAATGATATAGAGGATCAAACATTTGAAGTCAACCTTATTGAAAACCTGACAAGTGAACATAGAGAAGAATTGGAGGTAGAAACTAAGAGTGAGTACGAATTGGAGTCTATGGATTTTGATCTTGACCAGATTGTCGAGTCTGCTGTGAATTAAGCATCGAGCCCTATTTCATGAAATTTGGAGCCAACAAACTTAACTCCTTCTTCTATTGAGCCTTCCTTTTCTATAGAATTGAAAGTTTTGCCTAAGCATCTCAAGTACAACTACTTAGGCGAATAAGAGACTCTGGCAGTCATCGTTCCATCACATTTGACTGTCGGGCATGAAGAGAGCCTTATGTCAGTTCTTAGGAAATATAAGAAAGCCATTCGTTGGACCATGACCGACATCAAGGCATTGAGTCCAGCCATAGTTCAACATCATATTCATCTTAATGAAGAAGTGACACCAAAGAGAGACCCGCAACATAGATTAAACCCTACAATGCAAGAGATTGTTTGTACTGAAATTCTGAAACTCCTAGACAATGGGATCATCTATCCCATTCCTGATAGCCAATGGGTCAGTCCTGTCTACACGGTTCTGAAGAAATTCAGTTTAACCATGGTGGAAATGAGAGCAAAGAGTTGATCCAAACTCGACATCCCACGAAGATTCGAGTTTGCATTGACTATACGAAGTTAAATGTTGCAACTCGTAAGGACCACTTTTCGCTTTTCTTCATTGATCAAATGCTTGAACATTCACGAGTATTACTGTTTCTTGGATGGTCACTCAGGATACAATCAGATTCCCATAGCTCTGGAGAACCAAGAGAAAACCATGTTCACATGTCCATTTGGGACATTTGCTTATCGCCGAATGCCTTTCAAGCTGTGCAATGCCCAAATAACGTTTCAACATTGCATGTTGTGTCTTTTCTCTGACATGGTAGAATGATTCATAGAAATATTTATGAATGATTTCTCTGTTTATGGAGACTGATTCGATCAATATTTTCACCATCTCAAACTTGACCTCCACCATTGTGCTGAGAAAATTTTGATGCTTAATTAGGAGACACTTTACGATAAGACATGGAATTTTCTTAAGTCATGAAATTTCAAAGAAAGAGATTGAAGTTGATAAAGTCGAAATTGAGGTCACAACAAAGCTTCCTATACCTAAATATATCAAAGATTGAGGCCAGTTTCTATCGTAGATTTATTAAGGACTTTAGTAAAATTGCTAGACCCCTAATTGACCTTTTAGCTTAGGACGTGCCCTTCACTTTTTATAGTGGATGTCTTAATGCTTAGGAGAAGCTTAAGAAAGAGCTTATTTCTGCACCAATCATTTCTGCATCGGATTGGTCAAAGCCGTTTGAAATTATGTGCGACGTTTTGAATTTTGCCATAGGCGATGTTTTAGGACAACGCATTGATAACAAGCAGCATGTGATTTATTACTCAAGTAGGACTCTCAACGATGCGCAATTGAACTGCACTACAACCAACAAGGAATTCCTGGCAATGGTGTTTGCATTAGAGAAATTTTGTCGCTACGTATTGATTAGTCACTAAAACTACATAATTTATACCACATCTTCACATTTATTTCGTATTAAATTCTGTTAATAAAGCTTTACTTGCTTGATTCTAGGTCCATGGTGTGCAATGAAGAAGAAGACCCTAAATCACCATTTAATGGGTGATTAAAGGCCTACATGAATAGCCATTGACCTAGAGGAGCTGATTCGTCAAAAGCAGGGGCTGCAAAACTAAAACCGGGCACAGAACCTGACAGGGACAGACGGGACCGCGCGCGGCTCGAAGCGCCGCACGCGCGGCCCCAGTATGGCCACGAAAACGCGGCCTGGGCCGCGTTTCCACGGCCATGTGGACGCGGCTGCGCCCGTGCTTCTGGCCAGCTGTTTCCAGCTGGCCCCCCTCTTCCCTGGTGCCTATAAAAACCCCCAGGGTTCTTCAGTTGGGAGATATGCAGAGTTTTAGGAGTAGTTTCATCTTCATGTTGTAGTTTAGTTTAGGTTAGTTCTTCTTCCTCTATTGTATTTTTCATTTTGTAGATCTTGTAATAGGGAGAGAGAGTGGTACATGCTTGGAATGCAAGAGTGCTTGTAATAGAAGGTGACAATCTATAAAAGGTGCTCTCTTTACCTCTCTATGTTTTCTTCTCTCTAAATCTCTTTTACATGTGTAGCTAACTTTTCTCTCATGGCAACTAACTACTAACCACTGACTTGCTAACTTCTTATTTGATAATCCACATGAATCTAATAGCCTCAGTTTGGCCTTGCTCTTGCAAGAGCCATTGATGGCTCATGATGATGGATCTAACACTCTAACTTCCTAACCACTAACAAGCTAACATTACATTACTCCATGCTTACTTTTCTATAGTATTGATGGTTTAAGTATAGCTTGCACTTGTTTGATGAGTTGGGTTGTGATGAGTTACATATGGGTCATGCTTTGAATCGCTCTTGAACCAAGGACTAGTGATGGCCAATGATACATGTGAGGCAACTATCACTAAGAGGTTAGCATGTTGGTGGAGTCATTAGTAGTTAGTGCCATGAGTTTTCTTTCTTTTTCACTTTGTTTTAAAAATACAACAAAAAACCACAAATACATTCTTTTCAATGTTTCTCACTTCTTCGTATTTCACCGTACCTCTCTTTTTCATTCTTTGCTTTCTTTTCTTTTGATTCTTTAAAACTTTGAAGAACTTTTAACATACACGTGAATCAACCGGTAAAACTTCTATCGCCTCCCGTCCTTGTGGATTCGACTCGTTTTAGCCTCTATGCTATAACGGAAGTATCGAGGAAGCCAAAGCACACACACATTAAATATCAATTTCAAAACATACACTTTTGTGCGCGATTTTTCCCCTGATCACCTATTTGGGTACAAAACCTTTTACCGATCATTCTGCTGCGCGATACCTCATGATGAAAAAGGATGCCAATGCCTGACTAATTCATTGGATCCTCCTTTTTCAAGAATTCTATCAAGAGATTTGAGATAAGAAAGACATAGAAAATATTATTGCTAACCATCTCTTGTATATCTCAAACTCTCCATGCAATGAATTGCCCATTAATGATGACTTTCCCGATGAACAACTCTTAGTTATCTTTAGGGAACCTTGGTTTGCCGACATAGTGAACTACTTATATAATGCCCCAATCCTGCGAGTACGATGACATTACTACTGCGACGTATATACGCAGATCAAAAATACCCTCACATATGTATACTAAGCATCAGTACAGGCAAGAATTAGAGTATGAAAGTACGTGGTGCATTATACATTCCAACATATGAGTATAATTACAAAGTTATCGCAGGGAGTGATATAATATTATAAGATATTACTTCACTGATAGGTGCAAATACGAGAATATAAATAGCTATATAATTATGAACAGTAAAAGGCGCTCCCGAGTTACAAAAGTAAAACTCGAGACACTGACAGGGGGCTTGAAAGGATAGGCCTTCGGACGGTCAACTGTTGATCCATCATGCTACCACTGCGCAACTCCGATCACCAGAAAGTCCTCCACGGTCCAAACTCCAAGATCTAAACATGCAGGTCCAGGGGAGTCAGAATTCCCAAACGAGTGGCAAGATGAATGCCAAGTGGTGTGTATAGATAAACACACATGTATTGATAAATCTGAGCCAATGAGCATGTATTAAAATCGTGTCATGAGCACAGACACACAGGAGCTGGAACGAGAGCACAGACACACAGGAGATGGAATGAGGCATCAAAAAAGTAAAAATGACAAAACCAATTATACAAGCTCAAATTACCGATCTGTGAGATTAGTACGTCAAAGGAATAATCAAAACAAGAAAACTCTCATATATATACCTTATATCTCACATCATCATATCTTAGTTTCATATAACCTGAATTATCTCCTAAACTAAGAAAACATCATAAAACAGATAAAATCGATAAGACTGAATAAAACTGAATACATGCAAAACTAGTTGTACAAGCTCAGATTACGGCTTCATGAGACAAGTTTGTCAAAAGAATAATCCAAATAAGGAAACTCTCATATATATACCTTATGCCCCGTGTTACCATAATCTGAGTGTATATGACCCGAATGGTAAAACAGCACTGATTAAGGTTTAACCTGCATAAAAAATTTAGAAGTTCAGAATTTAAGAATAGATAGAAGTGCAAGTTACTCAATTCTACCGTGATAGCAAATGGCTATGCAGGTCATGATCTACAAGAAGGGACTTGTGATGGAAGCGTATTGTAAGTCCTCTTTTAATTCACTTAAAATAGTTAAAAGTTATTCTCTTGTTCTTGTAAAGGAAAGGTAATAAAGTTATTGTTAAGTGAAGAAGAAAGTGGTAGATTGAGAAGGTGAAGAAAATATAAAATGGGTTTATACAAAGAAAGTGAAAATAGTAAAGAGTTGGTATATTGAAATCGTTTTCGAAACCTAGAAATGAGAATAAAGAAAAGCTAAATAAAAAACACCTACCTCTTCGGCGCTTGCTTACCTTTGATCCGTATCGACGATGTAACTTGACTTGAAGGTAAGCGAAGTATGACATATAAGATCTTCTCCATTCCCGATCTACACTACAAAATGAAGGTGCAAGTTACACTAACATAAAAATGGCTATCCATCATCATAGGCCATCAACGGAACTTGTAAGTGCAAGGCAAATTCGAAGCTATTGGAGTCATTTATATTTACAAACACAGAAGAGGGAAGTAGAAGAATAATAAGAATAAAGAAGAAGAAGCAACTTTCGATTTGATTAAAATAACAATGAAAGAAAAGAAGACTTACTTACACTGATATCACCCTCAGTACAATCTTCACTCTCATTCTCCCATGAAACTCTCCTCTCCTCTGAGTTAAATAAATAAAAATAAAAATTACATAAATAAAAAGTAAAAATCTAAGTTACAGACTAAAGTACAACCTAGCCTATGCTTTCTGCTAAATCATTCCCTCTGGCCTCAGAATTTGTGGGTATTTATAGCAAAAACATAATTGGGGAAAGCGTCTGAAGAAAGGGGAGCAAACGTTCCCCGTATCTGAACTGAAATGCGGCGGATCTGCAAGAAATGCGGCTGATTAACGACATTTTTATGGCCAGATGGCTAGATCTGGGGGGTGCAGGTCCCTGGTTTGATGTCCCATCTGTTTATCTATCTGATTTCTCGATTTGAATTACGGATTTAATGATATCAGTGTTGATATTTAGCTAACCGAAATGGATTCATAAAAGTCCGCATTTAACTGATTTCCATTTGATGTTATCTCCCTGATTTGCTCTGATTTTCAGCTGAACATTTTTCATTATCCTTGATTTTGATTTAATCTGAATTTCAGTGGATTTTGGGGCTCCTTTTCTCTCCTCTTTCATTTAGTAAAGGCCTTGCAAATAATTAGACAAAAAGATAATTAAATAGCAAAGTTTATTAAACAAAATAATATGGGAATGTGATGATAAATATGCAATATTAGCGACCGATCATACCTATCTTTTGCTCATCCTCGAGTAAAATAAAACTAACTATCCATTTTCGTGGAATCACGATTGCACTTAGCATGTGCAACAAGTCGTTAAAGCTCTAGGTTACCCCCAAAAGACGAGTTTGTCTTGTGAGGGTTTTCAGTGGATTACACCCACAAAATCCATAAAGGTAAAGAAATAAAGTGTTAGTATTTTCAAAAAGCACTTTAAAAGAGAGAGAAAATATTTGAAGTATTATTGTTATAGTTTAAATAATCTATAAGTTATAGAAAAATCAAAATTTTTATTCCTAACTTAGTCTCTATTTAAAAACTTGTTATCAATCAAGTAAGGAGTCAAACTGTATTTCTCATCTAGTCTATTACTTTACCCTAAGTTATATGCATCTTCGTGACCGTGAAATTTTGACTCAGAATTCTTTAAGTTAACTCTTATGCCTTATTTTTTTTAATATTTTTAGTGGTATTATTCCTTAGCTCTATTTGGCTTTCTATTATGCCCATGTAACGAGTCTTTAGTAGGTGACACCCAAACCGGACGGTCTTAGGGCACCAGGTGAGAAAACACCCCCAGACTCAAGGACTCGAGCAAACAAGGCCATAAAACTAAGGATCTTATTTATTATATGGACCATTTTTAAGCGTGAATACTTATACTTTATGAGGCACAAATACCCAGCTTAATCAGAGAATTTTTGATATATAAATATCTTTTTCTTTCTTTTATAAGGCATAAAACTTTTTTTTTTGAATTTTAAGTGTGGAAGTATATAAAGTATGCATATTTCATCAAGGTAAAGATCAAGACTAAATTTTTTTTCAAATTTTCTTTCTAACCCTAAAAATCAAACAAATAATCTAATTTTGACCAAGATGAGAAATCCTAATTATGACTCTCCTATTCCTTAAAATTAACTTAATTTCTTACAAAAAGCAGGTCAAAATATTGTTTCTCTTTTCAAAAAGTTTTTTAAAAGCAAAGAAAATATTAATTTTTTTTAAAATAAAAAGAAAACCTATGTTACGTTAGAACCCTCCCTAACACCTATCTTATGCATTTTTCTCAATATATGAATGAATACATAAATTCATGAAAAAGGAAGCAAGGGAGGGAAAATGTTACCTCAAGACGGTGGTTCCAGTGGTGGTCGGATTGGGCCAATCGCTGCTACCCAATCAAGATAATGTGATGGTTCACGGAATCCACTTTTATTGACCTATTTTCTATTTACATAATTATAATCTCCAATATAAATAGGATCATAAAAGATCCTATCATGAATCTTATTCTCTTTACATGACCAGCCTTAGAAAATCATCATGGAGTCATCATGATCTATACCTATGTCCAACAAAAGAATGTGACTTGGTGGAATGGTTGACTTGGGTTCAAGAGTGATAGGTTCGGGAATCATTATTAACTCGAAAAAATTAACTTTGTGTTCGAGAGTCAATTTTGGTTCAAGAGTTGAGTGCAAATCAAAGAATTTAATTTCACATTCTTTTTCCATCAATGAAATGTGACTATCCAAAAAGGTGATTCAATTTTAAAATCTATGGATATATGAATCAATGTTGGCTCGAAAAATGGGTCTAATTTGGGTAACGGTACCAGAGTCAAAATAGATTCAAAAATTAGATTTGATTCACAAAGTTATGGTTGGGGTCACATTCATATTCAAGTTCAATTTCATTGAAATGAAAACTTGCCAATTTGTCAATGGGTTGATATTGGTCAAGTTCAAGTGTGTGTGGTGAAATTGAATCTTGGTTAAAGTCTCCAAGATATCGTGATTCTTGGTTTTCATCAATATGGCTAGGGTAATTGGAATAGTCGAACATATGTGAGGTAGATTTTCCTCATTCCTATATTGCATTATGTTTATCAGATGACTCATTTGTGCTTCTAACTTATTGAGAGATTGAAAAAATTATTTTCAGACTGAATCAGGTTTTTCATACTCCTATCTAAGTCCGTAGGTTCTTTTTCTTGTGGTGGGACTTAGAAAATGCGGTAAGGATCTTGGATTTGAATGTTTTGTGAGAATTATGAGTCCACCATTTTTAGTTTTTGTTCTTGGGAATCAATCATAACTTATATACTCTTAATCACCTCAGATTTTTCTTCTATGGGTTGATCATGACTAGAAAATTGAAGCTGAATGTTAGAATGGTGGTTGATAATATGATTCGGGGAATTATATCCCCATTGACTCTGTCAAAAGTAGTGATAATTGTTCCAGTCTTGTTTATGATATTATTGGCACAGAGGCTCATCACTCTAGTTTTGATGATGATTAACTCATGTAGTTATAGTTTACTAATAATCTTGTGTTTAAATAGTTTCAGTGAGTGACCAAGATATTAGTAGGTGTTTAGCTTCAACAAAGAAGTTTTGGAGCTTTCACGTATTGATTCAAGAGCTCGAGCGTCAATATCGCATCTAGTACTCGGTTGGAGTCAAGCTCGTTGGATCGCGTTTGGATCGAGCCAACTTGGAGAAGGAGTTCTACAAGAAGACTTCATTTTATGTTTAGTTTAGTATGTTTAGATCTTGTGTAAAGGTAGATAGTATTGATATGCTCAAGTTCACACACATACAAGTTTAAAGTATATTGGTTTTTTTTTTCGGTTTAACCGGATTTTGGATTTCATGTCAAAAACATATATATATATATATATATATATATATATATATATATATATATATATATATATATATATATATATATATATATATATATATATATATATATATATATATTGAATTCTATCCATATACAATATGCTTCAAAGTTGTTTCAATATCATATTTTTTGTATTTACATGAGTTTTGGAGAAAACGGTTTTCCATTTCAAAAATCATGTTTTGAAAAATACCAATTTTTATTTAAAGGCTAAATTTCAATATCATAAAATGGTTCAAATTATTTATAATATGTGTTGAATTTTTATCACACATATTTGTATTTCAAAGATCTAATAAGAACTTATTTTTGTGGACTTGATGTGAATTTATGGGATTTAATTGGTATTAAATTAACCAAGTCTTCATACCTATTTTTCCCTGCCTGACTGCACTGGCGGCCGACCGGGCGGTCGACCGGACCAGGAGTCGGTCGACCGTTATGGTCGACCGATGTGCACGGGACGTGCACAAAGGCCAGCCATTCGGCCAGTCAAACCGCGTGGTCGACCGACTGAAAGCACCCCACTCTCGGGTGGGGGCCGGTCGACCGGGCGGTCGACCGTTAGCTTTGGCCCAGTCGACCGGAGGCACAACGGTCATAAAAATGACCATTGGCCGGTCGACCGGGCGGTCGACCGGAAGGACATTTCTGCCCTTTCCTGGCTGCCAACGAGCAGATTCTTGGAGGTTATAAATAGCCCCCTCCTTGGCTGATTTCAAAATGAATTTGAAGAGTAAATTTTCCCATCTTTATAAGTGTTTTAGCAAGAAGTTTTCAAAGAGTTTTTGAGTTAAAAAAAATCTATCATTATTTTTATTTTCAAGGGTTGAAAAATTCAAAGAAAAATAAAGTATTTGGGATATTAGTTTTGATCTTCATTTCTATCTTATTGTAGTTATTTTCTAAGTATTTTTCTTTGTAATTTGTTTTCATATAAGATTAATCCGGCATACTTGGTTGGTTAATGTTACAATATGTCGGGTAGGTAATATCCGAGTCAAAAGAGGTCGGGGTGAAGTATGGATCATTATATGCATAGGAATAATTGTGATTATAATCCATATCACCAAGATGTCAAAAATAAAAACAAAAACAATCAAAGAAAATCTAGCCTAAGTCAGGGTAGACGACGACTCCTAACTGGTTAGACTGTCCACGGGGGTTATATTGCAGAATCTGAGCACAAGTTAATCAGCCAGGTAGGGACAAGACTAGTGGGAGGTATTTATGCCTAAGCAACGGGCCTAATTATGCCAAATCACTATTCTTCAAGATTTGGCCTCTCAACCCCAACCTTTGACAACGATTTGACAAGAGTCAAATTCTAATCAACTTCCCCCTTATGTCATTCTCCTATTGAGTCTGAGATATCCCTAGGGCAAATAATTACTTAGTTTTAAGTTAGTCTTGGGTTAGTGAGTGATGAGATTGTTTGTGGGCTAAGAGAGGGTAATGACTTCCCCACCTTATCTTGTTTATAGAATAAGCCTTAATTCAGTTTAGTGTAATGTACAAGTATATAGCAAAAAAGTAACACTTAAGTAATATTTCATACAAGAATGAACCTTATACTAAGTGCTATGTATACATACATTGGCTCCAGCACTCTTCAACAGTAAATAGAAAATATAGCGAAATAGACACGTGCCTAAATACAAGTCTAAATATTTTTTAGCATTTACAAACATAATTTACTGTTGAGGCTAGAAATGTATGTACAGTGAGTTAAACAAGAAAATAAATAGTTGCAGAAACTTAAACTTTGTAATTCAACCAATCTGCAAAAAATACAGGTTAGTAGTTCACTCAGATTACCACGATAATGTGGCAAATCTGAGGGCTTTTGGGCTCTGTTTTCTTGAGCAGAGTCTAAGACCACTTATATGTCCACTGTAGCAAAATTTTCTTGATGTTTTCTCCTGTATACAAGAACAGAGAAGAAAGTTAACCAATAATGTAAACAAAAAAGAGTTACTTACCGTCCCTCCCCGACAACGGCGCCAAAAATTTAATTGAGGTTTAACCTGCACAAAAAAATAGAAAAGTTTAAATTTAAGAATAGATAGAAGTGCAAGTTACTCAATTCTACCGTGATAGCAAGTGGTTATGCGGGTCGTGATCCACACGAAGGGACTTATGATGGAAGCGTGTTATAAATCCTCTTTTAATTTACCTAAAATGATTAAAATTCTTCTCTTGTTCTTGTAAAGAAAAGAAATAAAGTTATTGTTAAGTTAAGACGAAAGTGGTAGATTGAGCAGGTGGAGAAAATAGAAAATGGGTTTATATGAAAATAGTAGAATTGGTATTTTGAACTCATTTTTTAAACCTAGAAAGGAGAATAAAGAAAAACTGAATAAAACACTTACCTCTTCGGTGCTTGCTTACCTTTGATCTGTATCGACGATGTACCTTGGCTTGAAGGTAAGTGAAGTATGACATATAGGATCTTTCCCATTCCCGATCTACACTACGAACTAAAAGTGCAAGCTACACTAACATAAATGGCTATCCATCACCATAGGCCATCAACGGCACTTGCAAGCGCAAGGAAAATTTGAGGCTATTGGAGTTATTTGGATTTACAAACACAGAAGAAAGAAGTAGAAGAAAAACAAGAATAAGAAAAGAAGCAACACCTGGAAGCTCTCAGGTAGGACCGAAAGATTTAGTTGCACAATATAACTAATACCACTATAAACATATTCACCACTTGAAGTCCATTAGTTTCCCCCTTACCCAATGTAAATTGTCTTTTTTATAGTCTATTATGTAATTATCAATTTACAGGAATAAAGGAGCAGATCGGGTTTAGGAATTCAGGAGTACATGAGTACTATGGATACAGGTCACTGTATATAATACAGGATAGTAGTTATAAAATTCTCGTAATATGATAATCACAAGTCAAGTATTAAGCAGGGCAAGTGACAAATATTAACATGTAGATGTCAGGTGATAGCATGTAGGTGTCAGGTGTTAAGTGATAGCATGTCAGGTGATAGCACAATAGATATCAACTATCGTATAACATAATACAAGAAAATAGTACTGATATAGGGGATCGGTGTTGGAACTTAATTTTGATGATACATTTGTGAAGTCATTTCATTAGAGCTCGATCTCACAAGCTTATATAAGAGTTCTACATACTTCTACATGCTCAAAACTTCCCAAGGATGATGTTATAGATGTATATTATATTGTTTATTAGAATGTTAAAAGCCTTGAACACACACACACACACACACACACATCATAAGCCCTTATAGTAGACTTATACATTTGATTAGTCGACTTATAACATCTATAGTCAACTAACTCCTTATTATAGTCAACTTAGCCGTTGCCTAGATGCATACCAACTCTCTGTTTTTGATCTGTATGCACTATTAGTCGACTTATACATTTCCCTAGTCGACTAATATATGGCCTAGTCAACTTATACCTTCTTCTGGTCGACTATATTCAGTTTTCAGAAACATGTCTTTTGTGTCAGCCATACTCTAGTCGACTTGCCCCCCTTTATTAGTCGACTAATATAGGCAAAAATTGTTCTTCTAGTCGACTAACCCATAGACCAAGTCGACTAATGGCAGTTTCTGACTGTTAGATAGTTTCTGATTTCTAGTGTTTTATCCAATGTTTTAATATTCAAATTTGTCCTGATAACTACCCTAACTGACCATAGATTTCAGTTATAAATAGTGAGTTATCCTAGGCTAAAAACACTAATTCAAATCAATAGTTTTCTGCCAAAAACTCTGTTCAAAAATCTATTTTTCAGAAAACTGTTTCCACTTTCAATTCTTCACTCAAATTCTAATCCTTAGTGAAGATTTCTGAAAGTCCACCTATAAGAGTCCTTGTTCACGATTACATACAGATTCAAGGCTTATAGGATTGTTTGTAATCACTCAAAGAGAAAGATTGTACAAGAGCGTCTTCGGGTTGGAGAGAAGTTGTTCAAGGTGTTGTGTCTTCTTGGTTGTAAGAAGAGTTGTATACATTTGGTAAAGGGGATTTGTCAAGTGGTATACAAGGTGTTGATTTTGGTGTACAAAGTCAAAGGTTAAAGGAAAATCTCAAGTGGGTGGTTTGGGACTGGATGTAGGTCAAGAGGACCGAACCAGGATAAATCTCTTGTATTTGCGTTTGCTTTCTTTGCTGAGATTTATTTCCTTTTATGCAAGTTTATATTTTAACGCTAATCATCCTTTGTTTGAGTATTTGTGTTGACATATTTTAGATCCTACTATTGGTATCATTTCGGGACCAACAATTGGTATCAGAGCCCTGCATACCCAGTCAACAACCTACAAGGATGGCAACGGAGTTTCCTTCATCGCAATTCAGAGAAGGACATTCTACGCAACGTCCACCACTATTTGATGGATCGAACTACAACTACTGGAAGTGTAGAATGAAGATTTACTTGCAATCGCTCAACTACGAACTGTGGAATATAGTAGAAGCAGCGAACACCAAACCGACTACTAATTACAGCGCTTGGAGTGATGATCAAAAGAAGAATGCGAACCTTGATGTCAAAGCGATGAATGCATTATTCGGTGCCTTAACTAAAGAAGAATTCAATCGTGTGTCAACAACCACATCTACAAATCAAATATGGCACACTCTACAGGTAACACATGAAAGCACAAATAAGGTTAAAGAATCTAAAATTTCTATTCTTATCCACAGGTTTGAACTATCAAAATGAAGGATAATGAAACCATCTCAGAAATGGTTACAAGGTTCACCGACATAACAAATTTCTTAGCATCCCTTGGAAAGGAATACACCCAAGTCAAAAAAGTTCGCAAGATCTTTCGTGCACTCACATCAGATTGGGAGAAGAAGACAACTGCAATTGAAGAAGCAAATGATCTCTCCACTATGTCATTAGAAAACCTCATTGGTATTTAATGGCATATGAAGTACAACTAGAAGACAGAAAGAAGGATAAACAACAACCTTTCTCAATGTAGAAAGAACTTGCCTTCCATGCATCCTCAAATACGGACAATTCAGATGACGATGAAGAGGAAATGGCAATGCTCTCAAGAAAATTCAGAAAGTTCTTGAAGTAAGGTAAGTTTAAATGTTTTAATTGTATAAAACAGGTCATATGAAGAAGGATTGCCCATTACTCAAAAACAAAGATAATTTCAGAGCAAAAAGTTCAAAAAAAGAAAGACTATCAAGCATCATGGGAAATAGTGATTCCTCTTCCTCTGACGAAGAAGAAACCACTGAACATGCCAACATATGCTTTATGGCCCAAGAAGAAGATGAGGTATAATATACTGAACTTTTAGATGCATTTCATGAATTGTACAATGATCTTAAGAATAAAAAGAAAAGAATAAAGTTTTGTCAATGGAAATGAAAAACTTATCATAGAAAATTCATGTTATGTTTCTCAAATTTCTTCTATAAATTCTCAAAAAGATGATTTTGAAAAGTTTACATCATCATTGAAAAGGATAATGAGAAATTATTACAAAATAATGTTTTATTGAAAAGAGAAATTTGTCTTTAAATTAAAGAATTTCTATTTTAGATAAAGACATGTCTAGTTTCAAAATGAAGTATGAAGGATTTTGAAAAATGTGACTAAATTTAATCAAGGAAAGAAAATTTAAATGATTTGTTATCATATCAAAAGATGTCACATAATCATTATCGTCTTGGATTCTTAAATCAAAGTGAAAATCTATACATGTTTGTAAAAAAATCATAATCCATATAATTCTTTTGTGAAAAGAAATACTGATATTATTTTAAAAAGAATTAAAAATAAGTTCATATAGATTCCTAAAAACTTAAGCATAGTTGATAAAAATAATTATATTGCATCATACATACATTCTATATGTAATTCATGCAATTATAGGTATACTAACAGATGGAAACCAAATTCAAATTGGGTTTGGATTCCTAAAGGTTAATGCTTTGATCTTATAATGATTGGTACCATTCTAATGTTTATCTTTCAGGTACCATATAAAAGTTTGATAAGAAAAATATTTCAAACATTTATCATATGTATAAATATGTTATGATATATTTAGAAACACATGTTTTTCTATATTTGTTATAACCTGTTCTACGCATGGGGAACATATAACATATTCTCTGCAGGGGGGTATTCATGCACACAAAGTGTCATCATCAAAAGGATGAGAATGTTGGAACTTTTTTTGATGATACATTTGTGAGTTATTTCTTTGAGCTCGATCTCACAAGCCTATATAAGAGTTCTACATGCTTCTACATGCTCAGACTTACCAAGGATGATGGCTATAGATGTGTATTATTATTTATTAGAATGTTAAAAGCCTTGAACACACACACATCATAAGCCCCTATAGTCGACTTATACATTTGATTAGTCGACTTATAACATCTATAGTCGACTAACTCCTTATTATAGTCGATTTAGCCTTTACCTAGATGCATACCAACTCTCTGTTTTTGATCTGTATGCACTATTAGTCGACTTATACATTTTCCTAGTCGACTAATATATGGCCTAGTCGACTTATACCTTCTTCTGGTCGATTATATTCAGTTTCCAGAAACATGTCTTTTGTATCAGCCATATCCTGTCGACTTGTCCCCTTTATTATTGACTAATATAGGTAAAAATTGTTCTTCTAGTCGACTAACCCATAAACTCAAGTCGACTAATGGTAGTTTCTGACTGTTAGACAGTTTCTAATTTCTAGTATTTTATCCAACATTTCAATATTCAAATTTATCCTGATAACTACCCTAACTGACCATAGATTTCAGCTATAAATAGGGATGTTATCTTAGGTTAAAAATACTAATTCAAATCAATAGTTTTCTGCCCAAAAACTCTGTTCAAAAATCTATTTTTCAGAAAATTGTTTCCACTTTCAATTCTTCACTCAAATTCTAATCTTTTAGTGAAAATTTTTGAGAGTCCACCTATAAGAGTCCTTGTTCACGATCACATACAGATTCAAGGCTTATAGGATTGTTTGTAATCACTCAAAGAGAAAGATTGTACAAGAGCGTCTTCGGGTTGAAGAGAAGTTGTACAAAGTGTTGTGTCTTCTTGGTTATAAGAAGAGTTGTATACATTTGGCAAAGGAGATTTGTCAAGTGGTATACAAGGTGTTGATTTTGGGTGTACAAAGTCAAAGGTTAAAGGAAAATCTAAAGTGGATGACTTGGGGACTGGATGTAGGTCAAGAGGACTGAACCAGGATAAATCTCTTATGTTTGCGTTTGTTTTATTTTCTGAGATTTATTTTCTTTTATGCAAGTTTGTATTTTAATGCTAATCATCCTTTGTTTGAGTATTTGTGTTGACATATTTTAGATCCTACTATTGGTATCATTTTGGGACAACAATCGGTACGATTTTAAGAAAACGGTGTCGATACAGGTGATCGGTACGAATACTAAAAATAGTACAGTTTAAAAAATAGTATAAGTGCAGATTTCAAACACTTCATAATCATCAAGAAAAAATAATAGTTAAATTATCAAGCAGGCCAGCGGGCAAGCAAGCAAGCGAATATCCAAGCAGAGGTAAGCAAAGTTGGAGCGAAGCTAACAATAACACTATAAGCCATCACGTTCGGCTTTGTTACCGCTTGCGACATGGCTAAACGCAAGCGATGGAGTGAGCGTATGAATGCTATACTATCGCGCGTGGGGAAACCGCTCTCATAGTGTAACTACACTCGAACAGACTTAAAGGCAAAGCACTGAGTGCTAGCACCACCTACCAGGCATACCTAAAAGACCTAACACTCTGAACGCACTCCCTCTTTCAAGGAAGTGGTGAGAGCCAAAAGGCTATAGAGAGACCATAAAATCTAAGCGCACTCCTGATAGCTACCATGAAACCCACAGGGTGCAAGAAATAAAACCTAATAGGTAGCCAGCCTGGGAAGTGGGCAGGAGCCCGAACGCTGAGTAGGTACCTGTAGAGGTGTTAGTATCAAACACACGCATGTAACAGGTAACAACTAAGCTATCAATAAAATGGTGAAGCTCGGAGGCTGAGCAAGGTAGAAATAAAAATAGCGAGCAGATAAGTGAGCAATCAAGTAGAGCTGAGTAAGGTTGGAGCGAAGCTAGTGCACAACGCTAAATGCTATCACCCTCGGCGTAGTTACCGATGGCGGAGAAGCCGCGATAATGTACAGCTATCGCTCATAGCGTAACTACACTCGAACAGAGTTAGCAGTAAAGCGCTGAGCGCTAGATTAACCTACCAGGCGGGGCCGAAAGACCAGACAGTCTGTGCACCCAAAGGGCTGTAAGGAGGCCATAATGTCTAAGTGCACTACCGATAGCTACCACAAAACCCAGAGGGTCCAAGGATTAAAACCTATCGGATAGCTAGCCCAGGAAGTGGGCTATACAAGAGTACATGTATAAAATATTAGTACCACATAAGCACACTTATAAATATGGCAAATAACTAGACTGTCCGTGGAGTGGTGAAGCCCGGAGGCTGAGTGAGGGCCTGGAGGCTGATAGGCATGGAGGCCGAGTAAAGGGACTGGAGGCTAAATGACCACGAAGGGTCGGTTACGCATGGTATAAATTAGTAATGGAACATCAACACAGGCAGAGTATATGTACAAGTATTAAACTACACTACTATAGGCTTTCGTCATAGGGCTACTACGTACAGTCCTAGGCACTCGGCCATATATACAAATACATGTATACAATCCACAGAATAAAAGTACAATACAAGAAAATAAATACACAAATTCTTCAAAAATACAAATCAACCCATCGAAGAAGGGAACACAGAATGAAGCGAGGCCACTCGCCTAAAAATCTTCGAAAACACCATGAAATCCCGGAATATCAGAGAGAGAAAGGAAAGAGAGAGAGTTTGTAGGAAAGAGAGAGAGAGACTGAGAGAGAAAGGGTGAAGAAGGGAGAGGGCTGGCCGGCTTTGGCCTACCAGTGGGGGCCAGCGGTGGCACCGGCCGTTGGTAGTCACAACAGAGAGGAAGAGAGAGAAAATGAGGGAGGAGAGAAAGAAAGAGAGGAGTGAGAGAGAGAGAGATAGAAAGGAGAGATCCAGAGGGAGAGGGAGAGGAGAGCAAAAGAAGATAGGGGAGACTGGCCGGCATGGGCCGGCCGGCCAGGTGGCGCGGCGGCCACTGGGTCACTAATGACTGATTAGTCTATAATTTTGCATAATTTTCATCACATCTCTCATATTTATTTGATATAAAATTCTGCTAATAAAGTTTTGCTAGCTTGATCCAAGGTCCATGGTATGCAAATGAAGAAGAAGACCTTAATCACCATTTAATGGGTGATTAAAGGCCTACCAAGTAGCCATTGACTTTAGGAGGCGATTTTGTCAGTGCAGGGCATCATATCAGCAAACCAGCAGACCAACCTGATAGGGGACAAACTGGGCGACGCGCTGCCCGAAGCCAGGCACGCGCCGCCCTGGCAGGGTCGCAAAACACAGCCCAAGCCGCGTTTCCGCAGCCCTTTGGCGCGCGCGCAGCGCCTGCGCTTCGGGCCACGGGTCACCCCCTGGCCCCCTTTCCCCTGGTGCCTATAAATACCCCCCTGGGGTCTGAAGAAAGGGGAGATCCAGAGAAAGAGTTGTATTTTGTTGCTTTGTTAGGAGTTGTAGTTGTTTTAGTTTTCTTCTTCTTCTAGTTTTAGTTTTAGCCATTAGAGTGAAAGAGAGAGAGTGTGTACAAGTTGTATTTGAAGGATGACAAGCTAATACAAGTAACTACTCTCTTTCTTTCTTCTTTCCATTTACTTGTCTTCTCGATTTACTTTTACTTCCTTGTTGTAGTGTAACTTCCTTGATCTTCACTTCTTTTCTTTTTTTTCTTGTAGTGTAACTCCCTTTCTTTACCTCATCTCTTTTGTTGTTTCTTTTCTTAAGCATGTCTAACTAACTCTTCATTTGCATGGCTAATTAACTACTAACCCACTAATCTCTATAACTTGATTGATAACCCAAATGAGTCAATAGTGTCAAACAAGCCTTGTGCAAACGAGAGCTATGACATCTTAAGACGAGGGTTCTAACTCTAACTTACCTACAAGTATTTACTTTCTTATATTTCATGCTTAATGGGTTTTTGATGATCTATGTGTTGTATACTTTACTTGTTGTTGTAAGTTAGAGACTTTTTCTTTTAACTTTGCCGATACAATTAGTGCACTCGTGTCTTCCCTTATTCTCGCCTTCTATTGGATCTTGATAAGGGAATGTCTGAGTTTTTGCCATGTAAAGCTAAGTTTTAGGAGTACTTTCACTCGATTTTCATGTGAATAGTTTCAATGCATAAGGTTTATGTTTGCCTATGATCCATCGTGAGGTTATATCTTTCAAAAGTTAGAGATTAGTGGGAGCACTTAGTAGAAAATTAGCCATGCGTTTTTACCATTAGAAAAATCTACTTTTACAACAAGCAAACCAATTCAAAACTATTCTTGAAACAAACTTTTTTCATTTTCACATTATTCAAACAAGGAACTTTCTCTTTTCTTGAACAAAGAAGCCGCATCAAGTTTTCATCGCTCCCCCTCCTTGTGGATACGATCTGTATAGCCACTTTGCTACTACGGAAGAATCACAAAAGCAGTAACATCGACCCACACTCTTTTCACTTATTCTTGTACTTGCTTTTTGCCGATCAAATTTTGGCGCCGTTGCCGGGAAGGGAACGGCATTATTGTTCAATACTAAAGATTGTTCTTTATTTTTGTGTGTAGAGAAGTACCAAGGAGCTCACTATCACGGGAAGCGAAAGTGGTGGCCAAAGATGTTGCACGAGGATTCATTTGCCCTCGGAAAATTCATGTAAAAGCGAGTTTTTCCGATTGAAGTACTAACGAACTCTTCTGCAGGGTTGCCGAAAGCCGCTAAAAATTGCTTTCTAAATTTTTTAGTTCCATTGAATGCTTCACCCTATACATGTGTAATAAACTCAACAGAAATTCACTTGTTGCTTAATTGAAATATTGGATTAGACTTTTGCATTTAGGGCACGTGTCTATTTCAATTCATTTCAATTTTTGTTGAAGAGTGCTGGAGAAAAAGTATGTGTGCATTCATATAGAAGGACCAACATTTTGGAGTGATTTATCGCTTTGAGTGCTACCTTGTTGTGAATAAACTGTACACTTACAAAATTGACATTAAAGGCAAAACTCAAATAAACAAGATAAGGTGGGGATTTCATCACCCTTCCTTAGTCCAAAAACCATCTCTAAGCACACTCACACCATCTCAAGCCTTAACTAAAAATTGATAGACGTTGGCCCTAGGGACATCTCAGACTCACTAAGAGATTAATCGAGGTTGGAAATTGCAAGAGCTATACTGTTGCAAAATCGGTGTCTAAGGAAAGTAGATTGAGAGGTAAAGCCTCGAAAGCTCCGTGGTTTGGCATAATTAGGCCCGTGGCTAACCCCCGGATACCTCCCCCGAGCTTTGCCCTTTCCTGGCTGATTAGCTTGTAGTCGAGTTCCTGCAACTACCTCCCTGGAGAATCGACCAGTTAGAAGTCGTCTAGGTCCAGGTACCTTAGACTAAGGCTTGGTGTTGTTTTCTTTTTTTTGTTTGTTTTTTTTTATTCTTTTTGATTGTTTGTTATTTTACGTTGTTTGTGGTGTGCTGCATGCAAGAGTAGATGAGAGATCCTGCAACTTCTAGATTAACCAGCAACACTTCTCTACCCTTGCATCCAGAACCAGTGATGGCGTCACTTCAGGACAAATTTTACCCGATCAGAACCTCACTTCCATCTTGCATAGAACTTCCTGAAGCAAACGGAAATAACTTCGAGTTAAAACCTCAATTCATCAACACTCTCCCAAAGTTTCATGGTTTAGAATCAGAGGACGCATACTTCTTTGTTAGGGAATTTGAAGAAGTGTGCCTCGTGATGCGAATACCCCAGCTAGGTGATAATGTCGTTAGGCTACGTTTCATTCCCTTTTCCCTAAAGGACCTAGCGAAGAAATGGTTGTATAGTTTGGCGGTAGATTCTGTCACGACGTGGGATGATTTCGTCAAGGCCTTCTTGAAGAAATTCTACCCAATTCACAAAACTGCCCCTCATTAGGAAGAATATCATGCAGTTTAGGAAAGAAACGAGCGACCATTTTGGAGATACTTTGAGCGATTCAAAGACCTCCTAGATCAGTGCCCTCACCATTGTGTGGAGAAATGGCGTCAGTGCCAGATTCTCTACGACGGTTTAGATTATCAGACGAAAACCCTTTTAGAAATCATGTGTCAGGGAGGGTTCTTACAGAAGGATGAGAATCAGGGTTGGGATTTATTTGAGAATTTAGCTGAGAAAACCCTGCAATGGGAGCCAGCCTGGGAAAAACCTAAGAATTCACAATCTATAGCTTCAAGAGGAAGACTCCTATCACTAGAATCATTCATAGCTACTGAGGCTAAGATTGCAACCCTAATGAGGAGGATCGAGGCTCTAGAGACAAAAGAGCTTGCCAATGTCAACCAAATCAACCCACCACCAATTCACAATCCGGGTTGTTCGTATTGTCAGGCACCAAACCATATCTTTGAAGAGTGCCCCATTTTCCATAGCAGCAAGTGCCACCGGAACACCTGAACGCGGCCTACTCACGGCCGCCGCCTAATCCCTACTGGCAACATACAATCCAGGTTAGAGAATCACCCAAATTTCTCCTAAGCCCAGAACAATTCTCTTAGGCCTAATTTCTCCAACAATTTTCACCATCCTAGTCCTCCACTAAATTTTCCCAGCCAAGCTCCATCTTTCTCCTCTCAAAGTTCACAAATGGAAAGAAATTCAGTAAGTTAGAGGAGAGCATGGAAGCTTTTATGAAGTCCCAAACCGCTTTTTATGCAAAACCAGGGACAAACGCTGAACAATCATTCACAAGCTATATCGAGATTGGAAATGCAGATGAGCCAATTAGCTAGCTCCCTAAATGAAAGACCAAGGGTACTTTACCTAGTCAGCCGCTAGTTAACCCAAAAACCTCCAATCAAGCATATGAAATTCAGGATCCATCGATCAACTAGTGTAATGTTGTTCACACACTTCGATCTAGAAAGAAGGTAGACAACCAGGTCTACCAACAGAAAAATTCAGTCCATCCCGATCCTACTCCGGCCTCCACCTCTACTAGTTCCTCCCAACTGCTCCTCACACATCTAACGAGGACAAAGCTGCTGAACAAGTTCATAAGCCTGAAGCACCCCTTCCCATAGGCTTAGGAACGACAATAAGAATATGCACATGGAGAAGATGCTAGAGATGTTCAACCAGGTCAAATTGAATGTGCCTCTTCTTGACGCTATCCAACAAGTCCCAGCTTATGCCAATTTCTTAAGGATATGTTTACGAAGAAGAGAAAGACCAATGTGTCCAAGAAAGTGTTCTTGGCAACCAATATAAGTGAAATTCTGTCTAGTCCTATTCTGGTGAAATACAAGGATCCCGGATGTCCCACCATCTCCTGCACCATAAGATAGACTAAAATTAGCTGAGCACTCCTTGACCTGGAGCAAGTATCAACTTGCTACCTCTCTCAGTATACCAGCTCCTCGGGTTAGGCGAGCTAAGCCTAACTCGAGTCACCATTCAGCTAGCTGACCGATCTGTGAAGATCCAAAAGGGGGAAATCACAGATGTCCTTATCCGGGTAGGGATTTCATCTACCCTGTTGACTTCATTATGCTTGAGACCCAACCTGTGTCCAATCTAAGGCCTCAAACTCCAGTCATCTTAGGACGCCCATTCCTTGCTACAGCCAATGCCATAATCAACTATAGGAATGGGTCCATGCGATTGACCTTTGGAGATATGACGAAGGAAGTCAATGTCTTTAATCTTGGAAGACAACCTAGGGATGTCAATGATCAGACTTTTGAGGTCAATTCCATTGAAAATCTGACCAGTGAGCATGAGGAAAGTATGGAGATAGAAATGGAGGTAGAGTTTGATCTGGAGGCTGAGGATTTTAATCTAGACCAGATCATAGATTCAGCAGCGGATTAGGCGTCCAGCCCAAGTGTACCTCATCATAGGATTGAAAGTCCAGATATTGCCTCCATGAGCAACACCTTCCCTAGAGCTAAAAGCCTTACTTGAACACCTCAAGTACGCCTACCTGGGAGGAAAGGACACCTTGCCAGTCATCATAGCATCCCACCTGACTGAGCAACAAGAGGACAGCTTAATGTCTATTCTGAAAAGACATAGGGAAGCCATTGATGGACAATGAAGGATATCAAAGGGATAAGTCCAGCCATAGTGCAATATAGAATCCATTTGACTGACGAAGCAACCCCCAGGAGGGACCCATAACGCAGGCTTAACCCACTCATGCAAGAGGCAGTTAAAGCGGAAATTTTGAAACTATTAGATAATGGGATCATTTATCCCATTTCTGATAGCCAATGGGTTAGCCCTGTTCATGCGGTCCCAAAGAAAGCTAGCTTTACGGTGGTTGAAAATGAGCAAAAAGAGTTGGTAAAGACAAGACTGCCTACCAAGATTTGTGTCTGTATCGACTATAGAAAGTTGAATGCAGCCACCCGTAAAGATCACTTCCCGCTACCCTTCATTGACCAAATGCTAGAACGATTGGCTGGACATGAGTACTATTGCTTCCTAGATGGGTACTCGGGATACAATCAAATCCCCATTGCTGCAGAAGACCAGGAAAAGACCACGTTCACCTGCCCGTTCGGAACCTTTGCTTATCGACGCATGCCCTTTGAATTGTGCAATGCTCCCGTAACATTCCAACGGTGCATGCTTAGTCTTTTCTCCGACATGGTAGAACGTTTTCTTGAGATTTTCATGGATGACTTTTTCATCTACGGAGATTTATTTGATTAGTGTCTTCATCACCTAGAGTTAGTGCTGCAAAGATACAAGGAGAAGAACCTAACTCTAAACTGGGAGAAATGTCACTTCATAGTGAGATAGGGGATTGTCTTAGGCCATGAGATTTCTAGGAGAGGCATTGAAGTGGACAAGGCTAAAGTAGAAGTGATTGCTAAGCTTCCACCACCAAAAGCATCAAGGATATTAGATCCTTTCGAGGGCATATTGGGTTCTACCGATGGTTCATTAAGGATTTTAGCAAAATCGCTAGGCCCTTAACCAACCTGCTCGCTAAGGACGTGCCTTTGATTTTAACGATGAATGTTTCAAGTCATGGGGGAAGCTTAAGCAAGAACTTATTTCTGCGCCTATTATTTCTGCTCCTAATTGGACCCAGCCATTCGAAATCATGTGTGATGCTTCTAATTTTGCTATTGGATCTGTTCTAGGACGGCGCATCGATAATAGGCAGCACGTGATTTACTATTCAAGTAGGACCTTGAATGACGCCCAACAGAATTATACAACGACTGAGAAGGAATTCTTGGTCGTTGCCTTTGCGTTAGAGAAGTTTCGGCCCTACATGTTAGGCTCGAAAACGGTGATTTTTACGGATCACTCGGCTCTGAAATACCTCATGACCAAGAAGGAAGCAAAAGCCCGATTGATTCGGTGGATCCTTTTGCTTCAAGAATTCGACCTGGAAATTCAGGATAAATGAGGTATAGAAAATGTGGTCGCTGATCATCTCTCACGAATTCTGAATGCACCAAACATACAAGCTCCGATCAATGAGGATTTCCCAGATGAGCACATCCTGGCCATTTTTAAGGAACTCTGGTATGCGGTCATTGTCAATTACCTGGCCACTGGACAATTACCCGATGACTGGATAAAGCAAGACCGATGTCGTTTCTTTGCCCTAGTACGGTACTTCTTCTAGGAAGAACCGTATCTTTTTAAGTATTGTCCCGACCAGATTATTAGACGATGCATACCAGAGGAAGAACAGAGGAGTATGCTAAGCTTTTGCCATGAACTTGCATGCGGAGGACACTTCGGTCCCCGCAAGACTGCCGAGAAGGTTGTACAAAGTGGGTTTTACTGGCCCACTTTGTTCAAAGACTCATACCATTTTTGTAAGTCATGCGCAAATTGTCAGAAGATTGGGAAAATTTCAAGAAGAGACATGATGCCCCTGAACCCGATCCTTGAAGTTGAAATTTTTGATGTTTGGGGTATCGACTTCATGGGACCATTCCCTAATTCCTTTGGCAACCAGTTCATTTTGGTTGCTGTAGGTTATGTCTCTAAATGGGTTGAAGCTGTGCCAACTAAGACTAATGACAACAAAGTAGTTGTCAAATTTCTCAGAGAACATCTTCTCCCGATTTGGCACCCCTAGAGCGATAATTAGTGACAATGGATCGCATTTCTGCAACAGAGTTTTTGAAGCTCTGATACGAAAAATTCCATCAATCACAAGTTGTCTACTCTGTATCATCCCCGGACAAATGGGTAGGTAGAAGTCACCAATCGACAATTCAAGCTCATTCTGGAAAGACTGTCGGACAGAACCAAAAAGATTGGTCGGTCAAACTCAACGATGCATTGTGGGCTTACCGCACTGCTTTTAAAACAGTTATGGGGATGTCTCCTTATCGAATCGTATTTGCAAAAGCCTGTTATCTACCAGTCGAATTAGAACACCGAGCCCTATGGGCCATTAAACAACTCAATTTTAATCTAAGTAAGGCCGGTGAGCTAAGGAGACTGTAGATCGCAGAATTAGAGGAGGTACGGAATGAAGCCTATGAGAATGCCCGAATCACCAAAAGCAGGACTAAACTTTTTCATGACCAGATTATAACCCGGAAAAACTTTGCCCCGGGAGACAAGATTCTACTGTACAACTCGAGGCTTCATATTTTTGCGGGGAAGCTGAAAACTCGTTGGTCTGGACCATTCATCATGCGCACCGTTTTTCCACACGGTGTTGTGATTATTGTAGATCCTAAGAACAACGCGGAATTCAAAGTGAATGGGCAAAGACTGAAGCCCTTCTTGACCACTGAGCCTATGACTCCGGATGATAGTGTGCTGACTCTTTTTGTCCCGTCCTACACATAGCCACAACATATATATATATATATATATATATATATATATATATATATATATATTTGTTTATATGTTTACCCCTTCTACATTTTTTTTGACATTTCTTTAGCCTATTCGCACTTGGCCGGCCCGAGTCCACGAAGACGGTGACATCATTTCTTCACCCTATTTATTGCATTGGCATTTACCTATACATTCATTGAGGACAATGCATTAGATAGGTGTGGGGGGGTGCTAACACTTTTTCTTTTTCCTTTTATTCTTTTTCTTCTTTCCAAAAAAAATCTCCAGATTGAAAAGAAATTTCATACTCTTTATAAAAATACCAAAAGATTGTAGAAATTAAGGGAACCTTATTAATGAATCTTTATTTTTTGCCTAAATAAACAAGAAAGATTAGTTTGACTAAAAAGTTAGGAGTGATAAGGAAAATAACTCATACATTTTATTTAGCCTTAGTAGAATATGGATAAACTACACACACATGCTTGGGATTTAGAGACACAATTCAGAAAAAAAATGCTGGATAATTGTGCCTCAAGAAGCATGATTACTCACGCCAAAAAAAGAGAAAATATATCTATATAAATAAGTAAATCTTGATTTCGTGGCCTACTCTACTTGCATATTTGACCTGAAGGGTATTTTTCCACCTGGTGCCCTAAAACCATCTGGTTTGGAAGTCATCAGTTTGATATGTGTTACATAAGTGAAGTAGAAAGCCTAATGAAACCAAGAATAATAATATATATTAATAAAATTAAATGATATTCAAGGTTGAGTTGAAAAATCCCAAGCACATCACACTTACACATTATGCATATCTATCTAAAGCAAAATAACAGAATGAGTTAGAAGTACAAGATTCTTTCTAAGTTTAAAGAAAAATCATAATTTCTTCTTTTATGAAGGCTAAAGTATAGGAGGACTTATGAGGGTTAAAAAACCTAATTCTTACATCATTCGGTCATTTTTTACTTCGATGATTGAAAGTTCTTTTTCATGACAGAATTTTTGCTAACAACTAACTACTTTTCTTTACTTACTAGATTTTGTGGGTGCAATCCGCTGAAAACCCTCAGGAGACAACACTCCTCTAGGGGAAACCTAGAGGTTTAAAGGCTTGTTGTACATGCTCAGTGCAATCGCGTCATCTGCGAAAGTGGTGTAATAATTTTATTATTTTTGTTTTGCTCGGGACAAGCAAAAAGATAAGTGTGGGGGTGTGATTAGTCTCTAATTTTGCATAATTTTCATCACATTCTCATATTTATTTGATATAAAATTCTGCTAATAAAGTTTTGCTTGCTTGATCCTCGGTCCATGGTGTGCAAATGAAGACCTTAATCACCATTTAATGGGTGATTAAAGGCCTACCAAGTAGCCATTGACTTTAGGGAGGAGATTTTGTCAGTCCAGGGCATCATATCAGCAAACCAGCAGACCAACCTGACAGAGGACAAACTGGGCAACGCGCTGCCCAAAGCCAGGCGCGCGCCGCCCTTTGGGCGCGCGCGCGCCTGCGCTTCGGGCCATGGGTCACCCCCTGGCCTCCTTTCCCCTGGTGCCTATAAATACCCCCCTGGGGTCTGAAGAAAGGGGAGATCCAGAGAAGAGAGTTGTATTTTGTTGCTTTGTTAGGAGTTGTAGTTGTTTTAGTTTTCTTCTTCTTCTAGTTTTAGTTTTAGCAATTAGAGTGAAAGAGAGAGAGTGTGTACAAGTTGTATTTGAAGGATGACAAGCTAATACAAGTAACTACTTCTCTTTCTTCTTTCCATTTACTTGTCTTCTCCATTTACTTTTACTTCCTTATTGTAGTGTAACTTCCTTAATCTTCACTTCTTTTCTTTTGTTTTCTTGTAGTGTAACTCCTCTCTTTACCTCATCTCTTTTGTTGTTTCTTTTCTCAAGCATGTCTATCTAACACTTCATTTGCACGGCTAACTAACTACTAACCCACTAATCTCTAACAACTTGATTGATAACCCAAATGAGTCAATAGTGTCAAACAAGCCTTGTGCAAACGAGAGCTATGACATCTTAAGACGAGGGTTTTAACTCTAACTTACCTATAAGTATTTACTTTCTTATATTTAATGCTTAATGGGTTTTTGATGATCTATGTGTTGTGTACTTTACTTGTTGTTGTAAGTTAGAGACTTTTCCTTTAACTTTGTCGATACCATTAGTGCACTCGTGTCTTCCCTTATTCTCGCCATCTATTGGATCTTGATAAGGGAATACCTGATTTTTTTACCGTGTAAAGCTAAGTTTTAGGAGGAACTTTCACTCGATTTTCACGTGAATAGTTTCAATGCATAAGGGTTATGTTTGCCTATGATCCATCGTGAGGCTATATCTTCCAAAGTTAGAGATTAGTGGGAGCACTTAGTAAAAAGTTAGCCATGCGTTTTTACCATTAAGAAAAATTCACTTTTACAATAAGCAAACCAATTCAAAACTATTCTTGAAACAAACTTGTTTTCATTTTCATATTCTTTATTCGAACAAGGAACTTTCTCTTTTCTTGAACAAAGAAGCCGCATCAAGTTTTCATCGCTCTCCCTCCTTGTGGATACTACCCGTATAGCCACTTCGCTACTACGGAAGTATCGCAAAAGCAGTAACATCGACCCACACTCTTTTCACTTATTCTTGTACTTATTTTTTGCCGATCAGTGACCGCGACCAGAGAGGGAGGGAGGAAGGGTGGCGATGAGAAGGAGGAAGAGGATGAGGAGAATAATGAGGGGAGGAGAAGGGGCGCATGCCACTGCGCACGCCGAAGGATGTAGCCGGGGTCACCAGAAGGAAGCGGGGGTTGCTGGAGGGGACTGTGGTCGCAGGTATTGAGAGAGGGGGGAGATAAGAAAGAGAGAGAAAAGAAGGGAAAGGAGAGGACGAGAAGAGAGAGGGAAGAGGAGATCTGGTCCTGGGCATTGTCGGTGCTAGTGGGGGTATCAGAGGCCGTCTTTTTGGACATATATATTGCATAATTGTTACTGCATTCCTAATTTAATCTGTAATAATTTTTACAACTCAATTGTCTTAATATCTAAATTTATGCAGGATATGTTAGAGAGAAGATAAGAACAAATCCTATCTAATAAATCCAAAAGTTCAAATCAATGGAGATCGATTCAAATCCAGAGGTTCTAAAAGTAATCTTATCTGAAGACCAGGTATATCAAATGAGATAATATTATCAAAATTCAAAGAAAAAATGAATTATAAGAAGACCCTATCAGTTTCGTTGAGGATAAAGAGATAGTAGTCAAATCTGAAGCGAAAATTTAAAATCCAAGAGGATAAAAGATAGAGGATAAATGGACAGACAAACGCTCCCTGATCCTGGCCCTACAGCTAGAATCTTGCCACAAAACATGGAAAAAGCCGCATTTCCACAGCCTAATGGTTGAATCTGGGGGAGCTGGCGCTCCCCTATCTCCGTACACTTCCTATCCTTCTAGTTCTTTCTTATAAATACCTGCATACCTCGAAGGTAGAGAGTACACAACTCCGAAGGAATGGAGAGAGTGCTTTAGTTTGGTTTAGGATTTTATTTTCTTTTTAATGTAATTTTTATTTTAT
Source organism: Agave tequilana (assembly GCA_038442645.1). Classification (NCBI taxonomy): domain Eukaryota; kingdom Viridiplantae; phylum Streptophyta; class Magnoliopsida; order Asparagales; family Asparagaceae; genus Agave; species Agave tequilana. Next base: position 281,409 of record JAVJIF010004208.1, read on the forward strand.
TTTAAGTTAGAGAGAGTTACATGAGAGAAGAAGAAGAAGAATTGTAATTAGAGTGACACTAATGTAATCCTTCTTCAAGATTGAATTGTATTGAAGTGACATCAATAAAGTTTTCTACTTTTCTTCGTCATACTCGATCTAGCCAAGCACCGCATTCAATGTATTTCTTTATACCACTTTGCTTTACTCCATGCTAAGGTAAGTCTTCATTATGATTTAATGGTAGAGGTAAGTACTCTTCTTTTATTTATTTTCATTTCTGGTTTTAGAACCAACACTCTTCTTTATCCTTTTCACTTTCTATTTGAGACAACATCAATCCACCGTCTTCTTCATTCTTTCCATCTTTTTCTAACCTATTATAGTCTAACTTTTCTTTTCATTTTCCAAACTAAGAAAAGAATTATTAACGTGTTTTTTAAATTAAAAGAATAAACTTACACAAAGCATCCATCGCAGTCCCTCCCTGTTGATCACGACCCGTTATCCCTAGGCTACACGGTAACATTGAGGACCTAGCACTTCTCTAAACACGGTATTTTTTTGTGCAGGTTTAGCTCGATCACCATCCCTACGAGGTGAGGCAGGGATTTAGGCCGGGGAGGCGCCTAGTTGAAGAGAGAAGGAGAGAGTGTGAAGAGAGAGGGGAGGGGTTAGTAAAGAGAGAATAAAAGAGAGGAAGTTTGAGTAATGGCTTGGCCAGCCGTGGGCATACCGGCAACGTGGTCGCCCGACGAGGAGGAAGGCCGACGATCTAGGCCCTGGGGGGAGAGAGGAGAGATGGAGAAAAGATGAGGAAAAAGAAAAGAAAAGGGTAGAGAGAAAGAGAAAAGGAGAAAGAAAGAGAGAATGGGGTGGTGATGGGAGGGTGATAGGAGAGTGATGGGGTGCAACGCCACGTGGGCGCAGGTGGGCGGCAGGGGAAAGAAATAAAAGGAAGAAAAGAAAGAAAAGAACGTAATAAAAATAATATTATTTTGTTATCATTAAATATCAATTAATCCATAAAAATCCCCAAAAATATTCAAAGGTAGAAAATATCATCCTGAGGAACAATATGTAATCGATTTTCAAAAATTAAATTCCATTTTCAAATTAAAATCTTTAAATCAACTGATGATACTGACCGACACCAAATCATTTCGAGTTTTGATAAATTCAGAAAAATCTCCATAAATATATTAAAATAGAAAATATGATTCTAAGAAATAATGTGAAAACTGATTTAGAAATTCAACTAAGTTTATAAATTAAAATTCTGGAATCGACCAGTGATACCGGTCGACACCGATTTTGAAGATTTTGCAGAATAATTCAGGAAAATTCCAGAAAATTATGAAAATATAAAATATTAGAAATTTGAAATTGAAACCGGTCAAATTTGACTATAAAAAAAACCAAGTCGAGCAATATACTAGGATCGGGTCCATGGTTCAGACTAGGGCTAGCTCCAAGTCCAGGAATCTAGATCCGATGCAAAACAATCGCATAATTAATTATAAAACAAAAACTGGGACTAAATTGAAAAATATTATTGAAAAATTAGAATACGTATCTAAGTACGTACGCCGGAATCGGGGTGTTACATTCCATCCACTTTACAAAAATTTCGTCCTCAAAATTTTGATAAGGGGAAAATGAACACAGAAAAGATAGGGACGGGATTATACCAATTAAGATATGAATAACTATAGGTGATTCTTCCAATCAACTAATCAAAATATTGGGACTAGATGTCTTTTGCATTTCCTACCATATAAATCTTCTGATAGTGACATACTAATACTGATCTGATAACTGCTAATAAGAGAATACTGCCAGAACTTTAGTAGACTGACTCGCCTGAATAATATGAGATAAGTTGACTTCAGGATTGGCCAAACTTTCTCTGTCTGAATTTTCTGCTGGATGTGATGTTGTTCCCGATGAAGAGTCTGTAATAAGATTACTTGATGTTCTTTATATTCCAGGTCACTCTGAAAGTAAACTATAAGATTGTAGATAAAGAAAAACCGATAAACTGATCGCAAATAAACAAAGAAAACCGATAATAATAAGTTCTGAATGCTGGATGCTAAGCGTCGATTACTCTGAGAGGCATTACTAAGAACTTGTAATAATTGTCTTTTGGATGATAACCTGACTGTAAATTAAATCTTTAAAGAATATCCAAGCCCTGCAAGGTTGGCAAATAGATCATCAATAAGGATTATGACCAGTTTGTTCAGATACAGTGAGAAAACCTGGTTCACTAAGTCTATATAACACGTCAGGTAGGAGAAATCTGGGAATGAGGCTTGGTGCTAAAATCTGACAGAACTAGCCACGAGTGAAGCTAGGCCCAGGTGGGGCTATTGCGTAACACAGGCACTAGGGTGCGACAGAGCTAATGCTCTCCTAGGCTTGCACCTGGTGGAGCTCACGCAGCGAAGCCAGAGCGTAACACATCGTTAAATGCTAAGCGCCAGGGTACAATAAAGCCCACACCTGATTGAGTTAGCATGGCTAGAACACGACTTTCACTTGGTGAGGCTAGCGGGGTTCGTGGTTCATCAAATCTATAAAGACTGCTAAATGTTGTGGCTCTGAGCTTAGCGAAGTTGATAGAAGAAATCGTGGTCGTTCCTGGAATAATATGAAAGAAGATACCACAGTTCTGTCTAACAGAAATCCTTATTCTGGAAATTCATTTCATATTGACGCTCCTCGTGTAGTGTTACAGTCTGTCTAATTACATACGTGATGATTACCCCACTTTCAGTACTAATGCTCACTTTTTGTGCTAATCCCCATAGAATGCCCATATATATATATATATATATATATATATATATATATATATATATATATATATATATATATATATATATATATATATATATATATATATATATATATGAGAGAGAGAGAAAGTACGAATCTGAAGAACTACCCAATATAAGACAATTCGGTGTACTAGATTCAAAGAAAGCCAGAATAGAATGAGAGAGAACCACATATGTCGTGTCACTACCTCACTAGTCTACCCATATCTTAAGTTGGTATAAAGACTACGAAAATCAAAATAGTGAAAAATGGAAGGGTTTCAGGAATCAAGGGAAAAATGATCAAGAAGAAATAGATAACTCTGCACTTGTAGTGGATTGTATAAATAGGACTCCTATATTCCAGTTGCAAATTTCATCATTAATTTGTCGACTGGTTGTACTATAGATGTGAAAGCCCAGGCTCTGATACCATCTTGTAAAACCTCTATCCCACGAGTACAGAGATGTTACTGTGACGTATATATGCAGGTCAGAAATACCCTCACATATATACATTAAGCATCAGTACAAACAAGTATCAGAGTACGAAAGTATGTGGTCAATTATACATTCTAATATATGAGTACAATTACAAAGTTATCATAGGAAGTAATACAATATTACAAGAATATTACATCATGGATAGGCACAAATATGAGAATACAAATAGATATACAATTATGAATAGTATAAAAGGCGCTCACATGTTACAGATGGAAAACTCGAGAGATGAGCAGGGAGCCTGGAAGGATAGGGCTTCGGACGATCAACTGCTAATCCACGACACTACCACTGCGCAACTCTGATCACCAGAAAGTCTACTATGATTCAAGCTCCAAGATCTGAACATGCAGGTCCAGGGGAGTCAGAACTCCCCAATGAGTGACAAGATGAGTGTCGAGTGGCGTGTATAGATAAGCACACGTGTATCGATAAATTTGAGTCAAAGAGCATGTATTAAAAACTGTGTCGTGAGCACAGACACACAGGAGCTGGAATGAGGCATCAAGTAAAGTAAATATGGCAAAACTAATTATACAAGCCCAAATTACCAATCCATGAGATTAGTACATCAAAGAATAATCCAAACAAGGAAACCCTCATATATACACCTTATATCTCACATTATCGTATCCTAGTTTCATATAACTGAATTGTCTCCTAAACTAAGAAAACATCATAAAACTGATAAGACTGAATGAAACTAAATACAAGCAAAACTAGTTGTACAAGCTCAAATTACGGCCTCATGAGACAAGTATGTCGAAGGAAAAATTCAAATAAGGAAACCCTCATATATATACCGTATGCCCCATGTTACTGTAACCCGAGTGTATATGACCTGAATTGTAAAATAGCATAACACATTATTAATTAGCACTTTGTTATCATTACTCGTCTGACCCATATATCTAAGTATGTGTAAATGATTATGTTACATCCCACATACAGCTATATATAAGTAAGTCTAGGTTGTTATTGAAAACTGATGATGAAACCAACAGGTTATGTTTACAGTGGGTCCCATGCATACCCGGGACCACAGCCCAGGATGTTGCTGGAGTACGAAACCTACCGCAAGGCGTATAGGAGGTGAGTGTTATTGTATGCCTATTCAGGAATGTAACTGGAGGAAGGGAGCCAGCGCTCCCCTCGGAACACCTGGAGACCCTTAGGTAGAACCATAAGTATTAGTTGCACAATATAACTAATATCACTGTAAAACATATTCACCACTTGCAGTCCATCAGTTTTCCCTTACCCGATATAAGTTATCTTTTTTATAGTTTATTATGTAATTATCAATTTACGGAATAACAGGAGCAGTTCAGAAATTCAGGAGTATATGAGTACTATGTATACATGCCACTGTATATAATACAGGATAGTAGTTACAGGATTCCTATAATATGATAATCATAAGTCAAGTGTTAAGCAGGACAGGTGATAAGTAATAACATGTAGATGTCAGGTGATAGCATGCAGGTGTCAGGTGTCAAGTAATAGCATATCAGGTGATAGCACAACAGATATTAACTATTGTATAACATAATACAGAAAAATGGTACCAATATAGGGGATCGGTACGAATACAAGAAAACGGTACTGATATTGGGGATCAGTACGAATACTGAAAACAATACAATTTTAGAAAATAGTATAAATACATGTTTCAAACTCTTCACAACCATTAAGAAAAGAATAATAGTAAAATTATCAAGTAGGAAAGAGGGCAAGCAAGCAGGCAAGCGGGAAAGTAAGCAAAGCAAAGCTGAAGCGAAGCTAACGTACAGCACTAGGCACCATCACGTTCGGCGTGGTTACCGTTCACTACACAGCTAAACGCACACGACAGAGTGAGCATATGAATGCTATACTATCGTGCCTGGTGAAGCCGCGCTCACTGTTTAACTACGCTCGAACGGAGTTAGCAGCAAAGTACTGAGTTAGGTCCTCCTACCAGGCGTAGCTAAAAGACATGACGGTCTGAACGCACTCTTCTTTCAAGGAAGTGGGCGAGAGCCCAAAGGGCTGTAGAGAGACCATAAGGTCTAAGCGCACTCCCGATAGGTACCACGAAATTCAGTGAGTGCAAGGAATAAAACCTGTTGGGTAGCCAGCCAGGGAAGAGGGCAGGAGCCCAAAAGCTGAGTCTTGGTTATACTTTCCAACCATGCACTACATGGAGAAGGGATGACTAGACCCTAATCCACATAAAACACAATACACAATGTATAAACGGAGATGTTACGCTCCCCCTACACACGGTACCACATAAGGAAGAGAGATCAAGCTCTACTATATGTGTAATACACTTCAACATGAATCTATATATATAGGAGATGTTAAGCTCCCCTTGCATATAGGCAAAACATATTAACAAATTTTGAAACCACTATTTAAAGCAAATTTTTGAAATTTCTTGAGTCAACAAAATAAATTTTGATACAAATGAAATCAAATAGTAGTTAATAAAACAAATGTTGGTACCACTTGTCGAAATTTTTTTTTTAAGATACCAATAGTAGATTTTGATACCAATTGAAAGTGAAACATGAAGTATATTTTGATACCAAATAAATACCAATTGAAATCAATGCATAAGCTTGTAAAGATATCAATTAACATTTAGAATAAAATCAAGTTTACCATAAATATAATTTGTGCTTTAAGAATATAAAGATATTGTAAAACAAGCACAATCAAATCATATATATGTATGTATAAAAATGAAAATATCAATTGAAATTGATTCTAATTGAAATTTGAAGCATACATATATAAGAAACAAATATGAGTATACAAAAATAAAATGACATGAAGATCATGTGTATAACTCATACCTACCACCCTATTCATACATAAGATAAAATATATTCATTAAGGCATACAAGGCATGGTCTCCCAACCATCCGCCCTTAGATGTCAAAAATCATGATTTGAAAATATTTTAGCATAGTTTGAAAACTCTACCAATTGATAAATAAGGACCGGCTTTAAAGATAATTTTGAAAACTAGTACGAAATCCTTCAAACAAGAAATGAAATGATAAGTATCCCATGAAAACATGAAAATCGTGTACAATAATTGACACGCAAGGTCTATAAAGCACATATAAAGCTCATGAAAACAAAGTCATGAGTAAATACCAAACATAGAGTGTAAAAATCATGTAATAACAAGCATAATCATGGAGATATGCAATGAAGCTCAATGAAATTCCTTAATCAAAAGCAAAAAATTATCAAAACTAAATACGCTTCAAGGTATATGTATGTTTTATTGAAACTAAAAGTAAACATACATATCCTAAACATAAACGAGTCCAAAAAAAATTTGCATGAAAAGCAAGTGACTCTAGGATAGACATGAATATCTAATAGTTTTAGATAAAATTAAAATATACATAAAGATAAACACATTTTTATGAAAACATGAACAAAAAAAAATAATACATGTTAAGATGCAAGAATTATTAAAATAAGGTTATACAAGTACATCTAATGGGTACAAGTGAGAAATAAAGCACAAACACATAATAACCAAGTGTAGCTCACTAATTGTACAAGTATAAATACAAGTTTTAATGAAAACTTCATCTAAACAAGTAATCAAAAATATGAGTTGCAAAATCATAAATAGACATGATCAGTAGGGTAAATGCACGTGCTTTAGAGTTAGGATATACACAATAGCTAAACTATAGTGAGAACAGAAATATATAAATCCATATAAATATGGGTGTATCTCAAATACTATTTATGTATATCTTAAGTCTAATTCATATTACATTTAACATAACAAACATGAAAAATATGAAAACCAATACATGCTAAAAACATTCATATAAAAGCATGTAAACATAAATAGGGAGTTAGAGATAGTTACCAAAACCAATGGGGTAAATCTCTAGGTCTCCAAACCATAGTGGTTCTTCCACCAAACATCCTTGAAGGTGATGCATCCAATGTAGTGTCCATCAAGCCCAAACGCATCCACCATCAAGGAACTAATATCCTCACATTAAGTGAGAGCCCACACCTACATCAAATACAATAGGGGTGAATTTTGGTACCCACACTTTCTTGGGGTCATGGAGGTTAGCACCTTTTCTAACCCAAACAGATTTATTTGCAAAATTTGAAATATTTAAAATCTTGCAAGGTGGCCCGTACGTCCACAATGTGTACAAGTGTACACATGAGCATACATAGAATCATGTGTGTGAGCATGATGAGCATGTATATGCCGTGTTTTGTGTGCAAGCATATGAGGAGCATGTTTCTTGTGAAACATGGATTCCAATCGTGTGTGGTTCATGACACATTGACTCAAAGTGAAGCCCAAATAATCTACACTTTTCTTCAACATGCAACTATCATTATTAATACTTGAAGAAGAAGTGGAGCATTCAATAGGTTTATCAATAGAAGATGAATCTATAGTAGCATGAAAAACATGGGAATCAAAATTATTTTTTAAAGAAATATTTTTCTTTGAAACTAAGTCTAGTTCTTTTGAAATTAAAACAATTTTATTTTCATAGAATCATTCTTTTTTTAAAACAATTTCAAGTTTTAAAGACAAAACCTCATTTTTCTTCAAAACATTATCACAATCATTTTTATTCTTTAAAATTTCGTTTTCATTTAAGGCAAGGTCAAGTTGGGATTTCAATGAGTCCCTTTCACTTGAAATCTCAACCCTCTTACAAAATCATATTAAGTTTTGAAAACAAATCCTTATTTTTTTCTTTTAATTTAAAACTCTTCTTTTTCAAAAGTTTTATATTTTTCTAGTAAGTTTTCACAAAATAGGGAAAGCTCTTCATTTAATGCATGGCACCATAGTATCATGATCATCATTAGAAGAGCTAGTACTGTCATCTAGTGAGTATCCGAATGTACCTCAAGGGAGTCAATCCCTTGGACCATATAGCAAGTTTCGTCGGACTCATCCACCAAATATTCTCTCCCCATATAGTTTGTCGTCTGTAGCTCAGGAGAGGTCAATGTATTCCACACTGCAAAAGAGGAATCACAATGAGAAATAATAGAAAGATAATCTTTGCTAAGTGTGCGCCTAAGTGCCTCTAAGGCTTGTGCATTGGCGTCTATATGCTTGTCATTACCAAGATAAGATTTCTTGGTAGTGGAAAGGTAAACATGCAATCCTAGGGATTTAAGGTATGCACTCATATTATACTTCCACATATCAATGTTGGCAACATCATACATGGGAGGGGCAAGAAAATCAATAAGTGTATAGACTATATGTGTGCAAATGCAATACTAGATTAGCAATTCAAGATCTCACTCCTAGGTGGTTAAACCTAATATCAGGAGCGTAGGCTCTGATAGCAATTGAATACACGTAGAGGGGGGTGAATAGGTTTACTAGATAATTAAATAACAAATAATGCGGAATTAAAAACTTAATTGCAACACACTATGTGTAACCAAAGAGTGTAGCCGAATTCCCCATGAAGGGCTCTGGAGTATCTTCATAAGATTCCTCTAAATTAAGAGTTGAGGTGTTATATGAAGCTCTCTTGGTTCAACACAGGTGTGGGCACACACAACTATATCTAGCATATAAATATGAACAATATAAAGCAATGCAAGATATAAGAGAGATAAAGTTAAGAGATAGTGGATCAAACGCAACAACAAGATATGTTTCAAGGTTCAAGCCACTGCTCTACGTTCCCGACTTCACACAGAAGGATTTTCACTATATGTCCACACAGGACCTTCCACAAAGGGACCTTCACCAAGGAATTACAACTCTATACTTGGAGTACACTACTCCTCTCTCAAATACAACCACCTCTACACAAGAGGGATGAGGCACAAAGCCAAACCACAATCACCTCTACACAATAGGGATAAGGCACAAAGTCAAACCAAAATCACCTCTACACAAAAGGGATAAGCACAAAGCCAAAACTCAACCACAATCTTGGTGATCACAATAGACCACAAACAGCACTTGGTGATCACAATAGACCACAAATAATATTCCTCACAAAAACAAGATCCTATAGATAGGATTAGATCTATAGCTCAAGTGTGAGAAAATAAAGTGTTTGGAAAAGAAAATAAAAAAAACAATAGGGAAAACACCAAATAGATATTGAAATAAAGATCAAAACTAATTTCCCAAAGACTCTCTTTTCCTTGATTTTTCCAACACTTTAAAACAAATAAAAAGATAAATTTTTTTGGCACAAAAACTCTTTGAAAGTTGCTGCTAAACTTTGAAAATATTGGAACAAAAGCTCTCTTGAAATCTTGTTAAAAACAGCCCAAGAGAAGCCCTATATATAGCCTCTCAAAATTATAGTTGTTGGCAGCCAGAAAAGGTTAAAATTGACCTTCCGGTCGACCGGCCGGTCGACCATCCAACGGTCATATTTCTGACCGTTGGAGCTCTGGTCGACCACCCCCACCCGCCCAGTCGACTGAGACTAGCCTGTCGGTCGACCGCCCGGTCGACCGGCACTACCCGAGAGTTGGATAGTTACAGTCGGTCGACCGCCCGGTCGACCAGCCATCTAGGATGGCCTTGTGCACGTCCTCGTGTACATCAGTCGACCGGTCCGGTCGACCGCCAGCAGTTCTGGCTGGGATTTTAGGGATTAAAAACTTGTCTTTTTAACTTCTATAAATTCCCATAAATTCTCATAAATTTCACAAAAATCAGTTCTTAAAAATATTTGAAGAACAGATATGTGTGATAAAAAATCAACACATATTGCAAACTATTTGAATTATTTTTGTGATATAAATTATTTGGCTTTAAACAAAAATCGTAATTTTCAAAACTTGAATTTTGAAAAGAAAAAACCGTTTTTCTTCAAAACTTGTATAAATATAAAAACAAGATATTTAAACTCTTTTGAAACATAGAGTGTATGGATAGAATCCAATGCACATGTAAATAATATATCTATATTTTTACATGAAATCAAAATCGGTTTAACCGAAAACCAACGTATTGAACTGTATGTGAACTTGAGCATATCAACACTAGTCTATCTTACACAAGATCTAAACACAATTTAAACCTAAACAAACCGAAGTCCTCTTGTAAAACTCTTTCTCCAAGCCAACTCGATCCAAACATGATCCAAAGAGCTTGACTCCATCCGAGTTCTAAATACGATCTTGGTGCGCGAGCTCTTGAATCTACATGTGTTAGCTCCAAAACTCTTTTGTTGAATGTAGCACCCCGTTCCTAGTATTCGTACCTAGATACGTGTCCTAATTTTTTTGACCATATTATTTTAATTTTCTTCCAGTAATTATTTTAGGGTTGTAACTGCTTATATTATTTGGTATCGGATCTGGATTCTCAGTCTTAGAGTCAGCCCTGACCTGGACCGGGAAGCTGATACCAGCGTACTACCTGATTTGACCTTTCTGGTAGTCTAATTTGACCGATTTCAGTTTCAAACACTGTTTTTCAATATTTAGATTTTTTATTATTTTCTAGAATTTTTCAGAATTATTTTGCAAAATCTTCAAATCGGTGTCAATCGGCATCGCTGATCGATTCTCGGATTTTTTTTATTTTCAAATGGAGTTGAATATTTAGAAACAGCTTTCACATATCTTCTTAGAATCTCATTTTCTATCTAAATATTTTTTTGAGATTTTTTTGAATTTATCAAAATTTGACCAATTTTGGTGTCGACCAGTATCGCCAGAAAAGTCCAGGATTTTTAATTTGAAAATCAAATTAAATTTCTTAAATCCAATTTGATCAAGCATCTTAAAATAATATTTTTTAATTTTGAGAATTTTTCAGAGCGTTTCTGAAAAAGTCAAATGTTACCCTATTTAAATAATAATATTATTTTCCTTTCTTTTCTTTTCTTGCTTTTTCCTTCTCTACTCCTCTTCGTAATACTCCTAGGTTATCCTATAAATTAAATTATTTAATAATATATTTATTCACTAATTTTTCTTATTTTTTCTTTTCTTTATTTTTCTTTTTCCCCTCTTTTCTTTTCTTTCTTTTTTTGTTTTCTTTTTCTTCTCCCTTACCTGCTCCCTATGCTTCCCACTCCCTGCAACAGCAGCAACAGAAGGAGGAGGCAGCCATATCCTGAAAGTATGCCTAGAGGGGGGTGAATAGGTATACGGCTAATCTAATGAATTAAATGCGAAAATTAAAAACTAATTGCAACTACACTTAGTGCAACCAACGAGTGTAGCCGAATTCCCGGTGAAGGGCTCTGGACTAAGTCCTCTTGATTCCTCTGAATAAGAGTTGAGGTGCTATATGAAGCTCTCGTGGTTAAGCACAAGTGAGGCACACAAACACACAAGCATGTAAATGATAGGCAATATGAAACAATGCACAAATAAAGAGAGAGAGAGAGAGAGAGTTGAGAGTCAATTGATCAACGCAAACAATAAGATGTGTTTCGAGGTTCGAGCACCGAGCTCTACGTCCCCGCCTTCACCGAGAAGGATTTCTAATCCACTAGGAGTACCGAACTCCTCTCTCAACCAATACAACCTCCACCGAGGCAACACAAACACCACCTCACACAAGAGGGGTAGGCCCGTAGCCAAACAACTACAATCCACCTCTACCAAAGAGGGATACAAATCCAAACTCCACCTCTCACTAGAGGGAGCACACCACAATCTCAACCTCTACCAAAGAGGGAGCTAACCACAACCCAAATCAACCTCTACCAAAGAGGGATATCACAAATAAAGGGTGGTTTACAACTTGGCGGTTACAAAGACCACAAACTATCTCTTTTCCCACAAAACAAAAGATTCTATAGAATAGGATAGAATGATATAGTTCAAGTGGAAATCAAGGTGTTTTGGGAATCAAATAACAAAGAAAAATCCTTGGGAAAACACTTGCAATATGATAGAAATGAGGATCTAAAGCAATATCCCAAAAACCTATTTTTCTTTGATTTTTCTAAAACCCTTAAAAAACAATAAAGATGAAATCTCTAAGCTCTTAACACTTTTGAAAACTTGTTTTTAAAACCAGAGAATAGGGAAATTTTTCTTCTTGAAAACCTTGGCAAAAACCCTAAAGAGATGGGGTATTTAAAGCCCCAAAACAAAACTAGTCATTGGAGCTGAAAAAATAGCTCTGGCGGCTGGCGGTCGACCGCCCGGTCGACCGCCAACGGTCAAAAAATTGACCGTTGGAAGCCAGCAGTCGACCGCCCGGTCGACCGTCCCAATCCAGAGAGCAAATGTTCTCTGGCCGGTCGACCGCTCGGTCGACCACCCTAAGTGGCAAACCAAGCGTGCACGTTTGGTGCACGTCGGTCGACCGGCTCTGTCGACCGACTCTGGGTCCGGTCGACCGTCCCGGTCGACCGCCAGAGCCTGGCAGGCACTGTTTTGGGACAAAAAAACTTGTTTTAAATAATTCTAAAAATTCCCATAAATCTTCTAAAATTCCACAAAAAATAGTTTTATCATTATATATGATATACAAACATGTGTTAAAAATTTCAACACAAATATCAAACATTTTGAACCATTTTGTGTCTTACAAATTTTGCCGAAAACCAAAACCTGTATTTTTCCAAACTTAGGTTTTTCAAATGGAAATCCGATTTTTCCAAACTCATTAAAATACAAAAACATGATACTTAAACACTTTGAAGCATGTTGCATATAGAAATAAGTCCAATATACATGAAACATATATCTATCCATGTTTTTGACTTTAAATATGAAAATATGTTTTGTTAAAATACAAAACACCAAATACATGAATAGGCATATCAAACTAAGTTTGTCTAAGATATGAAGCATATATGTATATAGAACATATCTAATATACATAAAATCAAGTAAACTTGTTTTGATATAATATCTATTCATGAAAACCAAGATCGGTTAAACCAAAACCGAAAACCATAAACATGAAAACTAGAAACACGTGTGTGTGTGTGTGTGAACTTGAGCATATCACACTATCTAGTCTTTGAAAAGTCACCTAGAGGGGGGTGAATAGGTGATGTAGCTAATCTATGAACTAAATGCGGAATTTAAAAACTTAATTGCAGTACACTCAAGTGTGATCAACAAATGATGCACACACAACCAAACCAAGCAATATGAATGCACAATATAAATAATTGCAAGGCACAAAGTAAAGAGAGAGATAGAGAGAGTCAATGGATCAAGCGCAAACAACAAGATATGTTTCGAGGTTCGAGCACCCAGCTCTACATCCCCGCCTTCGACACACGAAGGATTTCTAATCCACTAGCTAGTCCACAAAGAACTCTCACAAGGAGTACCCAACTCCTCTCTTTACAAACACAACCTCCTCCTTGAGGCAAGCTCCAATCCAACAAAACAATCACCTCACAACTTGAGGGATTAGCACAAAGCAAACAAGGATCACCTCACAACTTGAGGGATACAACCCAAGGCACAAAGCCAAGCAAAGATTGAGTTTTTAACTTGGTGGTCTAACAAACAACCACAAACAATCTCTTTCTCCCACACAAAGATCCTATAGAAGAGATAGTAGATTTTAGCTCAATTGTGGAGAAAACCAATGGAATGGAAATCAAAATCACAAAAAAAATCCTTGGGAAAAACTGAAACCAAGATAGAGAAGTTCAATCAAAATCTTTTCCAAAAATCCTTTTCTTTGGTTTTCCAAACCCTAACAAAAACTCCAAATAGATTGTTCAATATGAGTTCAAAAACTTCTTTTGATTGCTGTGAAAACACTAGAGAGTAGGGAAAAATTCGCACAAAAAATCTTAGAGAAAAACTCTCACAAATGGGGTATTTATAGACCCCAGAAAAATATAGCCGTTGGCAGCAAAAATTGCCAGAATTACACTGCCGATCGACCGGCCGGTCGACCGTCCAACGGTCAATTTCTGCCCGTTGGCAGCTACCGGTCGACCGCCCCGGTCGACCCAAATAAACAGAGAGCTCTGCTCTCATCCCGGTCGACCCGGACGGTCTACCGTCCCTGTCTGCCAAACGTGCACAGATTTGTGCACGTCGGTCGCCCGACCCGGTCGACCGACTTCATGCCAAGTCGACTTGGTCAGAAGACTAGTCGACTGGTGAAGCCTGGAACAGAAAACTGGGTCAGAAAACAGTTTAAAAATATTTTGATAAATCTTTTAACACTCCTAAAAATCACCAAAAATAGTTTTATCATTTTGCATTGATATATAAACATGTGGTAAAAAGTTTAGCTCAAATATCAATCAATATGAACTATTTTTGTGTCTTATCATTTTTACCAAAAACCAGAAACTGTATTTTCTAAACTTGGATTTTGAATAGAAAATACGTTTTGTCTAAAACTCTTCCAAATACAAAAACATGATATTTAAACACTTTGAAGCATGATGCATATGGATAGAAATCCAATATACATGAAACAAATATATATCATAGTTTTTGTCTTTAATTCCAAAAATAAGTTTTGTTAAAACACAAAACCTAAAACACATGAAATAGGTATATTAAAGTAAGTTTGTCTAAGATTTGAAGCATGCATGTATATAGAACAAATCTAATATACATTAAACCATGTAAACTTGTTTTGACATAATATATATTCATGCAAACCAAGATCGGTTAAACCAAAAACCGAAAACCAAAACATGAAACGTGTGTGTTTGTGAACTTGAGCTTATCATACTATTCTAATCTTTACAATTTGGATCTAAACACAAAATTAAACTAAGGTACCGATGTCTTCTTGTAGAGCGCAATCTCCAAGCCGACTCGATCCAAAACTCTTTGATCCACCGAGCAAGTGCTATATATGATCTTTGACGCTCGGGCTCTTGAATCAACATGTGAAAGATGTGTGGAAGCTTTCACCAACTAATATCTTGATTAATAATCTGAAACTTAAACATCACAAGATAATTAGTACACATAACTACATGAGTTAATCATCATCAAAACTAGAGTGGAAGGCCTTTGGGCCAACAATCTCCCCTTTTTGATGATGACAAAACTCATGGAGTTATATATGCATGGATTAAAGTTAAGCTTCAAAGAAGCTCCCCCTTAACTCATGCATAGGATAAAAACTAATAAATGGCTCTAGATACTAATGAAATCAAAAACATGAAACATGTTCTAGATACCAATTAGCAAAAACAAATAAACATGCTCTTGATACCAATTAAACTAAACAAATAAACATGCTCTAGATACCAATTAAACTCAATATATGCAACACAAAACTAATGATCTCTTTTACAAGCTCTTGATACCAAAACTAAACATGTTCTTTAAATAATGCTTTTGATACCAATTGAACTTAATAAAAACACATAAAACATGCATACAAACATGCATATAAACTCAAATTCTTCTCCCCCTTTTTGTCAATCATCAACAAAGGGGTTAAAAACAAAACTAATAAAAACATATACCGATTAAAAGAAATTCTTCTCCCCCTTATTTACAAAACTAATAAAAACATATTCTTTTTATATTCAAAACAAGGAATCAATCAGGGATGCTCTCCCCCTTTTGGTCTAAACTCAAATATGATACCAATTAAAAAAAATGTGTCAAGGAAGTGCATATTGATACCAATTTAAAAAGTGAAACTATACCAATTGAAAAACAAAAATCTTGATACCAATTGATAAGTAAACAATCAACATACCAATTGAAATTATTGCCAATTGAAATTATTAATTCTCTATCATAAAGTAAGGGAGTGGAATACTAAATACTAATTGAAAGAAGAAATACAAAATTTTCTCCCCCTTTATGAAATACCAATAAAAACTATGATAAGGCTCGAATTAAGATACCAATTGAAAACTAAATCAATTGAAACAAAGTTGAATCTCAAGCTTATCATCATAAACAAGATTTGTGCTTAAGGATATAGGGATATAATAAGCACAAATAAAACATATATATGTATGAAAATTAGATACCAATAGAAATTGATATTCTTTGAAATGTAAGCATACATACATACGAATATATGAGTATACAAGAAATGTCAAGATTGATACCAATTGAAAGAATTCAATGATACCAATTGAAACAACAATAAGATCAAGTGTATATCTCATATTCCTACCACCCATTTCATGTTCAAGTTCACTATGATTTTCACTATAAAGCATACATGAGCATGATCTCCCATCCAACCACCCGTAGATGGTAGGGGTTTTCAAAAATAGGTTTACAAATATAGTATGTTTGAAAACTACTACCAAGAAAGAATATCACAACTAGTTATATGAATCAACTAGTACGAGATCCTTCAAACAAGGAATAACAAAAAAAAATATTTTTCATGAAGACACATGTAAACCACATGGCACTAAAACACTCAAAATCCATATAGCACAATTTGTACTCATGAAAACTAAGTCATGAGAAAATATTAAATAAGGTGAGTGTACAAGTGTTGTGAGAAACATATCAACATGAAAATGGACAATCAAGCTCAATATTGAAAACATGAAATTCATCTCAAAAACATGAAATTCATCATAAATGTGAAATCACCTAGCAAACATGAAATTCATTCAAACGACTTAAACTTCAAGGCATATGTATGTCATGTACAAACTAAAGTATACATACATATCCTAAACACAATGAGACCACAAAAGTATATGCATGAAGGCACGTGGCTCAAGGATGTATATGTATAAATGATAGTTGGACAAGATGAACATATACATGAAGTTAAAACAAAATATGTAAAATGATGAATACAAGTCAAATACAAGAATCATCAAAACTAGACTATACTTGTACATCAAGTGAATACAAATGAGCGTTCAAGCACAAACATATATAAAGGTCTATTTGTAGCTCACTAGTTGTACAAGTATAAATCCTAGTCTTAATGAAAACTATCATTCAAGCAAGTAGTCAAAACATGAAGCATAAAACGGGTCAACAATCAACATGATCATACTAATCATGAAACAATAAAACATGAGTCATCAAAACAAAACATCATAAACATCCAAATGGTCATAATGTATATGCATGTGCATTAGATCTAGGGCATACATGTTAGTTTAAATAAGGTGAGAACACTAAATAAAGATTCATATAAAACATGGGTGTCTCAAGTAACTAAACATGTATAACACTAATCTAATCAACATGACATACGCATAATGAACAATAAACCAAGACATGCTATAGAATGATGAACATGAAAAGCATGCAATTAAAAATGGGAGTTAGAGAATGATACCAAAATCGATGAAGGTGCATCTCTAGTTCTCCAAACCACGGCGGTCCTCCCACCAAATCCCCTTGAGAGTGAAGCATCCAAAATGGTTCTCTTTTAAGCTTAGAACGCATCCACCTCAAGGCACCAATACTCTCACGTGATGCGAGAGCTCCCACCTACATCAAAAGTATAGAGGTGGTCTTTGGTACCCATTTCCTTTTGGGTCCACGGGGGTTAGTATCCTTTCTAACCCAAACAAGATTAGTTGCAAATTTTCATGATAAATACGATCATAACAAAATCTAGCAAGATGGCCTTTTCGGCCACAATGTGTACATGTATACACATGAGCATACGTGTGATGGTGGTGACCGTGGAAAGCATGTGTATGCCGTGTTGGGTGTGCATGCAAAGATGGACCTTGTTTCTTATGAACCAAGGTTTCCAAACGTGTATGATTTAAAGCACATTGGCTCAAAGTGGAGCCCAAACAATCAACACTTTTCTTCAAAAATTTTATATCATTATCAATAGTGGAAGACAAAGTGGAGCATGCAATAGGTGTGCAAAAAGAAGAAGCTATACTAGCATGGCACACATGAGAATCAATTTCAATTTTTAAATATTCATTTTTCTTTAAAACCAAATCCAATTCTTTTGTAATAGAATCAATTTTATTTTTCAAAACAAGGTTATCTTTAAACATAGATCTTTGTGTGGGAGAAAGAGATTGTTTGTGGTTGTTTGTTAGACCACCAAGTTAAAACCCAATCTTTGTTTGGCTTTGTGCCTTGGGTTGTATTCCTTAATTTGGATATGTTTTCATGATCATATGTTTTAACTATTGAAAAGTCACCTTGAGGGGGGGTGAATAGGTGATGTAGCTAATCTATGAACTAAATGCGGAATTTAAAAACTTAATTGCAATACACTCAAGTGTGATCAACAAATGATGCACACACAACCAAGCCAAGCAAATATGAATGCACAATATAAATAGTTGCAAGGCACAAAGTAAAGAGAGAGATAGAGAGAGTCAATGGATCAAGCGCAAACAACAAGATATGTTTCGAGGTTCGAGCACCCAGCTCTACATCCCCGCCTTCGACACACGAAGGATTTCTAATCCACTAGCTAGTCCACAAAGAACTCTCTCAAGGAGTACCCAACTCCTCTCTTTACAACCACAACCTCCTCCTTGAGGCAAGCTCCAATCCAACAAAACAATCACCTCACAACTTGAGGGATTAGCACAAAGTAAAAACAAGGATCACCTCACAACTTGAGGGATACAACACAAGGCACAAAGCCAAGCAAAGATTGGGCTTATAACTTGGTGGTCTAAACAACAACCACAAACAATCTCTTTCTCCCACACAAAGATCCTATAGAAGAGATAGTAGATTTTAGCTCAAGTGTGGATAAAACCAATGGAATGAAAATCAAAATCACAAAGAAAATTTCTTGGAAAAACTGAAACCAAGATAGAGAAGTTCAATCAAAATCTTTTCCCAAAAATCCTTTTCTTTGGTTTTCCAAACCCTAGCAAAAACTCTAAATAGATTGTTCAATATGAGTTCAAAAACTTCTTTTGATTGCTGTGAAAACACCAGAGAGTAGGAAAAAATTCGCACAAAAAATCTTAGAGAGGGTATTTATAGACCCAGAAAAATATAGCCGTTGGCAGCAGAAATTGCCAGAATTACACTGCCGATCGACCGGCCAGTCGACCGTCCAACGGTCAATTTCTGCCCGTTGGCAGCTACCGGTCGACCGCCCCGGTCGACCCAAACAAACAGAGAGCTCTGCTCTCATCCCGGTCGACCCGGACGGTCGACCGTCCCTGTCTGCCAAACGGGCACAGATTTGTGCACGTCGGTCGACCGATCCGGTCGACCGACTTCATGCCAAGTCGACTTGGTCAGAAGACTAGTCGACTGGTGAAGCCTAGAACAGAAAATTGGGTCAGAAAAACAGTTTAAAAATATTTTGATAAATCTTTTAACACTCCTAAAAATCACCAAAATAGTTTTATCATTTTGCATTGATATATAAACATGTGGTAAAAAGTTTAGCTCAAATATCAATCAATATGAACTATTTTTGTGTCTTATCATTTTTACCAAAACTAGAAACTGTATTTTCTAAAACTTGGATTTTGAATAGAAAATACGTTTTGTCTAAAACTCTTCCAAATACAAAAACATGATATTTAAACACTTTGAAGCATGATGCATATGGATAGAAATCCAATATACATGAAATAAATATATATCATAGTTTTTGTCTTTAATTCCAAAAATAAGTTTTGTTAAAACACAAAACCTAAAACACATGAAATAGGTATATCAAGTAAGTTTGTCTAAGATTTGAAGCATGCATGTATATAGAACAAATCTAATATACATTAAACCATGTAAACTTGTTTTGACATAATATATTTTCATGCAAACCAAGATCGGTTAACCAAAAACCGAAAACCAAAACATGAAACGTGTGTGTTGTGAACTTGAGCTTATCATACTATTCTAATCTTTACAATTTGGATCTAAACACAAAACTAAACTAAGGTACCGATGTCTTCTTGTAGAGCGCAATCTCCAAGCCGACTCGATTCAAAACTCTTTGATCCACCGAGCAAGTGCTATATATGATCTTTGACGCTCGGGCTCTTGAATCAACATGTGAAAGATGTGTGGAAGCTTTCACCAACTAATATCTTGATTAATGATCTGAAACTTAAACATCACAAGATAATTAGTACACATAACTACATGAGTTAATCATCATCAAAACTAGAGTGGAAGGCCTTTGGGCCAACAATCTCCCCCTTTTTGATGATGACAAAACTCATGGAGTTATATATGCATGGATTAAAGTTAAGCTTCAAAGAAGCTCCCCCTTAACTCATGCATAGGATAAAAACTAATAAATGGCTCTAGATACTAATGAAATCATAAAACATGAAACATGTTCTAGATACCAATTAGCAAAAACAAATAAACATGCTCTTGATACCAATTAAACTAAACAAATAAACATGCTCTAGATACCAATTAAACTCAATATATGCAACACAAAACTAATGATCTCTTTTACAAGCTCTTGATACCAAAACTAAACATGTTCTTTAAATAATGCTTTTGATACAATTGAACTTAATAAAAACACATAAAACATGCATACAAACATGCATATAAACTCAAATTCTTCTCCCCCTTTTTGTCAATCATCAACAAAGGGGTTAAAAACAAAACTAATAAAAACATATACCGATTAAAAGAATTCTTCTCCCCCTTATTTACAAAACTAATAAAAACATATTCTTTTTATATTCAAAACAAGGAATCAATCAAGGGATGCTCTCCCCCTTTTGGTCTAAACTCAAATATGATACCAATTAAAAAAAATGTGTCAAGGAAGTGCATATTGATACCAATTTAAAAAGTGAAACTATACCAATTGAAAAACAAAAATCTTGATACCAATTGATAAGTAAACAATCAACATACCAATTGAAATTATTGCCAATTGAAATTATTAATTCTCTATCATAAAGTAAGGGAGTGGAATACTAAATACTAATTGAAAGAAGAAATACAAAATTTTCTCTCCCTTTATAAAATACCAATAAAAACTATGATAAGGCTCGAATTAAGATACCAATTGAAAACTAAATCAATTGAAACAAAGTTGAATCTCAAGCTTATCATCATAAACAAGATTTGTGCTTAAGGATATAGGGATATAATAAGCACAAATAAAACATATATATGTATGAAAATTAGATACCAATAGAAATTGATATTCTTTGAAATGTAAGCATACATACATACGAATATATGAGTATACAAGAAATGTCAAGATTGATACCAATTGAAAGAATTCAATGATACCAATTGAAACAACAATAAGATCAAGTGTATATCTCATATTCCTACCACCCATTTCATGTTCAAGTTCACTATGATTTTCACTATAAAGTATACATGAGCATGATCTCCCATCCAACCACCCGTAGATGGTAGGGGTTTTCAAAATAGGTTTACAAATATAGTATGTTTGAAAACTACTACTAAAAAAGAATATCACAACTAGTTTATGAATCAACTAGTACGAGATCCTTCAAACAAGGAATAACAAAAAAAAAATATTTTTCATGAAGACACATGTAAACCACATGGCACTAAAACACTCAAAATCCATATAGCACAATTTGTACTCATGAAAACTAAGTCATGAGAAAACATTAAATAAGGTGAGTGTACAAGTGTTGTGAGAAACATATCAACAAGAAAATGGACAATCAAGCTCAATATTGAAAACATGAAATTCATCTCAAAAACATGAAATTCATCATAAATGTGAAATCACCTAGCAAACATGAAATTCATCCAAACGACTTAAACTTCAAGGCATATGTATGTCATGTACAAACTAAAGTATACATACATATCCTAAACACAATGAGACCACAAAAGTATATGCATGAAGGCACGTGGCTCAAGGATGTATATGTATAAATGATAGTTTGGACAAGATGAACATATACATGAAGTTAAAACAAAATATGTAAAATGATGAATACAAGTCAAATACAAGAATCATCAAAACTAGACTATACTAGTACATCAAGTGAATACAAATGAGCGTTCAAGCACAAACATATATAAAGGTCTATTTGTAGCTCACTAGTTATACAAGTATAAATCCTTGTCTTAATGAAAACTATCATTCAAGCAAGTAGTCAAAACATGAAGCATAAAACGGGTCAACAATCAACATGATCATACTAATCATGAAACAATAAAACATGAGTCATCAAAACAAAACATCATAAACATCCAAATGGTCATAATGTATATGCATGTGCATTAGATCTAGGGCATACATGTTAGTTTAAACAAGGAGAGAACACTAAATAAAAATTCATATAAAACATGGGTGTCTCAAGTAACTAAACATGTATAACACTAATCTAATCAACATGACATACGCATAATGAACAATAAACCAAGACATGCTATAGAATGATGAACATGAAAAGCATGCAATTAAAAATGGGAGTTAGAGAATGATACCAAAATCGATGAAGGTACATCTCTAGTTCTCCAAACCACGGGGGTCCTCCCACCAAATCCCCTTGAGAGTGAAGCATCCAAAATGGTTCTCTTTTAAGCTTAGAACGCATCCACCTCAAGGCACCAATACTCTCACGTGATGCGAGAGCTCCCACCTACATCAAAAGTATAGAGGTGGTCTTTGGTACCCATTTCTTTTTGGGTCCACGGGGGTTAGTATCCTTTCTAACTCAAACAAGATTAGTTGCTAAATTTCATGATAAATACGATCATAACAAAATCTAGCAAGATGGCCTTTTCGGCCACAATGTGTACATGTATACACATGAGCATACGTGTGATGGTGGTGACCGTGGAAAGCATGTGTATGCCGTGTTGGGTGTGCATGCAAAGATGGACCTTGTTTCTTATGAACCAAGGTTTCCAAACGTGTATGTTTTAAAGCACATTGGCTCAAAGTGGAGCCCAAACAATCAACACTTTTCTTCAAATATTTATATCATTATCAATAGTGGAAGACAAAGTGGAGCATGCAATAGGTGTGCAAAAAGAAGAAGCTATACTAGCATGGCACACATGAGAATCAATTTCAATTTTTAAAGATTTATTTTTCTTTAAAACCAAATCCAATTCTTTTGTAATAGAATCAATTTTATTTTTCAAACAAGGTTATCTTTAAACATAGATCTTTGTGTGGGAGAAAGAGATGTTTGTGTTGTTTGTTGACCACCAAGTTAAAAGCCCAATCTTTGCTTAGCTTTGTGCCTTGGGTTGTATTCCTCAATTTGGATATGTTTTCATGATCATATGTTTTAACTATTGAAAAGTTACCTAGAGGGGGGTGAATAGGTGATGTAGCTAATCTATGAACTAAATGCGAAATTTAAAAACTTAATTGCAATACACTCAAGTGTGATCAACAAATGATGCACACACAACCAAGCCAAGCAAATATGAATGCACAATATAAATAGTTGCAAGGCACAATGTAAAGAGAGAGATAGAGAGAGTCAATGGATCAAGCGCAAACAACAAGATATGTTTCGAGGTTCGAGCACCCAGCTCTACATCCCGCCTTCGACACACGAAGGATTTCTAATCCACTAGCTAGTCCACAAAGAACTCTCTCAAGGAGTACCCAACTCCTCTCTTACAACCACAACCTCCTCCTTGAGGCAAGCTCCAATCCAACAAAACAATCACCTCACAACTTGAGGGATTAGCACAAAGCAAAAACAAGGATCACCTCACAACTTGAGGGATACAACCCAAGGCACAAAGCCAAGCAAAGATTGGGCTTATAACTTGGTGGTCTAAACAACAACCACAAACAATCTCTTTCTCCCACACAAAGATCCTATAGAAGAGATAGTAGATTTTAGCTCAAGTGTGGAGAAAACCATGGAATGGAAATCAAAATCACAAAGAAAATCCTTGGGAAAAACTGAAACCAAGATAAAGAAGTTCAATCAAAATCTTTTCTCAAAAATCCTTTTCTTTGGTTTTCCAAACCCTAGCAAAAACTCCAAATAGATTGTTCAATATGAGTTCAAAAACTTCTTTTGATTGCTGTGAAAACACCAGAGAGTAGGGAAAAATTCGCACAAAAAATCTTAGAGAAAAACTCTCACAATGGGGTATTTATAGACCCCAGAAAAATATAGCCGTTGGCAGCAGAAATTGCCAGAATTACACTGCCGGTCGACCGGCCGGTCGACCGTCCAACGGTCAATTTCTGGCCGTTGGCAGCTACCGGTTGACCGCCCCGGTCGACCCAAACAAACAGAGAGCTCTGCTCTCATCCCGTCGACCCGGACAGTCGACCGTCCCTGTCTGCCAAACGTGCACAGATTTGTGCACGTTCATGCCAAGTCGACTTGGTCAGAAGACTAATCGACTGGTAAGCCTAGAACAGAAAACTGGGTCAGAAAAACAGTTTAAAAATATTTTGATAAATCTTTAACACTCCTAAAAATCACCAAAAATAGTTTTATCATTTGCATTGATATATAAACATGTGGTAAAAAGTTTAGCTCAAATATCAATCAATATGAACTATTTTTGTGTCTTATCATTTTTACCAAAAACCAGAAACCGTATTTTCTAAAACTTGGATTTTGAATAGAAAATACGTTTTGTCCAAACTCTTCCAAATACAAAAACATGATATTTAAACACTTTGAAGCATGATGCATATGGATAGAAATCCAATATACATGAAACAAATATATATCATAGTTTTTGTCTTTAATTCTAAAAATAAGTTTTGTTAAAACACAAAACCTAAAACACATGAAATAGATATATCAAAGTAAGTTTGTCTAAGAGTTGAAGCATGCATGTATATAGAACAAATCTAATATACATTAAACCATGTAAACTTGTTTTGACATAATATCTATTCATGCAAACCAAGATCGGTTAAACCAAAACCGAAAACCAAAACATGAAACGTGTGTGTTGTGAACTTGAGCTTATCATACTATTCTAATCTTTACAATTTGGATCTGAACACAAAACTAAACTAAGGTACCGATGTCTTCTTGTAGAGCGCAATCTCCAAGCCGACTCGATCCAAAACTCTTTGATCCACCGAGCAAGTGCTATATATGATCTTTGACGCTCGGGCTCTTGAATCAACATGTGAAAATGTGTGGAAGATTTCACCAACTAATATCTTGATTAATGATCTGAAACTTAAACATCACAAGATAATTAGTACACATAACTACATGAGTTAATCATCATCAAAACTAGAGTGGAAGGCCTTTGGGACAACAGTCTTTACAAATGGATCTAAAACAAAAACTAAACTAGGTACCGATGTCTTCTTGACGAACTCCGTCTTCAAGTTGACTCAATCCAAACCGTGATCCACCGAGCTTGACTCCAACGAGTGCTATATATGATCTTTATGCTTGGGCTCTTGAATCACCATGTGAGAAGCTCCAAAACTCCTTTGTTGAAGCTAATCACCAACTAATATCTTGATTAAGGATCTGAAACTAAACATCACAAGATTATTAGTAAACTTAACTACATGAGTTAATCATCATCAAAACTAGAGTGGAAGGCCTCTGGGCCAACAATCTCCCCCTTTTTGATGATGACAAAACTCGTGGAGTTTACATGCATGGATTAAAGTTTAGCTTCAAAGAAGCTCCCCTTAACTCATGCATAGAAATAAACAATAAATATATGCAATGAATATTAAACATGACAATGCAAAGACATACATAAAACAAGCTTTTGAAACTAAATATAAAAACATGCTCTTTATACCATGCTCAACATGCATAAATAAAACAAGCTCTTGATACCAATTAAAACAAGCTCTTGATACCAATAAAAATCAAACTAACGAAACTATGTTCATAAAACAAATATTCTTGATACCAATACTTGATACCAATATAATAAAAAATCAAACTAACGAAACTATGTTCATAAAACAAATATTCTTGATACCAATACTTGATACCAATATAAAAACATGCATAATCATAGAAACATCATAGAAACATGCATATAAATTCAAATTCTTCTCCCCCTTTTTGTCAATCATCAACAAAGGGGTGAAATAAAACAAAAACTTTATGATACCAATTGTAAGAAAACATATTAAAGTAGTGCATCATGATACTAATTGAATAAATCAATAATAAGAATATATGCGATATACATTCATGAAGAGGAAGACGCGAAGTTAACTTCCCTACATATATGCATTACATGAAAAAGAGATGACAAGCCCTAACTCATATGCGCATAATGATTGAGCTTGAACCTGCACAAAATACAGTATTTCAGAACTTTAAATAGAGATGTGCAAGTGCTCAATTCTACCGCAATAGCTAGTGGCTATGTGGGTCGTGATCCACAAGGAGGGTTAGCGAT
This sequence comes from Agave tequilana, assembly GCA_038442645.1. Lineage (NCBI taxonomy): Eukaryota > Viridiplantae > Streptophyta > Magnoliopsida > Asparagales > Asparagaceae > Agave > Agave tequilana. The sequence continues at coordinate 307,907 of JAVJIF010004208.1, forward strand.
AGAAGCGTTCAAGGTTTGTATTGAAATCTTTGTGAAGAAAAATGAAGGTTCTTCTTTGTTTTAAGAAATGAAATGAAAAGAGTTAGGTTAAAGTTAAGTGTGGAAGAAAGTGGTAGAATGAGAAAGTGGAGGAAATCAGAAAATGACTATGTACAAATAAATTGAAAAAGAATGAAAAAGATTTGAAAGATGTGGTGTTGGTGATCTAAACTAAAAATTACAAGAAAAGAAAGAAAAACTAAAATAGTTACTTACCTCCTTTTGACCAAAAGCTTACCTTGAATCTTGGCGACGATGTTACCTTGGAGTGGAGGCAATCAGCGCATAGCCCATAAGAGTTGATTATTGTCTCTTTCACATTACATCATCAAGATAAAACAAGCATGAAATGATACAGAGAGACTCAAATCCATCGTCATGAGCTATCGGTGGCACTCGCAAAGGCAAGGCTCTTTCGATGCTTTTAGACTCACTTGGAGAGCAATTGGTACAAGAATGAGTGAAGTAGAAAAAGAAGAAGAAGAATACTAAAATGAAGTACATAAAAAGGTAAATACAGATTTGATTTCATAACGATAAGAGAAAAGAAAGAAACCTTACACCGGTGTCACTCTCAGTACAAGCTTCGTTCTCGTTCTCCTATGAAAATCTGATCTCCTCTGAATTACAAAAATTAAAACTAAAAATTACATGAAAAGAAAAACAAAAACCTAAACTAAAAAATGAAAAAATGGACTAAATCCTATCTCTGCATGGTCGTCCCCCGGAGGCTCTGAAAATCCCAGTATTTATAGGCAAAAACCCACCTATAGGAGCGTATGAAGATAGGGGGAGCAAACGCTCCCCCTAACTCTTTAACAAAGCAGCGAAAACGCGGCTTTGGCCCCGTTTTCGCGCGCCAGGGTGTGGCCAGGTGGCCACACCCTGTTGGTGGGGCTCCCCGGTTTCACGTTCTGGCATTATCTTCAGTTGGATTTCTCGTTTAAGTCTGAGAATTTGACGAAATGGCCTTTGATCCTTGGCTTCAACCGATCGATTCAGGAGGATTCTTCTCAACCAGTTTTCAACCGATCTGAACTGACCTGATCTGCCCTGATTTGCCGAGTTCGAATTAATTCTGATTTAATTCAGAATTTGATGGGCTTTTGAGCTCATTTCTCTTCACTCTCCTTTAGGAATGGGCCTGCAAATAAATTAAACATTTAATTAGGAAAATGCAGATTTTATTCTATAATAAGTGGGAGAATGTGATAATAAATGTTAATATTAGTGACCAATCACACCCCCAAACCTATCTTTTGCTCGTCCTCGAGCAAAACAACTAAACTATACTAAGGATTATTAGACCACTTTCGCAGGTCACTCGATTGCACTGAGCATGTGCAACAAGCCGTTAAACCTCTAAGTTTCCCCTAGAGGACGAGTTTTGTCTCGTGAGAGTTTTCAGTGGATTACACCCACAAAATCCATAAAGAAAGAGAAACAAAGAGTTAGTATTTTCGAAAAGCATTTTGAAAGAGAAAAATATTTGAAATATAATTGTAAGATTTAAGTAATCTATAAGTTATAGGAAAACTGAATTTTTCATTCCTAAACTTAGTCTCTATTCAACAATTTGTTATCATCAAAGTAAGGAGTCAAATTGTACTTCTCATCTAGTCTATTACTTTTTACCCTAAGTCATATGCACCTTGTGATTGTGAAAATTTTGACTAAGGGTTCTTTAACTCTAACTCTTATGCCTCATTTATATATATACATATATATATATATATATATATATATTAATATAATATATATATATCATATATATATATATACATATATATATATATAATATATATATATATACATAATATATATATATATATATATATATTGGTATTATTCCTTAGTTTTATTAGGCTTTCTAATATGCCCATGTAACGAGCCTTTAATCGATGACTCCCAAACCAAACGGTCTTAGGGCACCGGGCGAGAAACACCCTAAGGACATAAGGACTCGAGCAAACAAGGCCACAAAACTAAGGATTTTATTATATGAACCCTTTTTAGGCGTGAATACTTATGCTTTATTAGGCACAAATACCCAGCTTAATCAGAGGATTTTTATATATATTTTTTCTCAAACTTATCTAATCATCTTTTGTATAAATACTAAGGCTTGCTTAGGCCAAAGTACCTAGCTAATCAATAATTAGATTCGTTTATCTTTCATAGATATTTTTTTTCTTTTTTTTTTTTTTTTTATATATAAGGCATAAGAATCTTTGTTTTTGAACCCTAAGTGTGTAAGTGTATGAAGTATGCATATTTCATTAAGGCAAAGATCAAGACTAAATTACTTTGACAAATTATCTTCCTAACCCTAAAATCAAACAATAATCTTATTTTGACCAAATTTAAGAAATCCTAATTTTGATTTTCCTATTCCTTAAAATTGACTTAATTTCTTACAAAAAATATGTCAAAATATTGTTTCTATTTTCAAAAAGTTTTTAAAAGTAAAGAAAATTTTTTTTTCTTTTTTTTATAAAAAAAAAAAACCTAAGTTATGTTAGACCCTCCCCCACACCTATCTCATGCATTGTCCTCAATGTATGAATTAATGCATAGATGCATGAAAAAGAAGAAGGGAAGGAAAATGTTACCTTAAGGTGGTGGTTCCGGTGGTGGTCTGATTGGTCCACGAAATGCGGCCCAATCGACTTTTCGTGGAGTTCGGAGGAACCCACCAGAAATCTCTCTAACATAACCCATTAAATGATGTATCCATGAAGGATTTTTATTAAAAATTTAACCCCATCTAATTTCCAAATTCCATAATTAATTTCGGAGTCAAATTTGTCAACCGCCTTGTCCCAAAGGAGTGTGAAAAGATAGAATGATTGACTTGGACTCAGGAAGTACTGGAACTAATACCGACTTAGGAAAGTGACTTAAGTCAAGTAAAGGTTCAGGAGTCGAGATTGGTTCAATAAGCGGGTCCAAGTCAAGAAGTTGAAACTCAAGTCCACATTTATTTTCCACCAATGGAATGTGACTTAATATTGGTGATTCAAGTTCAAGAATGATAGGTGTGGGAATCAAAACTGACTCTAAATATTACTCAAGTCGGGTAACAAAACAGGAGTCAATTGTGATTCGGGAATTTGAACTGGATCACAGATTTGAGAATCTAGGTCACATTTCTCATGGAGTTCAATGTCATAAAAATGAGAACTTACAAATTATCAATGGGATTTTCAATATTATAAAATTGGTCAAGTTCAACATGATGATCATCAAAGATAGGCGATTCAATTTCATTATGAATTGGCACAGGATTCAATGTTGACTCGGGAAAAAGATTGAAATCAGGTGAAGACACCGGAGTCATAATTGAATCAGGAAGTAGAATTGAATCACTAAGTTGAGGTTCATGATCATATTCATTTTCAAGTTCAATTTCAGGAAAGGGATAACTTGCCAAACTGTCATTGTCACTTTCAAATTTTAGAGTTTGGGCAAGTTCAAATGATTGTGCTGAAATGGAACCTTGTGTTCCAAAACAACATGACTCTTCGGATCTAACAGAATGGTTACTGACATCAGAACTGGTCAAACGGTGAGAACGTAGAATTGGACCATCATATCTATGTCATGATTACGAGCGTTTTGAGCCTGAGTCATGGCTTCAAGCATCTTTTCATAGTTGATGGGTTCATCGTCTTGTTGAAAAGATGAAGTGTTGTTTTGGAATTGGTGGTGAAATTGTGAGTCCATCAGATTTTATGATTTTTGTTTGGACTCACGCATACTCATTTTCAAAATTGATGGTTTTCTATTTTGGACTGTGGAACTGAGTATGAATCTTGGAAATATTTTGTGGACAAGGTGGATAAGGAGGACAAGTTGGTTTGAAATTGGACTCGGGGGAGGTGAATCCCCATTGACTCTGTGAAGAGTTGAAATTATCATGAAAATTATGGTTATAAGATTGGGGACATGGGTTATATTGATTCGGATAAGACCAATCCGGCACCTAGGTTGGTTAAAGTTATGATATGCCGGGTTTGGTAATATCCGAAAAAGAAGTTGGTGTGTAATATGGATTACCATTAAAATTGGAAAAATTGTTATTATAAGCCATATCACACAATAAAATACAAACAAAGAAGAATAAAAAACAAACAAATAAGCACACAATAAAGAAAAAATTTAAACTAAGTTAGGGTAGACCTATGACTTAGACGACTCCTAACTGGTTAGACTGTCCACGGGGAGGTATAATGCAGACTTTGACCATAAGCTAATCAGCCAGGTCAGGGCAAGATTGGTGGGAGGTTATCCGTCAAAGACGTTCCTTAATTAAATAACCACCAATCTTCGTGCTTTCGGCCCTTAATCCCCTTCCTAGACACTGATTTGGCAGGAGTTAAATTCCAACACCTTTCCCCTTAGGATAATCTCCTAATTGAGTTCGAGATGTCCCTAGGCCAACGTCTATCATTTTTAGTTAGGCTCGGGTTAGTGAGTGCTTGGAATCCTGATTTTTGGGCCAAGGAAGGGTGATTAAATTCCCACCTTATCTTGTTATGGGGTGGTG